>ML104952.1:77300-399106 GCA_003697995.1 Taxidea taxus jeffersonii | reverse complement strand
TCAACACCCAAAGAACAAATTAACCTCATTTTTAAAGTACCCTTAGATTCACAACAAAATTGAACAGAAAGTAGAGAGTTTCCATGTACTACTTATCCCCACACATGCACAGCTCCCCCACTACCAACATACTGTACCAGAGTGCTCCATTTGTTACTTCAATGTGCCTATTCATTTTTTAAAATAGAGTTCTAAAATATTAGAAGCTCTGTGTGGATAGTGTATATTGACTGGAGGGCAGTTGGCTTAATGCATAATAATCAGTTGAAGAGCTGGATTTTTTACTGGAGACACCAAAGTGCTAATTCTGTATGTCTTTTCTATAGCATAGTTCAGTTTTTCTAGAAAAGTTTCCTTCCTGGGTAAAAACATGAGCAGTTGTGTTTTGTGACTGTGTAGGAAAGAAGTCTGACAGGGGGTTCTCATCATTTGTTATGCAGACAAAGGGAGCAAACCTAAAGGCCGTAAATCCAGTGTCATCCTAAACCAGTTGAATCCACAGGGAATTAGCTGAATTGCAGTAGTTGAGATTTTGATTCTGTTAGTTTTGCAGCATTTTCATTGTAATAATTAATTACTATAACTGCATGCAGTAGGCAGAATAATGACTCCCACAGATATCAGTTCTTAATTCCTGGAATCTGTAAATGTTGCTTTATATTGAAAAAGGGTCTAGGCAGACAGATTAGTTAAAAATCTTGAGATTGGGAGATTATCCAAGTGGGTGTAAATGCCATCACATGCATCCTTATGAGAGAGGGGTAAATAAAAGGATAAGGTTATTTAACGGGGAGGCAAAGATTTTAATGATAAGGCCACAAACCAAAGAATGTTAGCAATCACCAGATGCTGGAAGAATCATGAAATAGATTCTCCCCTAAAGCCTCTGGAGGGACCTGGTCTTGTTAACCCTTGATTTCAGCCTACCGATACTGATTTTAGACTTCTTGCCTTTAAAGCTATCATAGAATAAATCCATGTTTTCTTAAAGTCATCAAATCTGTGATAATTTGCTGTAGCAGCCATACCTGAGTGCAATCTGATTAATTTGCCTTGGATTTCTGAATAATATTTGATTTGATTTCTCTTTTTCCATTTCCATTATACTCGTATATTACTTGTGATATTGTAATGTAATATTCTACCTTGGATATGCTCTGGGTTCTGGATAATTTTTAAATCTCTTTAGTTTCATCTTCATCTCAAAGATTAACTAACTCTTCTTATGTTATATTCTTTCAGGTCCTTGGTGTTGATACCTACTATTTTGATAAAGCTATCCATATTAAGTATAGTTGCTAAGATCTCCACATGTAAACATAGTATTTCCTTTTTTACTACAGCCTGCAGATCCCTCCTAAACTTATGGGCTTAAAACTACATTTCATTTCATTTTACTTCTCACCATATCTGTGGGTCAGAAATTTGAAAGAGTTTATTGGAAGACAGTTCTCCACGTCTCTTGCATTTCTGCCCTTCTGAACAAGAAGCATTGACATCTTTGTTTCATACCATTTTTCCAAGGGTGTTTGTATAGCAACAAGCCTGAGAATATAGATACAGTGTCTCCCTTTGAGACAGAGGGCACATGCGTTTCCTGGTCAGGGCAATAAAGATAATGTCCCCCTCTGCGCAGTCTCGGCAGGTTTGTTAGCAGTCCTTTCATAAGACTAATGAGAGGGGTAGTTCCTAAGTCTGCATTACTCATCTGTGACTCAAAGCCATGGTGTGTGTAACATCTGGACAACTCCATTATCATTCATTTACACACTGGTTAAATAATGGACTGATGCCAACACAAAGTTCATCTTCTACTGCTTACTATGCCATGTGTAATAAAGTCCTTGGTCTTTTTCTTAGAAATGTTGTTTTCTTCCAGCATCTTTGAATTGTAGCAGAGGCTAACTTGTTAGCTTGAAAGTGGGGTGAAGACTCTCCATAGTTCTTGATAGGATTCATTTGGGTGGTCTGGCTTCAGGTATCTCAGCTATATGCAGTCAGATAGGACTTAAACCTTAGGAGTGCTGGCTGGAAATTTTACTCTACCTTCATACTTCCCTAAGATTTCATCATGTGTATCTCACAAGTGAGTTTAGGCTTATTCACAGCATAACAGCATCAGGACAGTCTGATTGGTTATATGGCAGCTGAAGACATAAGCATGAATATTCCAGTGAGTCAGGTAAAAGATGCTCCATTGCCTTTTACGACTCTGCCTATCAAATCATGCAGCCTCATTTCAGCAGAGTTGTTAGTTATAAGTAGATAACAATCCCATCTGGATTCAAAGGAAGAGGAAAGAAAATCTACCCCTTTATGGGATAATGGCAATATTCATGAAAAGCTTGGGGACTAGAGCTATTATTATGGCTATTATTATTTTTTAGAAAATACCATCTTCCACAGTGGGACAAGCATGGGTGTATCCTAGAAATATCACAGAAGCTACAGCATTTTAATACAAGTTACATAAGCTCTCTAAATCTTAGCTCCATAAATACTATCATACAGCCCACCATATGGTAAGAATTCAAGAAGTCAGCTAATATTACTAAAAATACTTCATTATACTTTGCTTGTTTTTCTATGTGCAGCTCTCTTCTCTTTGGTTCTTTCCTTCAAATATCAATTGTCTTAGTCTTCCTGGACTCTAAGCTCTGCCTCCTTCTCTAGAAATGCTTCCTAATTTAAATTTATTATTATATTTAACCAAATCACTTTAGAGAATGTACACGCTATATTTCTAATTACTTCTTAGATCTTAAAACTCCTTTTTAAAAGAGAAAATTTAAAAAGAGGTTTGAACTTACAATAAGGGCTCATTTATTTATTTATGTATTTATTTATTTTTACTTTATTTAAGCTTTATTTAAACATATGATGTAACCAGTAACTGCCCTTCCAGATCTCTCCCTCTCCAAAAGAACCTCCAGACATTTCTCAGTTTGGCTTGACCATAGCACCAGTTATTTAATCAAACACCAATCTAAGTGTTGCTGTGAAGATATTTTGTAGATGTGGTGAACAATTGCAATCAGCTGTCAAAGTAAAAGAGATCAGCCTTTCTAATGTGGGTGTGTCACATCCAATCAAATAAATCTAGTTAGTTCAGTCTTTTTTTTTTTTAAGATTTTATTTATTTATTTTTTTAAGCTTTATTTAAACATATAATGTAACCCCACCACCCTCTCCCAACCCCTCTCCCCCCCCACCCCCTCAGTTTGTTTTATGACATTAAGAGTCTCTTTTGGTTTGTCTCCCTCCCGATCCCATCCTATTTCATTTTTACTTTTCCTACAACCTTAACTGCCACCCGCCTTGCATCTCCACTTCCTCATATCAGGGAGATCATGTGATAGTTGTCTTTCTCCAGTTGATTTATTTCGCTAAACATAATATGCTCTAGTTCCATCCATGTCGTCGCAAATGGCAAGATTTCATTTCTTTTGATGGCTGCATAGTATTCCATCGTATATATATACCACCTCTTCTTTATCCATTCATCTGTTGATGGACATCTAGGTTCTTTCCATAACTTGGCTATTGTGGACATTGCTGCTATAAACATTCGGGTACACGTGCCCCTTTGGATTACTACGTTTGTATCTTTAGGGTAAATACCCAGTAGTGCAATTGCTGGGTCATAGGGTAGCTCTATTTTCAATTTTTTGAGGAACCTCCATGCTGTTTTTCAGAGTGGTTGCACCAGCTTGCATTCCCACCAACAGTGTAGGAGGGTTCCCCTTTCTCCACATCCTCGCCAGCATCTGCCATTTCCTGACTTGTTCATTTTAGCCATCCTGACTGGTGTGAGGTGGTATCTCATTGTGGTTTTGATTTGTATTTCCCTGATGCCCAGTGATGTGGAGCACTTTTTCATGTGTCTGTTGGCCATCTGGATGTCTTCGTTGCAGAAATGTCTGTTCATGTCTTCTGCCCATTTCTTGATTGGATTATTTGTTCTTTGGGTGTTGAGTTTGCTAAGCTCTTTGTAGATTTTGGATACTAGCCCTTTATCTGATATGTCGTTTGCAAATATCTTTTCCCACTCTGTCAGTTGTCTTTTGGTTTTGTTGGCTGTTTCCTTTGCTGTGCAAAAGCTTTTGATCTTGATGAAGTCCCAATAGTTCATTTTTTCCCTTGCTTCCCTTGCCTTTGGCATTGTTCCTAGGAAGTTGCTGCGGCTGAGGTCGAAGAGGTTGCTGCCTGTGTTCTCCTCAAGGATTTTGATGGATTCCTTTCTCACATTGAGGTCCTTCATCCATTTTGAGTCTATTTTCGTGTGTGGTGTAAGGAAATGGTCCAACTTCATTTTTCTGCATGTGGCTGTCCAATTTTCCCAACACCATTTGTTGAAGAGGCTGTCTTTTTTCCAATGGATGTTCTTTCCTGCTTTGTTGAAGATTAGTTGACCATAGAGTTGAGGGTCTATTTCTGGGCTCTCTATTCTGTTCCATTGATCTATGTGTCTGTTTTTGTGCCAGTACCATACTGTCTTGGTGATGACAGCGTTGTAGTAGAGCTTGAAGTCTGGAATTGTGATGCCACCAACTTTGGTTTCCTTTTTCAATATTCCTTTGGCTATTCGAGGTCTTTTCTGGTTCCATATAAATTTTAGGATTATTTGTTCCATTTCTTTGAAAAAAATGGATGGGATTTTGATAGGCATTGCATTAAATGTGTAGATAGCTTTAGGTAGCATAGACATTTTCACAATATTTATTCTTCCAATCCATGAGCATGGAACATTTTTCCATTTCTTTGTGTCTTCCTCAATTTCTTTCATGAGTACTTTATAGTTCTCTGAGTAGAGATTCTTTGCCTCTTTCGTTAGGTTTATTCCTAGGTATCTTATGGTTTTGGGTGTAATTGTAAATGGGATTGACTCCTTAATTTCTCTTTCTTCTGTCTTGTTGTTGGTGTAAAGAAATGCAACTGATTTCTGTGCATTGATTTTATATCCTGACACTTTACTGAATTCCTGTACAAGCTCTAGCAGTTTTGGAGTGGAGCCTTTTGGGTTTTCCACATATAGTATCATATCATCTGCAAAGAGCGATAGTTTGACTTCTTCTTTGCCGATTTGGATGCCTTTAATTTCTTTTTGTTGTCTGATTGCTGAGGCTAGGACTTCTAGTACTATGTTGAATAGCAGTGGTGATAGTGGACATCCCTGCCGTGTTCCTGACCTTAACGGAAAAGCTCTCAGTTTTTCTCCATTGAGAATGATACTTGCCGTGGGTTTTTCATAGATGGCTTTGATAATATTGAGGTATGTGCCTTCTATCCCTACACTTTGAAGAGTTTTGATTAGGAAGGGATGTTGCACTTTGTCAAATGCTTTTTCAGCATCTATTGAGAGTATCATATGGTTCTTGTTCTTTCTTTTGTTAATGTACTGTATCACATTGATTGATTTGCGGATGTTGAACCAACCCTGCTGCCCTGGAATAAATCCCACTTGGTCGTGGTGAATAATCCTTTTAATGTACTGTTGGATCCTATTGGCTAGTATTTTGGTGAGAATTTTCACATCTTGTTCATCAAGGATATTGGTCTGTAATTCTCTTTTTTGATGGGATCCTTGTCTGGTTTGGGGATCAAGGTGATGCTGGCCTCATAAAATGAGTTTGGAAGTTTTCCTTCCATTTCTATTTTTTGGAACAGTTTCAGGAGAATAGGAATTAATTCTTCTTTAAATGTTTGGTAGAATTCCCCTGGGAAGCCATCTGGCCCTGGGCTTTTGTTTGTTGGGAGATTTTTGATGACTGTTTCAATCTCCTTACTGGTTATGGGCCTATTCAGGTTTTCTATTTCTTCCTGGTTCAGTTTTGGCAGTTTATATGTCTCTAGGAAAGCATCCATTTCTTCCAGATTGTCAAATTTGTTGGCATAGAGTTGCTCATAATATGTTCTTATGATTGTTTGTATTTCTTTGGTGTTGGTTGTGATCTCTCCTCTTTCATTCATGATTTTATTTATTTGGGTCCTTTCTCTTTTCTTTTTGATAAGTCTGGCCAGGGGTTTATCAATCTTATTAATTCTTTCAAAGAACCAGCTCCTAGTTTCATTGATTTGTTCTATTGTTTTTTTGGTTTCTATTTCATTGATTTCTGCTTTGATCTTTATTATTTCTCTTCTCCTGCTGGGTTTAGGCTTTCTTTGTTGTTCTCTCTCGAGTTCCTTAAGGTGTAGGGTTAGGTTGTGTATTTGAGACCTTTCCTGTTTCTTGAGATAGGCTTGTATCGCTATATATTTTCCTCTCAGGACTGCCTTTGCTGTGTCCCACAGATTTTGGACCGTTGTGTTTTCATTATCATTTGTTTCCATGGTTTTTTTCAATTCTTCTTTAATTTCCTGGTTGACCCATTCATTTTTTAGAAGGATGCTGTTGAGTCTCCATGTATTTGTGCTCTTTCCAAATTTCCTCTTGTGATTGAGTTCTAGCTTCAGAGCATTGTGGTCTGAAAATATGCAGGGAATGATCCCAATCTTTTGATACCGGTTGAGACCTGATTTATGACCCAGGATGTGATCTATTCTGGAGAATGTTCCATGGGCACTAGAGAAGAATGTGTATTCTGTTGCTTTGGGATGGAATGTTCTGAATATATCTGTGATGTCCATCTGGTCCAGTGTGTCATTTAAGACCTTTATTTCCTTGTTGATCTTTTGCTTGGATGATCTGTCCATTTCAGTGAGGGGTGTGTTAAAGTCTCCAACTATTATTGTATTCTTGTCAATGTGTTTCTTTGATTTTGTTATTAATTGGTTTATATAGTTGGCTGCTCCCATGTTAGGGGCATAGATATTTAAAATTGTTAGATCTTCTTGTTGGACAGACCCTTTGAGTATGATGAAGTGTCCTTCCTCATCTCTTATTATAGTCTTTGGCTTAAAATCTAATTGATCTGATATAAGGATTGCCACCCCAGCTTTCTTCTGATGTCCATTAGCATGGTAAATTGTTTTCCACCCCCTCACTTTCAATCTGGAGGTGTCTTCAGGTCTAAAATGAGTTTCTTGTAGGCAGCATATTGATGGGTTTTGTTTTTTTATCCATTCTGAAACCCTGTGTCTTTTGATTGGGGCATTTAGCCCATTTACATTCAGGGTAACTATTGAGAGATATGAGTTTAGTGCCATTGTATTGCCTGTATGGTGATTGTTACTGTATAATGTCTCTGTTCCTTTCTGGTAATACTTCTAGGGTCTCTCTTTGCTTAGAGGACCCCTTTCAATATTTCCTCTAGAGCTGGTTTGGTGTTTACCATCTCTTTCAGTTTTTGTTTGTCCTGGAAGCTTTTTATCTCTCCTTCTATTTTCAATGATAACCTAGCTGGATAAAGTATTCTTGGCTGCATGTTTTTCTCGTTTAGTGCTCTGAATATATCATGCCAGTTCTTTCTGGCCTGCCAGGTCTCTGTGGATAAGTCTCCTGCCAATCTAATATTTTTACCATTGTATGTTACAGACTTCTTGTCCCGTGCTGCTTTCAGGATTTTCTCTTTGTTGCTAAGACTTGTAATTTTTACTATTAGATGGCGGGGTGTGGGCCGATTCCTATTGATTTTGAGGGGTATTCTCTGCACCTCCTGGATTTTGATGCTTGTTCCCCTTGCTATATTAGGGAAATTCTCTACAATAATCCTCTCCAGTATGCCTTCTGCTCCTATTTCTCTTTCTTCTTCTTCTGGAATCCCAATTATTCTAATGTTGTTTCGTCTTATGGCATCACTTATCTCTCGAATTCTCCCCTCGTGGTCCAGTAGTTGTTTGTCTCTCTTTTGGTCAGCTTCTTTATTCTCTGTCATTTGGTCTTCTATATCACTAATTCTGTCTTCTGCCTCATTTATCCTAGCAGTAAGAGCCTCCATTTTTATTGCACCTCATTAATAGCTTTTTTTATTTCAACTTGATTAGACTTTAGTTCTTTTATTTCTCCAGAAAGGGCTTTTATTTCTCCTGACAGGGTTTCTCTAATATCTTCCATGCCTTTTTCAAGCCCGGCTAGAACCTTGAGAATCATCATCCTGAATTCCAGATCTGACATATTATCAATGTCTGTATTGATTAGGTCCCTAGCCTTCGGTCCTGTCTCCTGCTCTTTTTTTTGTGGTGAGTTTTTCCGCCTTGTCATTTTGTCCAGATAAGAATCTGCTGTTCTCCTTGTTAAGTGAACTTGGTCTTGGCTGTATTTCTTTGATCTTCTGGGGGAGGGGCCTGTTGTAGTGATTCTCAAGTTTCTTTGCCCCAGGCGGAATTGCACCGCCCTTACCAGGGCCAGGGTAAGTAATTCTCTCAGGTTCGCTTTCGGGAGCTTTTGTTCCCTGAATGCTTTCCGTAGAGTTCCGGAGGACGGGAATGACAATGGCAGCCTCCCAATCTCCGGTTCAGAGGAGCGGAGAGCTAGGGGCCCCAGTCTTCAGTGCGCCTTCATAGAAAAGCGTTTAATCACTCCCGTCTCCCCAGCCTCCTTTTGCGCTCAGAGACTGTGCTTGGAGAAAATTGTGCGTAATCAGTCCCGTCTCACTGGCTTCTGGGAGCGCTCCGAGCTCACCCAGCCTGTGACCAAGCATCTCTGTCTCTGGCAGAGTCCCACCTGGAGTCTCCGAACCCCGTAGATCCCTGAGCTCTCCTGGGTCGGAGTCTCCCCGGATCTTGTGGGGACCCCTCGTAAGAGCACCGGCCAGTGCCACAGAGCACCGGTCCGTGTCGCAGACCACTAGGAAACCTCGGCTCTGTCTCTGCAGCCGGCTTCCCCGCTCTAATACCTGTGATCTCTGCGACACTCAGACACCCCCGATCCTTCTGTGACCCCGCGGGACCTGAGTCCACGTTGTCCCCAGTTTAGCCTCTGGAGCGATGTCCCTCCATGGAGCTGACTTTTAAAAGTCCTGATTTTTTGCTCCGCCGCTTGCCGGGAGCCAGCCCCTCCCCCTGTCGTCTATCTTCCCATCGCATTGGATTCACTTCTCCACTGGTCCTACCTTTTAGAAAGTGGTCGATTTTCTGTTTCTAGAATTGTTGTTTTTCTTCTCTTCGATCTCCTATTGGATTCATAGGTGTTCGGAATGGTTTGATAGGCTATCTAGCTGATCTCCTGCTGTCTGATGTTGTCTCAGCCTGCTACTTCTCCGCCATCTTGACTCCTCCTCCTAGTTAGTTCAGTCTTGAGAGTAAAAACAGGTTTCCTGGAAAGAAGGAAATTTTGTCTCGACTACCCCCCCCCACCAAAAAACATTGGATTTCCAGCCTGCTATACAAATTTCAAATTTTCCTGGCTGGTCCTCATCTCCTCTTTCTCATTCTCTCTTTCTCTCTCTCTATATATCAGCCAGGCGTATGTGTGTGTGTGTGTGTGTGTGGTATAATAAACATATATGTCCACACGTATACATATATGTATATATACATACATATATACATACAATTGGTTTTCTTTCTCTGAAAACTGATACAAATGGTCTAAAAAATACTGACTCAAGCATATGACAGAGGCAATTTTAACCCTTTAATAATAATATCAACTATGTATTAAGAGTATTCTTTTTTTTCTTAAATTTTATTTATTTATTTTATTTATTTATTTATTTATTTGACAGACAGAGATCACAAGTAGGCAGAGAGGCAGACAGAGAGAGAGAGCGGGAGGCATGCTCCCTGGTGAGCAGAGAGCCTTATGTAGGCTCGATCCCAGGACCCTGGGATCATGACCTGAGCCGAAAGCAGAGGCTTTAACCCACTAAGCCACTCAGGCACCCCAAGAATATTCTCTAAATCATATTTTTGTTATTTTAGTTTAATCCATAACACAACCATAATGTAGAGATTTCATACATACAAATGAGAAAACAGTGGTTGAGTTAAGCTAAGGACCTTGCTCAGATCACTTAGGAGGTAAGAGCCAGGACTATGACTTGATGTTATGCCTTTCAGTTCTAGAGTGTGTTGTTGTTACTCAGTCATGTAACAAGTCACCTTGGTATTTCTCATAAAACATCAATAGATTATTTGTTTCATATCTGAAGAATTTGCTTAGTTTTTGGTAATTCAAATTATAAAACATTTTTAAATGAAGAGTGGAAAACTAGTTGCCCATTGGACCTAGTTGCTTCTCTTTAAGGGCAACTTCTTATATTTGTAAAATATAATTTTATCAGAGTAAAAATTATCAGATATATACCTGGGTAGAGAGTTAGTATCAAATCCAATATGATGTCAGAATACTTTCACTAAGAGCATTGTTATTCTTCTACTTTTACACTGATACAATTTTAACTTTCAGTTTCTCATTACAGAAAAATATATATGAATTAGTAAAATATTGCAAAATAGAGAATATAAAGTGAAGGGAAAAAAAACCATAATTTGACCATTCAGATATAATGACACAATATATTAGTATGCAACTTCTAAAAAATTCAAGGCATACGATGATAAATTTTACTGTAATAATATTTGTAACTTGTTTTTCACTTTCTGTAAAAGAAGAAGTTTCATGTCATTGAATATGACTTTTAATGGCTAAAGTGTATGAGTTATAGTTCATTTACAGAGACTCCTACATCAGACACTAGTGACATGTAGAAACACTATATTACAAAATAACACTTGATACTTTTACACATATATATCTTTATTCATTTTTGATGAATTCTTTAGGAAAGTATCCTGATATTAGAATTTCTTGCTCAACAATTACAAACATTTTAAGCTTACATATTTATTGCCCTCCAGTTGTTTCATTTAATTTACTAGTTTTCTAGGATAGGCTTTTTAAAATACTCACTAACTTTTTGAGAACATAAGATGTTTAAATTATTTTAATTGGTCTCAAAAATTCTTAATTCTGACTTTTAGACATTTATTCTATTAATATTATGTAAAAGGAAATAGTAGCACTTTTTACAAATTCCTGATATAATTAAATAATAAAATCAAGTGTTGAGACTATATTTTGTTCTATGCCCTACATAACACAGATTTAATATAAAATATTCTTGTTTGCATTGTTTTATAGTATCTGTGAAAGAGAAACTATCATTTTCCATAAAGAGAGATATGACTTGCACAAAGTCACATAGGTATTAAGAAGTGAAGAAGGACTTCTGCTTCAAGAAATGAAATAATAGGGGCTGGGTTTATCTTCCCCCTGAAATAATCAGAAAACAGGCAAAATATATGAAATGATGGTTTTCAAGACACTGGGTATCAGGAAAAGATAGTGATCTCTGAAAGAAGGAAAGCAAAGGATGTGACCACTAAAATTGCATGAGATTATGGCTTTGATAGACTACACCAAACGTGATTCAGGCAGGGGAGCCCAGGCAGAGCACAGAATTCCAGAAAGAGAAAGAGAGATACTAAGCTGAGCCCAGGGAGACCAAGACAACTAGTGTTTGAAGCACAGAACCAAGGAGAAGAGAACTGCACGTAGAGATTACTACAAAGATCTTCAAAAAGTGGCCAAAAAAGTCCTGATCAGTACATATGTGTGAAGAAACTAAGGTTGGGGAAAGACCATCGAATGGATTAGAGGGAATTACACCTGATGTGGTTCTCCAGGAAGAGTAAAAAACTCATAATTCAAGGAGTATTACTTTGAAGCAATGTGCATAAGTAGAGAGAATAACTGCTGCTTTGCCTCCACTAAACAAATCTTAAAATCATGATCCAAGGATATCACTATTTTTAAGTAACTTAACCCTGTCCCTTAAGAAAATTCAATTTTTTTTTTATCAAAATACAAAGATATCCAGATCCCAGCAAGGTTAGAATTCATAATGCCTCATGGTCAATAAAATATTACCAGGCATGTAAAAAGGCAGGGAAAAAATGACCCATTACAAAGCTGAAAATTAATAACTGTAGTGAATCCAGAACTGGCATAAATATAAAATTAGAAAATATAGACATAAAAAGTTACTATTAAAGTTACTATTACTGTATTAAACATGTTTACACAGTTAAGTACAGATAAGGAAGATATAAAACGATCCAAATGGAACTTTTAGAAATAAAAAGTACAATGTCTAAGATGAAACATACATTAAATATAACTAAATTGCAGACTAGACATGACCAAAGAAAGATACTTGAACATATAGTAGGTTAAGCTATCAAATATGGAACAGAGAGGTGAAAAATAAATTTTTAAAAATGAACAAAACATCAGTGAACGGTCTAATGTGCACGTAATTGGAGTTCCCAAAGGAGAAGAGAGAATGGTGAGAAAGAAAATTATTGGAAGAGTAACAGTTGAAATTTGCTAAATTTGCTGACAAAATTAACCTACAGATTCAAGGTCAATGAATCCAAACCAAGAAACATGAAAACACTAAACCAAAGCATACCATATTCAAAAATTGCTCAAAATCAGAAATAAGGGCATAGCCTTAAAAGTATCCATAGTGAGGGAAAGTTGCATACACAGTAACAAACATAATGATGACAGCAGATTCTTCATCACAAATAACGCAAACAAAAAGACTGTTGAGCAACATCTTCAAACTACTGAAAACAAACAATGAAACAAAAAACTATATGTCTAAAACACATTATCAATATTAAATATCTCTCCAAAAACAAGACAGCCAAAGATAATAGAAGGAAAAAAACTCTCCAGGTTAATATCTCTCATAAACTTAGATACAAAAAACCTTAACAAAATATTAGTGAATAAAATCCAAAAATGTATAAAAATAATTAATTTTACAACAAGGATAAGTAGAATTTACTCCAGGTATGGAAGACTTGTGCAATATTCAGCAATCTAAAATATCAATGTAATCCATAATAGCAACAGACTAAAAAAAAAAAAAAAAAACTGATCAATTGACACAATAATATAGTAAATTTACACATAAACAGCATTTTCCAAAATCCAATGCCATTTATGACAAAAAACAAATAAACTCAGCACATTAGGAATAGCATACCTTTTCAATCTAATAAAGAATATCTCCAAAAATTCTCTATAGTTAATATTGTATTTACTGATGAAATGCTGAGTATTTTCTCTTAAGGTTGGAAACAAGCAAAGATGTCCTTTCTAACCACCTTTTTCAAAAAGTCTACTGGAATTTCTAAACTAAACAATAAGGCAAGAAGAAATCAAAGGCATCAAACATCGGGGGGGGAAGATTACATAATTTGCAGTTGTGTATATAGAAAATTCCCAGAATTTTATATTTTATGTAGTCTATGAATTGATAAGTGAGTTAAGCAGAGTCACAAGATCCAAGAGCATCACAGAAAAAAAAAATTGTATTAATGCATATTAATGAGAATCATATGGATATTGAAGTATAAAACACAATACCATTGAAAATTTCTTCAAAGAAAATGACTTTGGGAGTACTAGACCTGCCTGAAAGTATTGATTACAAGTAGATCTGCTCTATAAGGAAATTTAAGGGGAGGCCCTCTGGTAGAAGGAAAAATAATTGAGTATAGACAAAGCCATGAAGAATAAAAAAACATATTATAAATATGTGACTTTTAAAAAATCAGATAAGTCTTTTAAACAGATAACTATTTAAATAAAAATATCATTGTATTGTGAGAGGTTTACAACATATGAGAAAAATATATGAATAATACTTGAAGAATAGCTAGTGGAGAAATGAGAGTATATTTTAAGATTTCTAAACTTAACATGAAGTGGTATATATCACTTGAAGGTAAACAATGATGTTTAGGATGTATAATATAAGCCCTAAAGTAACCACTTAAATAACAAAACAAATAGTTACAATCAGTAAGGCATAAAAAAAGACAACCATGCTCAATATAAAAGAAGATGGCAAAAGAGGGGAACAAAACATAATACAGAGGGGATAAACAAAAAACCAATAACAAGATGGTAGATTCAAGACCACCCAGATTAATCACACAATAAAAATGAATGTCAAAATATTCCAATTAAAACATAAGAGTGTGTCAGATTAGATAGGCAAGCAAGACTCAGCTATATTCTGCTTACAAGAAATTAATGTTAAAATGAAAAACACAAGTAAGTTTAAAGGAAAAGGATGGAAATGATATACAACACAAGGCAAAGGAAAGCTGGAAAGGTTATATTAATACATAAACACAAATATAAAATAGATACTATATGGAGTAAATTTTAGAGTAAAAAACAGTATAAGGGATAATGTAGGTCATGTTCTAATGAAAAAGGGATCAATTCATCAATAGAATATACAATTTTAAATAAATATGTATACAATAATAGGGTTTCAAAACACATGAAACAAAAAGGTGAATTGCAAGAAGTAATAGACAAATCTGTAATTGTACCTAAACAATGCAAAACCCCTATCTCACCAATTGATAGAACAAGTAGCCAGAAAGTCAGTAGGGACATAGATGATTTGAGCAACACTACTTACCAACTTGATCTGACATTTTAAAACATTCCACACAACAGCAGAATATATATTCTTTCAAGTCTGTGTGGAATATTTATGAAGATAGACAATATTCCACATATATCAAATATGTGGAGTGCCACTAGAGTAGCACTTAGGAAGAATAATATATTAATAAGTGCCCTTATTAGAAATAAATTCAGCTGCTATATTAAGAAACTAGAAAAGTAACAAAAATTCAATTGAAGATCATTAAAAAAGGAAAATATGAAAGATCGGAGTCATTATCAATGGACTGGAAAATATAGAAAAATAAAGAAAAATCAATGAACTAAAAGGCAGTGTTTTGAGAAAAGCAACAAATGAATAAAAGTTGAGCTCATGAATTGGCAAATATTGGCTTGGGGCCAAATTTGTCCCTCAGTCTATTTTTGAGTGGCCTTTGTGCTATGAAAAAAAGGAAACTTTAAAGGTTTCTTTCTTTTTAAAGGCTATATAATATTCTATTGTATGTATGTACCACATTTATCTATTTATCCACTGATGGACATTTAGTTTGTTTCTACCTCTTGGCTATTGTGGACAATGCGAATGAACATGGGACTGCTAATAACTTTTTCAAGATCCTGTTTTTAATTCTTCTGAATGATACTCAGATGAGGAATTGCTAGATTATGTGGTAGTTCAATTTAATATTTTTGAAGAACCTCTAAACTATTTTCCATAATGGCTGTATTTTCTATTCGTACCAGTTTTATAATACTACCAATAGTGCACAAGTGTTTCAATTTCTCCTTACTCTGGATAGGACTATTATTATCTGTTTTTTTTTTTTTTTTTTATAACGGCCATCTTAGCAGATGAAAAGTGGTATCATGATTTTTATTTACTAATTGTCATAATTTCCTTGATAATTAGTAATGTTAAACTTCTTTTCTTTGTTTTTTAAAGATTTTATTTATTTATCTGACAGACAGAGATCACAAGTAGGCAGAGAAGCAGGCAGAGAGAGAGGAGGAAGCAGGCTCCCTGCTGAGCAGAAAGCCCAATGCAGGGCTTGATCCCAGAACCCTGAGGTCATGACCTGAGCCAAAGGCAGAGGCTTAACCCTCTGAGCCACCCAGGCTCCCCCATTAAGCTTCTATTCTTATACCTGTTGAGTATTTGCATGTCTTTGCAGAAATGTCTATTCAAGTTCTTTGCCCATTTTTTAAATTGAGTTTTGTTTTTTTGTTAATCAGTTCCTGCTGTACGCTACAGCATGGATGAGTCATGATAATATTATGTTAAGTGAAATAAATAAACCATCACAGAAAGACTAACACTGCATGATTCCATTTATATATAGTAGCTTATTAGTCAAACTTATAGATGCAGAAATAAAATGAAAGTTTTCCAGGGACTGGGGCAGGGGAAACAGACAGCTGCTATTCAATGGATATGAAGTTTTAGTCAGGAAAAATAAAAAAAAAAGTATTGGATATCTGCTGTATAAAAATGTGTATATGTTAATAATACTGTATTGCACAATTAAAAGTTTTTTAAAAGGGCAGATTTTATGTTAGGCATGTTTTACAATAAAATGAAAGGAGAGGGGAGGGGAGGAGAGGAGATGAGAGGAAAAGAGAAACATAACAGAGAACTGATGTGGGCCACAGCCTAATATATTTACTATCTGAATTTATATAGAAGGACATTTGCCCATCCTTGCTTTAATCAGACTCATCAGGGAAAAGTGAGAGAAAACAAATACTAACAAATCCAGGAAGGAGAGAGTTGAAATCACTATACAGATACAGATAATGAAAGAATAGTAAAAGAAAATTATGAACAACTTTATGCTAGTAAATTGGACAACTTAGATGAAATGGTCAAATTCCTTCAAATAAATTACCAAAGCTCACTCACTAATAAACAGATAACCTATATAATTTAAAGCAGTCAAATTTATAGTTAGAAACCATCCTGCAAAAAGAACCCCAGGCTCAAGTGGATTTACTGATAACCTCTAACAAATATTTAAGAAAAAAATAATATTTCTGTCCAAGCTCTTTGAGGAAATTAAAGAATTATATGGAGCCAACATTATCCTGATATTAAAATCATGCAAACCCACTGCAGAAGAAAAAAATATTACAAACCAATATCCTTCATGAACTTATACACAAAAATCCTAAACAAATGTTAGCACCTAAAATCTGACAATATATAACAAAAGTGAAGTTATAAGCCAATGGAGTTTATCCCAGGATTTTAAAGTTGGTTTAAGAAAAAACAATAAATTAATGTAATTCACCATAATAATAGACTAAAAGATAAAAAAGATTATCTAATATACCCACAGAAAGAATTTCACAAAATCCAATAATCATTACTGATAAAACACTCTATAAACCAGGAAGAGAAAGGAAACTTTGTTAATCTCATAAAGACATCTATGAAGAAAGTACAGCTAATATTGTACTTAATTGTGGAAAACTAAATACTTTCTTTCTAAAATCTGGAGTAAGACATGAGTGCCCACTCTCACCACTTCTATTTAGCATTGTCCTAGGAATTCAAGGAAGTGCAAAACTTTTTTAAAGCAAGAAAAATAAATAAAATCTATGCCCTGGATAAATTATTCTTGGATGCATGTTCTTCTTATTTAGTGCCCTGAATATGTCTTGCCAGGCTTTTGCCACAGGTTTTGCCACAGGTTTCTATGGACAGGTCTGACGTTATTCTGATGGACCTTCCTTATGTATTAAAGACCACCCTGCTTAAAAATGTTTGGGTCAATCAGGAAATCAAAGAAGAACTTAAACAATTCCTGAAAACCAATGAGCATGAAGACACTTCGGTCCAAAACCTATGGGATATGGCAAAGGTGGTCCTAAGAGGGAAATACATAGCCAACCAAGCCTCCCTCAAAAAAATAGAAAAATCCAGAATACACCAGCTCTCTTTAGACCTTAAAGAACTGGAGATTCAACAATAAATTAGGCCAACCCCACACACAAGAAGGGAAGTAATCAAGATTAAAGATCAATGAGATAGAAACTAGGGATCCAGTAGAACACATCAACAAAACTAGAAGCTGGTTTTTTGAAAGATCAACAAGATCGATAAACCATTGGCCAAAGTAACCCAAAAGAAAAGAGAGAGGACCCAAATTAATGAACTTATGAATGAAAAGGGAGAGATAACGACTAACACCAAGGAAACAGAAACAATCATCAGAAATTATTATCAACAGTTATATGCCAATAAGTTCAGCAACCTAGACGAAATGGATGCATTCCTGGAAACGTATGAACTTCCAAAACTGAATCAGGAAGAAATTGACAAGCTGAATAGACCAATATCCAGTAACGAGATTGAAGCAGTGACCAAAACCCTCCCAAAAAACAAGAGCCCAGGACCTGACGGATTCCCTGGAGAATTCTACCAAACATTCAAAGAAGAAATAATACCTATTCTCCTGAAGCTGTTTCAAAAGATAGATAGAGAAGGAAAACTTCCAGACTCTTTTTATGAAGCCAGCATTACCCTGATCCCCAAACCAGGCAAAGACCCCACCAAAAAGGAGAATTTCAGACCAATATCCCTGATGAATATGGATGCCAAGATTCTCAACAAGAGCTAATAGGATCCAACAGTACATTAAAAAGATTATTCACCATGACCAGGTGGGATTTATCCATGGGATGCAACAGTGGTTCAACATTCTAAAATCAATCAACGTGATAGAACAAATCAATAAGAGAAGAGAGAAGAACCACACGGTCCTCTCAACGGATGCAGAAAAAGCATTTGACAAGATACAACATCTGTTCCTGATTAAAATGCTTCAAAGTAAAGGGATAGAGGGAACATTGCTCAACTTCATAAAATCCATCTATGAAAAACCCACAGCAAATATCGTCCTCAATGGGGAAAAGCTGACAGCCTTCCCTTTGAGATCAGGAATACGACAAGGATGTCCAATCTCACCACTGTTGTTCAACATAGTACTAGAAGTCCTAGCAACAGCAACCAGACAACAAAAAAGAAATAAAAGGCATTCACATTGGCAAAGAAGAAGTCAAACTCTCTCTCTTTGCAGATGACATGATACTTTATACGGAAAACCCAAAAGACTCCACCCCCAAACTACTAGAACTCATACAGCAATTCAGTAATGTGGCAGGATACAAAATCAATGCACAGAAATCAGTTGATTTCTTATACACCAACAACGAACATATAGAAAGGGAAATGAGAGAATCGATTCCATTTACAATAGCACCAAGAAACATAAGATACCTGGGAATAAACCCAACCAAAGAGGTAAAGGATCTGTACTTGAGAACTACAGAACACTCATGAAAGGAATTGAAGAAGACACAAAAAGATGGAAGACCATTCCATGCTCATGGATCAGAAAAATAAACATTGTTAAAGTGTCTATACTGCCTAGACCCATCTGTACTTTCAATGCCATCCCAATCAAAATTCCACCAGCATTTTTCAAAGAGCTGGAGCAAACAATCCTAAAATTTGTATGGAACCACAAGAGACCCCAAATTGCTAAGGAAATGTTGAAAAAGAAAAACAAAACTGGGGGCATCACGTTGCCTGATTTCAAGCTTTACCACAAAGCTGCGATCACCAAGACAGCATGGTACTGGCACAAAAACAGACACATAGACCAGTGGAACAGAGTAGAGAGCCCAGATATGGACCCTCAACTCTATGGTCAAATAACCTTCGACAAAGCAGGAAAAAATATACAGTGGAAAAAAGACAGTCTCTTCAGTAACCGGTGGTGGGAAAATTGGACAGCTATGTGTAGAAGAATGAAACTCGACCACTCTCTTACACCATACACAAAGATAAACTCAAAATGGATAAAAGACCTCAGCGTGAGGCAGGGATCTATCAAAATCGTAGAGGAGAACATAGGCAGTAACCTCTTCGACATTGGCCATAGGCACTTCTTTCAAAATATGTCTCCAAAGGCAAAAAGAACAAAAGCAAAAGTGAACTTTTGGAACTTCATCAAGATCAAAAGCTTCTGCACAGCAAAGGAAACAGTCAACAAAGCAAAGAGGCAACCCACGGAATGGGAGAAGATATTTGCAAATGACAGTACAGACAAAGGGCTGATATCCAAGATCTAAAAAGAACTCAAACTCAACACACACAAAACAGATAATCATGTTAACAAAGAGGCAGAAGACATGAACAGACACTTCTCCAAAGACATACAAATGGCTACAGACTCATGAATAAAATGTTCATCATCATTAGCCATCAGGGAGATTCAAGTCAAAACCACATTGAGATACCACCTTACACCAGTTGGAATGGCCAAAATCAACAAGACAGTAAACAACAAGTGTTGGAGAGGATGTGGAGAAAGGGGAACCCTCTTACACTGTTGGTGAGAATGCAAGTTGGTGCTGCCACTTTGGAAAACAGTGTGGAGATTCCTTAAGAAATAAAAATATGGGGGAGGTATGTGCTATGATGAGTGCTTTGAAGTGTAAACTTGGCGATTCACAGACCTGTACCTCTGTGGCTAATAATACATTATATGTTATTAAAAAAAGGAGTAAATTAAAAAAAACAATAAAAGAAAAAAAGAAAGTTAAAAATAGAGCTACCCTATAGCCATGTCATTGCACTACTGGGTATTTACTCAAAAGATACAGATGTAGTGAAAAGAAGGGCTATCTGTACTCCAATGTACATAGCAGCAATGGCCACAGTCGCCAAACTGTGGAAAGAACCAAGATGCCCTTCAACGGATAAATGGATAAAGAAGATATGGCCCACATATACAATGGAGTATTATGCTTCCTTCAGAAAGGATGAATATCCAACTTTTTTATTAACATGGACGGGACTGGAAAAGATTATGCTGAGTGAAATAAGTCAAGCAGGGAGAATCAATTATCATATGGTTTAACTTACTTATGGAGAATAAGGAATAACACGGAAGATATTGGGAGATGGAGAGGAGAAGTGAGCTGGAGGAAATCAGAGGGGAGACAAACCATGAGAGACTGTGGACTTTGAAAAACATACTGCGGGTTTTGGAGGGGAGAGGAGTGGGTGGTTTGGTGAGCTTGGTGGTGGGTATTGTGGAGGGCATGTATTGCATGGAGTACTGGGTGAATTGTAATTTATCAAAAATATTTAAATTCTCTTTGAAAGACACTCATATATGTCTCTAAAACTGGGATCCATAAAAATGTTAAATTGTAGTATATCAAAATATTAAAATTCTTTGAAACACACTATTAAATTAGTGAAAAGCCAAGGCATAAACTGGAAGAAAAATATTTGTTAAGCATGTATCTGATAATGGATTTGCATCTAGAATATATAATGTCACAACCTTATATGAGCAGCAACAACCTAATAAAATTGGGCAAAATTTAGAACAGACAATTCACTAAAATCCTGTGGAAATGCACATTAATATCACAATGGAATTCCATTACACATGTTAGAATGACTACAGTTAAATAGCTCACAATACAAGTGCTGGCAAGGATGTGGAGAAACTGGAACTCTCAGACTTTTCTGATGGTAATGTAAAATAGTATATTTACTTTGGAAAACAATTTAGCAGCCTCTAAAAAAGTTAAGTGTATACCTAACATATAACTCAGCCACCTTAGATAAATAACCAACACTAAAAAAATAAAAATTAAAAAAAAATTGTTGTTGGAAATATTTGTATAGGAATGTTCATACTAACTTTATTAGTAATAGAGCTAAAAACTTAAAAAAACCCAAATGTTCATCAACAGGAGAATAGATAAACAAATTGTGGATTACCCAAAAAATGGAATCCTACTCATCAATAAAAGGAAAAAACAATACATAAAACAACATGAATAATTCCTGAAATAATTATGTTTAGTATAGAAGCAGAGGACCCCCTCCAAATACATACATTTGTATCTTTTGTATATGTTTTGTTTCTTGTATAATTCTGTAAGGGCCTATTTAGCCAAAACGGCTCCATTTCGGTTGAACAGCCATTTTATTGTTTATGCAGTAAAACTTAAACTGACCCTGCACCACCCCCCAGGGGACTTACTTAAAAACAAGTCCCGGAAACCAGTCCCAGGTAACAAAGCCCAAATACAAGGGTGGGTCAGGCCAGGTGGAGGTATCCAATCAGTGGGGGCGCATACTGTCTCCCTAGCTACCAAGAAGTATGGGCCCCACCCTTTGGGCGACTTTTGGGCACCAAATCTGACCAAGGTGATAGGCTAGTTCAAATATCTACTAGGGTAAATTATAATTCATCTGGTCACTTATGTGTGACCTCGCCTGACTGTACAGCTTTCTCTGTGTGTTACAATCTCATTGGCCACCTGTGTGTGGCCAGGCCCAACCACATAGCCTTTGCCCTTAAAAGCCAGTCTGTAAGGCAGAGAGGGATTGCCTCTTTATAAGAGACGGCCCTGGCCAGTCAGTTTGATTCTCAGTGCTTGGCACGAAATAAAGCTTTGCTTGACCTTCACTTTGTATCAGTCTCCCTCCTTTGATTATGGATGCAACAATTCCATTTACATAAAATTTCAAAAAATAAAAACGAATCTATATTAATAAAAAGCAGGTCAGTGGTTTCCTACAACAATAGGAGAGCAGCAGAGAGGGGCAGAAGGAAGAATTACAAAGCAGCATAAGGAAACTTTTGGGGTGATGAATATGTTCATTATACTGCTAGTGATGGAATTCGTTGGTGTCTACACATGTCAAAGCATGAGAAGTTGTATGCTTTAAATATGTGCAGTTATCATATATCAATTACATCAACACAAACATTAAATTAGGGCTTGAGTCGTCCCCCCAAACCCCACAAAGATTAAGAAAAAGTAAATGTGGATTTCACAATATTGCATCCTAATTCTAGAATAACCTTTTAACCACTGAACAGTATCATACTCCACTAGAGTCATGGGACAAAACAATAATGAGTACTTTTTGGCACCCTATAAGCCATGGGGTCCTAGCAAATCACTTTGGAAAGGTAGAAATCTCAGATCCAAAGTGAACACTTGCTTTTTACAGACCTTTTCATTTGTCACTGTCCACTCACACAGGGCAGTGTGGGGATGGGCATAGTATTATGCTGACAGCTACAAGTACTTTCTTCTTAAAACACATCCCTATGGTTCTTTGCAACAAAACGAAAAGACAATTGCTGTGACACTTATTTTTCTCTCTCAGGATATCCAGAAAAGAAAACAGGTTCTGTCCATTTTGGAGATCATCTAGACTCTTGTATTGCAGCTCACTCTAAAGGTTAAAAAAAAAAAAATTGAAGTTTCATGCTTGTCATTGTTTCTACTGCTTCCAAGATTTTGGTATGTCAATCGGGCAGCTTGTAAGCTTATGAGATTTATTTAAGTACAGAGTACTCGGCATTATCTGTTCTTTGAACCTATAATGAGGATACTTAAGTAGATGGAATCTAATTTATAACAGGGACCTATACCCCAGATAATGAAACATAGCCTATTAAGAACTTACATAAACAAGGGCTATAATGCAATGCCAAAACAAATCATTTCGACGTGTTTTAGAAATACGAAGGGCTTCTTCAAATATCATCAGGAATAAGTCATTTGGTGTTTCAGGTTCATACATCAATGCAGTTGCTGTCACTATGAAAAATTGGACTTTTTGTTTACTTAAAATTTGAAATGCCATGATTTGGTACTTGAAAAATGATGTGGGAAAAATGAATGTCCTCCTGTTTGTGAAAAATGGGTATTTTATTAGAGCAAAGTAGGAAGGAGGATAAAGTGCTCATCTATACTGGTAAAATAGTGTTTACACAGGAAGAAATATAACAATGGGCAGATCACTGGGGATGAGGGGAGCAGAATCACTTAGGGAGCTGATGACAACAGGAGCCAAGAATACAGCCTAGGCCCAGAGCTGAACCACCTCTTGGTCCCTGTACACATGTAATGAATAAATGCATCTTGAAGTAAGACACATATTTCACAGCACCATGAGACTCCCCAGTTAGAATGCATCTGTTAATAATAAAAATTTCCCGTCTGGAATGAGAGTTTAAATAGTTCTTGTTCATGCTTTAAATAGAAGATCATAGCAATAAATCAGCATTATGATTTTAGTAGGTAGTAACATATGAAATATAATATATTATTTCTAGCTTTTAATTTGGTCAAAATTAAGTTAAAATATTCACCCAAAGGGACAGATTAATAAAATAACAATTATAAATATAGATCCTAAGATATTTGTACTTTGTGGATTCTAAAAGTACCATTCAATTTAACATACATATTATCTTTATTGTCTTGATGAGAAAATATTGAATTATTTTATTCAACTTTAGAGAAAAGTGTTTGTTCCAAATAAAATTTATCAAAATAAGTTGACATACTTACTTTGTTTTACCACGTTTTCATATATTCACTTAATGAATTTTATTACTTATAAACATATGAGGATAATTATTCAGGACTATTTTAAAAAATAAACACTATATTGATGGCTTTGGACAGGACATTTTATTTTATTTTTTTAAAGATTTATTTATTTATTAATTTGACAGACAGAGATCACAAGTAGGCAGGGAGAGAGGAGAGAGCAGGCTCCCTGCCTGACAGGGAGCCCGATGTGGGGCTCGATCCCAGGCCCCTGGGATCATGACCCAAGCCAAAGGCAGAGGCTTTAACCCACTGAGCCACCCAGGCGCCCTGGACAGGACATATTAATTTTAGATTTGTATGTCAATTCAGTTAAATTATTATCATTGCTCTCATTTACTTATACAAACACACACACACAAATATACACACATATGTACTAGTATCAAAATTATCAGTTCCCCTGATAAAAATGCATATGAATATGGATAACATAAATATGTGATTATGAAATACAAATACATAGGTAATATAATTTTATTTTACTTATTTTTTTAAAGATTTTAATTACTTGAGAGAGAGAGAACAAGGGCTGGTGTAAGGAGGCACAGAGGGAGAGGTAGAAGCAGACTCCCCCCTGAGCAGGGAGCCCCACACAGGGCTTGATCCTGGGACTCCAGGATCATGACTTGAGCCAAAGGCAGACACTTAACCTACTGAACCACCCAGGCATCCTGGTAATATAATTTTAAAAGGTATTAGAAAGCAAGTTCTATATCTAATTTTCTTTTATCTGCACCCATACTTAATGTAGTATGTTGCAATATTCTCAATAAATATTCACTGAACTAGTGAGAATTAATGAATAAAAGAATAAATAAAATAACTCAGCAATATTAAGGGTAATGCTAGTAAAGAATCTGATGTGCGAGGCTCATATCTTTCATTGATTCTTCTAGTGTAGCACATGTAGAACACCCTTTGTGGAGAAAGGAATATGCAATTAATATTGTGTCTCCTTGTGAACTCTAGGCTTTTAAGAAGTACTTTTTACTAGGTTGAGAAATTGTATTTATATTTTAATATTGTTGCAATTTTCATCTTCTGTTATTGTTGTTTTGTTTTATTTTTACATTATTGGCTATGGAATCTTACCAATGCTTTCAAGAACATATACTGATGCTTCATGGTATTTTCCACTAATCAACTTAACCAACGAGTTATATCAATAGTTTATTTGCTGAGGAATCATTACACTACTGGATACATATTCCTTATTTTAGTACATTATTTATTCATTATATATTTATTATGTTACTAACTTGTTTTACAGAATTTGATTTACAATTATTTTATTTTCTAAGTAGACTGATGAAACAAAACACATGTGGTTTTATAAAACTGTCCCAAGACCAATATTTGAAAACAGCCAAATCATATCATTAAACCAAATATTTTCTCATTTGCCAAGAATATTATGCACAGGCATTTTTAAAAAGAGTTAGTCATTCAGTGCCTTTAGATGTTTTGCAACAATCTATTTACATGCCCTTACTCATGGAATATTAATATAGTTCCTTTTGATTGAATAAACTAAATAAATGCCCCACTAGAATTTATTATAGTTTTATATGTCTTACCATATGGTGGTGTAAAGTCCTCCAGCTTTGTTCTTAAAGATTCCCTTAACCATTTTGTAGTCTTTTCAGGGCTATGTGAAGTTTATGATCTGATAAACAATTACTGCAAAAGGAAAAGAAAGATTATTTGAAATTATATACTATGTGGTCTGATACTTCATGAACGTGATAGATTCCTCTATTTATTTAAGGTCTTCTTTAATTTCCCTGAGCAATGCTTTACTTTTCATGTGGAGGTCTTACCATTTTTATTTATTCCAAGATGTTTGGTATTTGCTAACACAAATTTAAATGATATTGTCTATTAGGCCAACACTAAACAAAGAAGAGCTGGGTAGAATACTAAATTCAGACAAAGCAGACCGCAAGTCTAGAAGCATTATTAAAATGAAAGACATTTGATAATGATACAAGGGTAAAACCAAAGTATCATACAAACTTTAAAATTGTGAACACTTAATATATGTCTAAATAATTACTAAAATGAAGAAGAGAGAGGGAAAGACAGAGAGAGAAACTAGAATTTATTTGACTTCAGTAGTTAACCAAAAAGCTAAAACTGGTTTGACTCTTTTTCTTCCTTCCTTTCTTCATTCCTCCCTCCCTCCCTCCCTCTCTTCCTCTCTTAACTTTTCTAATTTTTTTAGCCTTTATTTAAATTCCAGTTAGTTAACATAGAGTGTAATATTAGCTTCAGCTGTACAATTTAGTGATTCAACACTTCCACACAGCACTCGGTGCTCCTCACAAGTGCACTCCTTAATATTCATCCTCCCCCCTACTCTCCTTCCCTCTGGTAATCACCAGTTTGTTCTCTATAGTTGAGTCGGTTTCTTGGTTTGTCTCTCTCTTTTTTCTTTCACTTTGCTTGTTTGTTTTGTTTCTTAAACTCCACATCACTGAAATCATATGGTATTTGTCTTTCTTTGACTGAGTTCTTCCTACTTTTTTTAAAGATTTATTTATTTGAGAGAGAGAGAGAGTAAGTGCATGCTTGTGAGTAGGAGGAGGGGCAGAGGGACAGAATCTTCAAACACATTCCCAGCACAGGGCTCGATCCCAAGACCCATGAGATGATGACCCGAGCCAAAAGGAAGAGTCAGACACTCAACCAGCTTAGCCACCAAGGCACCCTGACTGACTTATTTCACTTAGCATAATACTCTGTAGCTCCATCTACATCATTGCAAATGGCAAGATTTCATTCTTTTTTTTTTTGCTGAGTAATATTCATATATATATATATATATACACAAAAACCACTTCTTTTTTATTTTTTTAAAAGATTTTATTTGACAGAGATTACAAGTAGGCAGAGAGGCAGGCAGAGAGAGAGAGGAGGAAGTAGGCTCCCTGCTGAGCAGAGAGCCCGAAGTGGGGCTGGATCCCAGGACCCTGGGAGATGCAGCAAAAGCAGACCTAAGAGGGAAGAGTGTAACAACACAGGCCTATCTCTTTCCAACTATGAATTGACTTTTGGCTTTTGAGGTCTTCTTAATTTCTTGTCCAGTCAACAATTCATTTTAAATTTATGTTTTTATTATTTTTTAACCAATTTTTTACTTATTTTAGAAGGACAGTTTTCTCATGTAATTGTCTATAATGAGAAAACAAAAGTGGAATTTTCTCTTTCATGTCAGTAAAATATGAATCCCAAGTTCAAGTGCAGGTCATCTGCTTACATGATAACTGTAGAGAAAGCTGGGGAAGTGGTCTCTGGATTTTCCTCATGAATTTGCTACTTATAAAGTGAAATTTTTATAAATGATAGGAATGGTAATAATAATAATAAATAATGTTCCTTTTAAACCAGAAATTTTAGATGGATTAGAAATTGCCAAGCCATCAAAAAAATATAGCTTAACATAAAACGTTGTTACTTTAACTTTTAATTGTTCATATTACCAATAAACTAGATTATGCTTTGTCCTTTAAAAAAGTTTTAATAAGCTCATTTCTAGGCCAAAATTATTATATGCAATCTTTCAGGCTGAGTTATAAGCAATACAAGGCAGGCCTCATGAAGGGAGGCTGACCTTAGCTCACTGGCCATGGTGTACACTCAGTGTATGTGGTTTTCCAGATAGAGCTGCAGCTCAGGATTTAGCAATCAAAGGGTAGCACAACTCATTTGAATTTCTATCCCAGGCACTTCCTTTGGGCCTAACTGTCTGAGACTTTGCAGAGACCTCTTTTGGGGAGGGCCCTGAAAAATGGAACTCATTTTTCCCCCATCTACACGGCATGTCCCCTGATCATTGGGAAGTTGGCAGTTTTCTCTTTCACCTCTTACTTGCGCTGTCACCTAAGTAAATCAAGTCTTGACTGGCACTTTCAGTTAGGACTACTGTGCTATTGACCACCTATACAATAGGTAACTAATCAGTTTTGCTTACAAATACTTTTATCAAAGTAACATATCATTAACATATTTTTAATGATAATATGTTAACATATTTTTCAATGATAATATGGCTTACTAATGTTTATGTTTATGTGAAATCAGTACCTTAATATAAATCCTTCAGCAGACTAAAAACTACACAAAATATTAAATGTTTATATAAATGAGCTAATGAATGTTGTATATTTAATATATCATATTCTACCACTTTTATGCAGAAGGTTGTAAGAATGAATATAGTCATAGACAGAAATAAAAATGATCTTTATATCCAAAATATATGCTAAGACACAAATAAAAATTATTAAAATTGATAATATATTGGTTGGGGATGGTGAAATTAAGGTATAAGGAATTAAGAGGTACAAACTTACAGTTATAAAATAAATAAGTTTAAAAAAAGGTAACATATTGATATATTACTCCTGAAACTACTAAACAAGGTCATTGAGCAATTACTGAGGAAAAAAGGATGAAATAATTATTACTTTATCATCTGTTTTGAGGAATTGGCAGGGATATAGTATCAGATATATATATATATATATATATATATATTTTTTTTTTTTTTTTTTTGACAGGGAGAGACCACAAGTAGGCAGAGAGGCAGGCAGAGACAGGTGTATATACTTTATATTTATACTTGTCTTATATTTGTATGCATCATTTGTTTAGAATTGTACCTCTCAGTACTCAATAAAATCTTTAATTAACCAAACATACTCTTAGCAATATATCCAGTGAAAAATGGTTTATCATAACACTAGTGCAAATATAAACTTAAACACATATTTAAGGAGGGTATCATGTTTTGAAAACAAATTCAAAAAAGCCAGATTTCTATCAAAGGATTAAATGTCACTATTCTAGTATGACTTGATAGGATTCATTTCTTGCTAATGAGAAATGTGCTTGTGGTAGAGTTGGTAATTAAAAACAAATGCCCAATGGTTATATTTTAGGTGTGACCAATCAGAGATCTAGTAGAAAATTCTCAAGCTCTTTTTATTCAATTTGAAGAACAGTAAATTATTTAAATGATGGACATCTTTGTTTTTCATATACTGTTATGACATGTGAGATGGGGCCAATCTGATGAAAAATATTTATGAGAAGTGACAGGATAACTGTAAGTTATCATTTTCAAGGAAATGTACTTTCTGTATAGTTGCAGGGCCCTTCTCCGGAATTATTATATAATATTCTTTTGTTCCAGCAAGTACCATTACCCTAGGGCTTATGTCATTGGCTTCCTTGTTAACTTATTTTGTATTGCAAATCTCATGTTAGCTGTGAATCCAGGTACATTTTTTCCCCTAAGCACTATAAGCTTTACAAAATGAGTTATAATTCAAGATTGCTTAACATATTTTGAATACTTTCAAAACTTTTATTTTGAATCCTTTGAAAGGATCCAGGAATACATCTCATTCATTTACACTTGTTTAATGAAAACACATAAGTGTGTAGCCTTTAAATAGCATTCTCAAATTTAGACGTGTCATCAGAATTTGTATTATTACCATCAGTACAATAACAGTTGTGTCTAGAAAAGATAGTTTTCTTAGCTATCAGATAACACCCCAACCAAAGTATATTCCTCACCCCGCATTCTAAATAGTCATACTGCCAGATTAAGCCAATAGTGTTCTTTGTTTGGGCTTTATTGATAATTCTTGTTTATTCCTTTAGCATGCTGAAAACTAAGCATTTGCGGACTTGCTAATACAGCAGCATATATCTGCTTGAGTTTTGTTGTTCTTTTCCAAAAAAGACTATTTGAAATCTTCAGTTTAAAATAAAACTTTAGGGGCACCTGAGTGGCTCAGTGGATTAAGCCTCTGCCTTTGGCTCGGGTCACGGTCTCGGGGTCCTAGGATTGAGCCCCACATCAGGCTCTCTGCTCCGTAGGGAGCCTGCTTCCCCCTCTCTCTCTGCCTGCCTCTCTGCCTACTTGTGACCTCTCTCTCTGTCAAATTAATAAATAAAATCTTTTAAAAAATAATAAATTAAAAAATAAAATAAAACTTTAACCAAATTGGAGAGGAGAATCAAGTAAATAATACCATTTTCTTTAATCATTGTTTTCTTTGAAGAATTTATTTTGGAGTCCTCAGTTCTATAAAATGTACAGATTGTCATTTTGTCATTAATCATCTTCATACAGCATTAGTCTATTTCACAAAATATTTAGCAATAATGTACTTCAAGGCATGTTTGGAAAGTACATTAAAATGTCTTTCAATTTAGAGGAAATTATATGAAATCAAAAGCAATTTAAAACACAATTTATCAGCTTTGAAGAATTACTACATTTTATTGTATTAAGGTTATTAAATGACTTAAAGTTTAAAAGATTTTTACATAACAGGGCATCTGGGTGGCTCAGTCAGTTAAGCATCTGACTCTAGATTTTGACTCAGGTCATGATCTCAGGGTCATGAAATAGGCCCCAGTCGCCGCTACCCCCTGCCCATACCAGGCCCCATGCTCAATGGGAGCTCTGCTGGAGATTCTCTCTCTGCCCCTCCCCCTGCCCTCTCTCTCTCTCTCAAATAAATAAATCTTAAAAAAAAAAAAAAAAGATTCTTACATAGCAAGTTGATATATGGGGATTAAGAAATCTAAAATATTTGAAATTTAATGTAAACAAATTATGAGATTTGGTATTTTTTAGAGTCAAATAAACTTGTTTTTGTAAAGTCTGCTTACATAAATAGGGTACTCAGGGATGCCTGGGTGGCTCAGTTGGTTAAGCGGCTGCCTTCGGCTCAGGTCATGATCCCAGCGTCCTGGGATCAAGTCCCACATCCGGCTCCTTGCTCAGCAGGGAGCATGCTTCTCCCTCTACCTCTGCCTGCCTCTCTGTCTGCCTGTGCTCGCTCTCTCTCTCTCTAACAAATAAATAAATAAAATATTTTAAAAAAAACATTAAAAATATGTTAAATAGGGTACTCAAATACATATGAGTGCAGTTATGGCTTAACTTCCCTTTAAGTTTCTATAGAAATATAAATGAACTAGTAATGTCAATTAACATCCAAAAAGCCATTTATTTGTTCTGTCTTAGAGATTTGACCTGAATTTGTCATCCTTTTTTTCCCCTAATCAATGTTAAGACTTTTAAATAATCTAAATTATTTACTAATATTGATATTCAGCAAGTTTAAATTCCTTTTCTGATTTATAGAATTTCTTTGCACCAAAGTAGCTCACCAAATTAGTATTTTACTTCAATGATGTGTTTTATCCTTCCCTCTTGAGCTTTGAAATTAATATTTAGCATAAATCCTTGGGTCACAGATATTCTTCTTAAGAAAAATAAAATTGGGCCTCATTAAGATATTGTAAATTGTGACTTTGGCTAGAAAAATTGGATTTAAAATACTAGAAGACTATTATGTAATTCTCATACAATTCTCTTACATGTGTTTCTTTTACCCTCTACATATTTTAAGTTCTAATTTCAACAAAAAGAAGAGGAAGGAAGCTCAATTAGAATGCCAAAATATGTTCTTTCCAATCTTAAATATATTATATAAGTATAAATATTAAATATATAAAATGTATGTATATAAGTATGAACTAAGCTACATACATATAATCACTATGGAGACATTTAAAGAAAAATTTAAGTTCTGGAGGAAGCAAAATAAAATAGAATATTAATTATAATGTCAATGATATGGCTTTGTCATTTCTGAAATTTATATGAATGATTAGTTGGCATACAACATGGAAACTAAGAAGCAAATTAATTTTTCAACTAACTCTCTTTACTACTTCTCTACTCTCATTTTCTATGCAAAAATGATAATCACCTTCAAAATAAACTTTATATTTAAAACTATTCCATAGATTTCACCATTTTGAATTAAAAAGTACTTTTTTCCCTAGAATATTAAAAAAGAACCAATTCACTTTTTATAAAAGCAGAGTTTAGAGATTTTCTTCATTCAAAATTTCTGATTTTGATTGGTCTACAACATTAGGCTTATTATGAAATCTAATGTCACTTTAGTCTTAAAATGTCAAATAGCTCAGAAATATCTTACTAGTCAAGTACGTAACTATTTTGCAAGGTAGACCATTATCTTCTCTAGTTAAAAAAACATTGCACCTTAAATAAAATAAAGTACCCCATAAATAACTGACCTAAGGTGTTCACACAGATATTGTAACATGTATAGCTAATGCTACACTTTTGTATAGATGCCCAGGTTAACGAATCAACCCTAATCTGTAAATTTTAATTCAAGTGTGAATAAAGAAGTATGGTTTTGTTTCAAATGCTTCTTTTTGCATTCTAAATAGCAATTCAATGTCTCTTGGCCTCACCAGTCTCCAATTTTGGCCAATTTTTCTCCTTTAGTAATTACTGTAAGAACCAACTCTGCATGTGTTCTAACTTCAGGCAGGCCCCACAGAACTGCACCTTGTCTGGGTGCCAGGGTGCACCCTTCCATTGACTCTTGTCCCAAAGCTTTCTTCTTGCCACAGAAGGTTGTGACTTCTAAGCACCTGGTTTGAGTCTGTGCCTATGGAGAAAAAATAAATAAATAAAAAGTGCTATGGAGTTAACACCCTGAGGGGGCAAATGTTCCCATTTAGTTCAAGAAAGTTGGTGGATGAATGTTTTCTCTTCCATCCTCCTCTGCCTTATCATGGACATCCTTGGAACCAGAATCCTGCAGACTTTCAGAAGAGTCTCCTGACAACACACAATCATTTGGACTTGGGTTCCAAGTGGTAGTAACTTACCACCGCACCCTCTTATTGACTCCTTCTTTCTTGCCTTAGTCTTTTTCTCTTATTTCCGCGTCCCTGGTATTACACTTCCTAATAAAATAATAGCACCTAATTTTATGTCTCCATTCTAATTTCTGGTGGAGCTAAATAATTTAGGTTCTCCAAGTCTTTTTTTCTATTCAAACACTGTCTTCTTAGGAATAGTTTTCCCAGGGTAGAAAATTTTAAGTTCAAATGTTTGCCAAGATGTTACATCTAAGCAACCTCAAAAATATAGAACTAATATAACCAGTATCTCAAAATCATTGACTATTGAAAATTAAGATTTCAATTGCAAAAGGTCTCTATTTCTATATATTTAGAATTCTGATGAGTATTTACTTTGGCATCAATTTAATGCTAGACGTTTAATTATGCATTTGGAACAAAAATATTATCCCTTTATCTCATTAAACAAAAGACTTAAATATTTTCAAATAAGAATTGCATGAAGTCTTCAACAGAAAGGAAGATTATTTGGAAATAATATTTTTGAAATAACAGTGATGTGAATTAAGTTTAAAGAAGCATCCCAGGATTAAATTAGTAAGTATACTCAGCATTACAATACATAATGACATTTAATCTTTAAAACTGCTAATTGTTGGGCAAGTAAACTTTAAAAAAATAGTGTTAGTCATCACTGGTAAATTTTGTAATAAATCACTCATATGTAAAATATTCAGCATATGTTGGGCTGTGCAAACTGGCAACTGCTCAAAGAATTGCCAAATGTTTTAGGGTTATTTCCCTTAATTAATACCGATACTGGTATTTGATGTTTATGTATGCTTAGAAACCTGGAGAAGTAAATGCAAACTCATTTCATTTCAATGAGATGCTCACTTGTGTCTATAGAATTCTGGAATTTAAATGCAAACCTCTGAGGTTAAACAATTATGTTTCTGATTACAGAGCTTTACCATATCATGTGTGTATACATTTAAAAAATAATATGAAACTCTTTCTTTGTTGTCAAAGAAGAAACAGTAAATGAATTTTGCCTTTGAATTATGTGGAATTGAATTATACAAGAAAATCTTGGCAATGCTCCTTCTTTTAATTAATGTTTTGTCAGATCATCAATCTTACTTTCTCCCTGTGTGCTAATACTCAATTTGTTTAGTATTTACTTAAGCCCATATCTCTTTCCTAAAGAATTCTTAATCTAGTTAGTTAAGATGTCTCTAAGCAGAAGACCAAAAGCAATGGGGATAATTTCCCACCATATTTAACCACAAAATGAAGTGTCCAGTTCTCCATCCTGAAATCCAATGCTTTTCTAATGAATTGGGTTGGAAGCCTACACACAAATTTTGCAGGTAAATACAATCTGTAGCACAGTAAAGCCAGTTGTTTAGAAGAATAATCATCTTAATATGATAAAGGTGTTTAATAGTGGCTTTACACCTCTAAGGCAATATTATTTTCCTTTCAGAAATACAGGCTGACATGATTATTTCTCAATTTGATCACAGAATTGAAAAAAACAACAACAATGTGTTTTCTCCTCTGGTCATTGGCTTTGCCCATTTCAGAAGCTTTATGCTGAAGATATTAGAAGGTAAAATTACCTCATGGATCAGTGACTACTAAGCTGATATGTCATTGATTTTCTAAACCATGAGGTGAGGCGAGCACAGCTGAAATGGATCAAAATGTCTCAGCCCTGTAAGGTCTTTTCCCCCATGTCTTTGTTGCATCTATGCTGGGAAGAATCAATCTGGTAGGAAGGATTTTGGTAATATTTAGTCTATACCAAGCAGAGAGGAGAAATTTCACTTCAAGAGTGAATTCTTATATAAAATTGTATTATAATTCTTTTTACTTGTATCACCCAGACTATTTAGTAAATGATATTGACAAAGACTTAGGTATGAGCTTGGCTGCAATAAAAATGAATGAACTGAGCAGAAAATACATTCTTGGTCTCTTAATTAAAAATCAGGACTTAAATGACTCAAATATCATACATTCCAAACAGACTTAGTATTTGAATAGTCACACTTTGTACATTAATCTTTAGAAGAGATTTAATCCATCAGTTTTAAATGTTAACATGGACACACATACACACAGAAGGATAGCAAAATGAGAATAACTTAGAAGAGAAATAAATTTAGGCTGATCTTTAAATAGATGAGAATAAATACAGGAATTATGGCAAATATTGTGAAAAGAATCATCAATATGGGCTCAATTCAGAACCAAATAAACTAAATTTCATCTTTCAAGCAAACTGAAATAGTTTCAGATCTCTCCTTCTCTGGTCTTGAGAGTTTATTGGTAAACTATTCAGAATTTTAAATCTGTCACACACATAAAATCCTTTTTGGAGGCACCCAGTAGTAATAAATGTAATAAATGACTCTACCACTGACTCATTTTTATCTTTCCTTGTTAATATTATTAGCAGAATATCACAAGGATAGTTAACACCAAAAGCAAAGCTTATCCAAAGAAGAAAGAATAAAAGAAGGAGGGAAGGAAAGAAAGAATGGGAAAAAATTTATCATAAAAGTATATCCATACTTACCTCATGAAAATAGTTCTTTTGGGAAATTTTTCCTAACAAAGACTGTAGCTATTTAATCAATCCCTCATAACATCAGCACAGCTAACCTTAACCTAACTATCTTACACTTTTAATAGAGGGAACATCTTTAAGTTTAGGCCATCTCTTCTTAAGAGGAGAAAAAGATAACTTTTTATTAAATATTTGAGAAGTGTAATGAGAAAAGACTAGAGAAAAGTCTAGAGCCAGACTATGCAGGTTCTAATCCCAGTTCAACCACTTTTTAACCATATGAATTTTATAAGTTACTCAGTCCTTTTGTGTAACTATCCCTGCTATAAAATAGGGATACGATTATTAATGTTCTATATAATTGCTGTGAGTATGAGTTGCAGCTCTCTTAGAATAGTGTGGTATAGAGCAGGCACTATATAAGGATTAGCAATTACTTTTATTATTTTTTATGAAGTAACAAATACAAATGGAAACTCTATAAATTAGATACTGTCTCTTGAAGAGTTTTTCTTTCTTCAGATTCTGTTTTGTCTTCATTCTTATATGTACTGCTTCTCCCTCTCCAGCTTTCCCCTAAACCTGCCTATAATCCTCTTCTTGGTTTTGGCCATTTCTGAGCATACCTTTCCACTATTACAAAACCTTTACCTCCAAAGGGCCTCAGTGTACTTTATGGCATGAGTGGGGTATTCTAGTGTTTGCCCATCACCCCCTCTGGCATTGTCTGCTTAAGCTGGTAGCCTCACATATGACAGCCTTTGCTAAACTCAAGTTTTTACTACCTGCCTCACTGCAGCCAGCAAAGGCACTCCTTCTGGCTATGCAACCTTCTTGATAGGCTGGTGTTGCTTAGAGCCACCAGAGCATCTGGATTCCACATTCCAGGCTAGGAAAACTCCTTACTTTACCCCCACCTCTTCCCAGAAAAAAGTACCTGCCACAGAGTAGGTACTTATTATATACTTTTAAACAAATTAGGAGGGATAATGTAGGTATTGTGTTTTTTATATCCTATCTTTGAATCCTAAATATTTAGGATATTTAGACAAGACTATTTTAGGGTGATTTTAATTCATAATTATACAAAAATCAATAAAATTTTAAGTAACAAAATATGTATACCTTAATAGCTGGGAAAATTTGCTCTAATTTACTTTTCAAGGATTTTAACAACTAAATATACTATTAATATTATAACTTATATTATCATTTTTTTAATTTAGAAAAGTCATGATTTCTATGTTTCTCCACACATGGCTGAAACTAAATAGAGTGAATTCCGTAATATCTTCTTTCTCATTTTTGAGACCATCAGGAACTATTTTCGTGTCAGGGTTGAATGATCAGTGAATTATCCTCTGTTATTTTATCAGTTTTAAGAGAATTGGCAACGGTGCTTAAAACATGTTGGAGTATGAAAACACTGGAGCAAAATATTATGAGACAAAACAACAAATCTTTATTTTTAAAACTGGTTACTAATTTCTGCCATCTCATCTTATGTATTTGAGGATCCATGCCTTTCTCCCAGTAAATTCATTTTCTTGTTATATACCCTTGTTTGTGAGAAAACTACAATTTCGACCAAATACAAATATGGCTGAAAACTAGATTTTATTTATTCTTTTATTTTTTTAAGTAGGCTCCACACTCACTGTGGGGCTTGAACTCACAACCCTACATCAAGACCTGCATGCTCTACTGACTGAGCCAGCCAGGCATCCCTGAAATCTAGATTTTAAAGCTAGTGTCTTATTAGCAAGTAAAATAAATGTCCTATGAAGGCACAGTTCAAGTGGGGAATTTTCACTAATTTATGTCTTGCCTAGAAAAGTCCCAACAACTATTCTTTTTTAGGAGCTGGCATAAAATTGACCTTTCATAACAAAATGAACAAAAAATCAATAAAATATATCAGCATCCAGATATTAGTATATAATACTTAAATATATGTGTCTATTGCATTTTTAATTTAATATCAACATTCCTTTCACTTTCATTATTCTGTACAAATGCAATAGATTATTCACATGCTTTCTTTTTTTTTCCACATGCTTTCTAAGATAGGCTTTATAATGTAATGTTAATTCACTGCAGTCCTTCAGTATGTCTTAGTAGTGCAATTTTAATAGTGGCAGTAATTTTTACATCTATACTGCCTTGTCCTTGAGAGTCTAAAGGTATGCTCATTTGTCCAGACTTTTCCATGGAATGAGCATCGCAGTTCACTTAAATTCTTCAGGGGCATATCTGCTCGAGTCTGGTAGCTAAGTCAGCATGTGGAGAGGAGTCATCCAATGACATACTTGAGGCCCATTTTCCTCTCTCTGCTAGAAAATCTATAGCAGAGAGATGGCACTTATATCAAGATGTGTAACACATAATAATATAATTAGCTTTACATGAAATTTAGCTCTGAAAATAGAGTGCACTATTTGAAAAGAGCGAAACAAACAACAGAAAAACACTTTTATTTTCTTACACATTTAATGAGTGCTTTCTGATTGTTTTGAAGTTATAGTACCAAAAGTAAATTAACTGCACTTACTAGATAAAATGTTCTATTAAGAGTGGTTTAAAGGTATGTACATTTGTTTCTCATTGGAGTAAGGATTAAATTCTGAAACTGTTATGTATATACTACAATTGAACACTTAAGTATTATGCAGAGTAGGTTTCAAAAGAGCAAGGCTAGAAGGAATGCTATAATGTTGCATTTAATGGAGGTATCAGTGTGAACTTATGGTCTTAAAATATATACCCAGATAGATTTAAAAATGAATAGATATGCATATATACAAAAGGTAGTATACATACATCTATTTCCAAGCCCTGTTTGCTAACAGGGCCTATAAATAATAGCCAAAGCTGGAAAACTATAACCAACAAAATAACAATACTGGAATTTAATCCACAGAATAAAATATAAATCCATGAGTCCATACTAATGTTAAATAAGTTCCCGAATGAATAAAGAAATGGGGAGAAGAAAACAGTTCCTCCTTGATAATAATTACTGCAGGTAAGACCCACTGATGGATACTAAAAGTACTAAGTGTAAGTAAAAGAGAATATTTGCATCATTTCAAAGTATCTCTTTCACTACATTTAATAACGATAAATGGGGCAGATAATAATTTTATAGTAGAGTTTGTAGCAGATATCATGTTAACCAAGTTAGGAAGGCTAACATTACCAGTAAGATATATTAACATCATATATGCCCAGCAGTGATGCAATGAGAAAGGCATATTAATTCTATGACAGTCTTGTTAATGAATGCATAATCTTACACTGAGCATAAGAAAACATTAGACAACTACACAACTCCCCCATGTCTAGCCCCACAACCACCATTCTATTCTCTGTTTCTACAAGTTCAGCTTTATTAGATTCTATATACAAGTGATAATGTTACAGTATTTGTCTTTTTGTATTCAAAGATGATTAAGTTCTGAAGTTCCAATGCACAGAATTTTGATTACAGTCAACAATACTGTATTATATTCCTCAAAGTTGCTAAGAGACTAGATATTAAAGGAGAAATATAAGTGATGTGACATGATAGAGGTGTTAGCTAATGCTATGGTCGTAATCATATTGCAATATATAACTATCAAAGCAATAGGTTGTACACCTTAAACTTCTACAATATTATATGCCAGTTATATCTCAATAAAAAGAGAAAATACTAGACAAATCCAAATTAAGTGATATTCTAAAAAAAGAACTGATCAATACTCAAGTGTCAGGCTATTAAAAGAGAACAAAAGACTGAAAAACTGCCACAGATTGGAGGAGGCTAAGAATAGCAGTTAAGTGTAATGCGGGTTCACAGAATGGCTTCTGTAACAACAGCAAAAAGACATTAGTGATATATCTGGAGAAATCACAATTACATCTCTAATTTAGGTAATAGAATTATATGAATGTTAATTTCTTAGTTTGAATAATTGTACCATGGTTCTTCCACAAGCTAACATAAGGGAAATCTGGTGAAATAAATCTGGGAATACCCTGTGCTACTTGTGCAATTTTCTGTAAGTATAAAACTATATTAAGGTAAGAAAAGAGATAAAAACAGTGGAGGCTGATTTCAAGTCTAATAAGTCTTACTTCAATATTTATTCTCTTATCACTATCAGAGTTGATTGTAATTACCTAAAGGAACAATCTGAGACCTCATTTGTAGTGGCTACTTTTCATTTAGGCGAGAGTTCAATTTTGGTATGTCACAGGTTAACCCTATAATAAAAGGTAAACTGGAAAGAATAAAGAAGAGATTTGAAAAGAGAGGGATTTTTTTTTAACAACTTACCTCTGAAGGAAAGGAACTCTAAATATATCTCATATAATCATGTATTATTTGAATGGTTAGGAGTTTAAGCAGAGTATAATAAGTAATGCTATCTTTGTTGCTATCAGAAACAATGTGAAAGCTTATAATATCTCTTGACTATATAATTTCATTTTTACTAGATAGGTGAATTTATTATAAACTGTGACTGAGATTTTTATAGCAAATCTCAAGTATCCTTGATAATTTTTTGAAAGTACAGTAATATTATTCAGCATTTACATATCATTCTTCAAATAAATACTTTCTAGACATTAAATTATGTATACATATATCCTTAAAGAGCAAAAAACAAAAACACTTAAGGCAGAAATCTTAAAATATTTCTAGTCACAGAAAAGATAGCATCTAGTTCTAAAAGAGAATAAAATTCCCCTTTGCTCTTGAGCTTCTTCCACTTTCTCCCTAGCATGTTATTTTACAATAGAGTTATGTGATAACATATATTTCATTACTGTATTCCCATTATTTTGAAATATTGATAATTAATAATAATTATTACCACAAAGGAGATAATTCTTCAGTGATGTGTCTAATGCAATATGTCTATGAAATGTGGAATTACAACCAAATTATTTTCTTCAGGTATGCATTTTTAGATATGAAGGCATAGAGATTTTGCTATGGAAAAATGAATGTGAAATATTTCATCTCCATAACTATAAAATTCAATTACTGTAGTTCTCTACTAAATGCCTTTTATTCATAATGAAAGAAAAAGTGGGTCAATTTAATACTCAAATAAGTTTAATGGATAAGTGATTTTAAAGTAAAGTATTAAAAATATAAATAGCTCTTCAAATATCAAATATTAGAACATATACTTTCTCCATGTATAATTTTATAACAAAAATATACTAATATTTAGACACAATAAGAGAAATTGTTTCATTGTCAAAGGCCTTATGGTGAAGATGCTGAGGGAAAGACCTAGATAAAAAAAAAAATGGTAACCTGCATACAAAATAACCCTAATTTAATACTGAAATTACACGATGACAAAATGGCCCTAATTCATCATTAAATATTAAATTTCATGATGCCTAAGAAAACTCTTTAAATTTTTTGGTCATAGCTGGGTATTTAAGATCTATTGCAAACATAATAAAAAATCCAGTATGATGTGGCACATATTTTAGGAAATTTTACTCAACATCCATTTAACACCATGTCCCGATGTCTTCCACTATAGAAGTTGGAACGGTGCTACCAGCATTTCCCAATTTGCATTTTACTTAGAAATGGACATGCAGTATAGACCATGACATAAGTGGACATAAGCTGGTGTTCTAATCTCCTCTCTCCTATCTGGGAAGTGGGTATGATGCCTAGATATTTCGCAGCTATCTTATGAACACAAGGACAAAGACCTTATCTTAAGAGGATACCAACAGAATATAAGGGGTTCAGCTTTAAAAGCATCAAGTTGTCACAAATCCTAGACTGTGACATTATTGATGTTTGAGAGAAAAAACTCCTTGATTGCTTAAGTCAATGGAACATGTTTTTCCATTCCTCACACCTGATTCTAATTCTCCCTGACACACATGACTTTGGGTGAGAGAATGCCTGTGTCTGATTCATCTGTTTCACAGTCCTAAGCACAGAGAAGTCACGCAAGCATTGCTAAGTGACTGGCAATGTAGGATATTGGCAATAGGCAATGGGATTTCATAGCATATAGGCAGAGGATCAACAGCAACAAAAAAAAGGGTGTGTGGAGGAGAAAACTGTCACTCAGGCAACAGATATTAGGAAAACCCATTAACAAGTAAAAGTGCACCAAATAATTCTCTGGGATTCCAAACAAGACACCAGTCACTAGTGGAACAGAATATTACAGTACAGGGCTCTTCTAGGAGGAACAGAATACCAGGAAAAATGGTAAAGGGTAACACCATTTAGAATTTAAGCACAAGAATCAGGGAACACAAATCACTCAACATTTATCTGGCACTATATTATTAGAACCATGCTATACCAAGGGTCAGCAACTCAAGGCCAGGAAACCTGTTTCAGAAAGTAAAGTTTTTTTGGAATGTAACCATGTTCATTCATTTACTTATTGCTTACGGCTGCTTTGAATCTACAACAGCAGGGCCGAGTAACTGTGATAGAGATCTTGTGGCCCACAAAGCCTAAAAAGCTGCATACTGTCTGTCCCTTTAGAAACAGTTTGTCAACCACTGAGCTACAGGACAGGAGTTTAAAAAAAAAAAAAAAGAAAAGAAAAGAAATGGCATGATTCCAGACCTCAAGATGCTGAACTATAGAGTGGTAGGCAGAAAACACCAGCAAACAATTGCTGTGCAGTCACTAATGCTGAGATGGATATATGCATGAATGCTCTGGGACCAAAGGCAAAAAGGAACTATCTCGATCTGGGAATTAACAAAGCTTACCTGGGATAGAAGTGTCCTAAACAAACAGGAGAATAATAGTACTACAAGAGGTAGAAAGTGAGTTTCTTTGGAAGAGAGAACACGAGCAAAGAGGTATAAACAGAACGGAGTGAATGGGAAATTATAAGCCTTTGGTATTTGTGCATGGAAACTGTGCAGTGTCAAATAAGAGATGAAGATGGAGATAGAAATGGACTGTGTCCTTCTAGAGCCCTACACAGTCATGCCTAGAAACTTGAAATTTATCCTGAAAGTAATGTGAACCAGTAAGGGATGGGACAAAAATTTGGCTGCAGAGAAAATTATTTTTTTAGAGGAGAGGGTGCAGAGTTGAGTTAAGAGATAGGGAAAGGGACTGTGGAAGTAGGAGAGTTTATGGCTGAATTTTGTTTGTTATTTATCTTCTTTTCTATCTTCTTATTCATCTTTGTATTGCAAACACCCAACACTGCACTACACACATTAGGATCCCAATACTTTTTGTTTAATTGAATTGGGAAAGAAACAAAATTATATACTATGTGAACAGAAGCACTGAGAAAAGGTCTTAAAATTTTAGTTTAGTAGAAAATAGTGTAAACTGAAGGAATAGAGTGGCACTCCGAATACCAGGAAAAAAAAGAAAGTTCAACTCTCAAGCATCGTTCTTGTTAAGAGTGGCTGTCTGATTACTCGTAGGTGGTACTTTTCCACCAGGCTCTGAAATATAATGTAATATAGTAATGATACACCTCTTAAAAATTTCATTATTTTCAAACTCTGTAACAGGAAATATTGATATCAGGTAAATCTTTTTTTCCAAGTCACATATTTAGAAGTGGAAACCAGGAATGTGAATTCTGATTTGCTACTCTAAATATCTGAATCATACTTCTTAGTATTTAGTGAAGCAAACTGGATTGTAAGGAAGAATCAGCTGAAATACCATCATATCCTTGAAGATTTACATATTTGACATAAAACAAATATAATGAAAAGAGAAAAAAGCAGCTTTAGCCAACATCATTTATTGAGGAAACTGTCCTTTCTCCACTGTGTGTTCTTGACATCTTTGTCAAAGATAAATTGACCATAAATGTATGGATTTATTTCTGGGCTCTCTATTCTATTGGTCTATATGTCTGCTTTTATGCTACTTGTTTTGAAGATTTATTTATCTGACAGACAGAGATCACAAGTAGGCAGAGAGACAGGCAGAGAGAGAGGAAGGGAAGCAGGATCCCTGCTGAGCAAAGAGCCTGATGCAGGACTCAATCCTAGGACCCTGGGATCATGATCTGAGCCGAAAACAGAGGCCTTAACCCACTGAGTCGCCTAAGTGCCCTATGCTACTTGTTTTGATTGCTATAGCTTTGTAGTATATTTTGAAATCAGATAGTGTGATGCCTCCAACTGTTTCTCAGCATTGCCTTGGCTATTTGAGATCTTTTGTAGTTTCACATGAATTTTAGCGTTTTAGTTTTTTTTTTTTTATTTCCTTGAAAAACACAAATGGAATTTTGGCTAGGATTACACTGAATCTGTAGATTGCTTTGGATAGTACAGACATTTTAACAATATTAAGTCTTTCAATCCATGAACATGCTATATATTTCCATTTATCTTATCTTCTTCAATTTCTTTCTTCAATGTTTTAATGTTTTCAATGTATCAATATTTTACATCCTTTGTGAAATGTATTTCTAAGTATTTTACTTATTTTTGATGCTATTATACATGGGATTGTTTTCTTCTTTTTCAAACTCTGCTTTTAGTGTATAGAAATGCAACTGATTTTTGTATGTTGATTTTATATACTACAACTTTACTGAATTTATTAGTCCTAATAGTTTTTTTAATGGCACCATTAGGTTTTCCTATATGTAGTATCATAAATCTTCAAGTAGAAACAATTTTAATTCTTCCTTTCCTATTTCCTTGCCTAAAGATATGTATGTATCAGTGGAATATTATTTAGACGTGAGAAAGAAGAAACTCCTACTGTTTGCAACAACATCTAGGACATTAGGCTGTGAAATAAATGAAAAAAGCCAGATGGAGAAAAGCAAATGCTGCATAATCTCAATTATATGTGGAATGTAAAAAAAAAAAAAAGGTCAAATTCATAGAAACAGTTACTGGGAGCTGGGAATATAGGAGTAATAGGGATATGGTGGTCAAAGTTTATAAATTAGTAGTTTGGAGGATTAATAAGTTTAGAGACTTAGTTTACAGGACTGATGACCATACTTAATAATTCTGTGTTGAACACTGGAAATATACCCCAGGGGTAGATTTCAAGTATACTCATCACACAAGAAAACTGGTAACTATGTGAGGAGATAAAATCCAAATTATCATGACCATAGTAATCTTGACTATATATATATACACACATATATATATATTAGATATACATAAATTACTAGATATATACATATAATCAATATGTTGTACACCTTATATCTATACAGTTTTACATATGATTATATATACTTTATATATATTTATATATAAATTTTATATGTGATTATATGTATAATCAATACATTGTACACCTTATATCTATATAATTTTTGTTTAAAATGAAAAAAAATAAAGAGCTCTTCTAATTGAAAAATTAATTCAGTGTACTTGAACATTTTAAATGAACTTGCCTCAAGTCCTGATTTCACCCACTAAAGAAAAATAAGTGGACAAATTGTAAGGCTGGATTTGAAGGCTTGTCATAAGCTAACAAAACTGCTTCAGATACTAAAGTTTTTTTACACCACATATTTTCAAATAAATGTAAATTATATGAGAATCAAATACTGGAGTGATGAAAGAGGAAGTTCTAAGAAGAAAGAGTGTCTTTTGTGTCTAGACAGCTTAGTATTACCTGTAATATGTAGGAGGAAATGGTAACCAATGGAAGTGTGTGAAAGCAAAAGTTACAAAGGTAAATAAATGTGTCAAGACCTCAGGAAAATGACAGTATAGAATCACTATCTAACATGTAAATTAAGAGAAAGATTACTTATTCATATTTTCAAATGTCAATTCCCTTCTAGATAAGAAAGGACACTAATAATTTGTCCCATTTCCTGCTTATTCAGAAGTCTTTTGATCAAAATGGAATATTCATTTTGGTTCCCTGGATTGATACTTTGATATAGAAGCTAAAAAAACAGAAAACTAAGTTGAGTCAGACACAGAATTAAGGATGGCTGTATTAAATATTTTCCAACAATAATCTTGGTTAAAAGAATTGTATAAAATTATTTAAATTTTAGAATTAATTATTGGTATAGCACTAAAGTGATACAGATAACTGATCCAACAGATACAATATATCTAGGTGCAGAACTTCTTTTGGGGGGGGTAGAATTTCTATATATGGATTCCTCCAAGCCTGTGATGCTTTGTTAAGCTTGACTAAAATCACAGGAGTATGGGCATCAGGAAAAACACAAGTATTATTTTGTATTCTACTCTTACAACAGGTTTCAATGGAGTTAACAGTGCAGAATTAGAGACACAATCTAGGTGATAGATGTTTTATACCTGTATTTGTGAATATTTAGTGAAAGTACAATTATTCTCACAATTTTAAGATATTTTTTCATATTCAGTTCCTGTTGGAGGGCTCTATGATTCATTTTAAGTGTTCCAAGAAGTGTTCTAAGTTTCGGGATGCCTGGGTGGCTCAGTTGGTTAAGCGGCTGCCTTCAGCTCAGATCATGATCCCAGAGTCCTGGGATCAAGTCCCACATTCCGCTCCTTGCTCAGCAGGGAGCCTACTTCTCCCTCTGCCTCTGCCTGCCTCTCTGTCTGCCTGTGCTCTCTCTCTCTCTGACTAATAAATAAATAAAATCTTAAAAAAAAATCAAAAAAAAAGAAGTGTTCTAAGTTTCATTGTAATAGAAAATGCCATCTTTTTTTTTTTTTTAAGCAAGCAACAACGGAAGCTGATTTAGCTCTATATTTTGACTGCATAATGGGAAGTAAAGAACACTGTAATCCTCAGAAATTGCCCTAGCACATTTAGAACTCTATCCTTTTTTAATTTTTAATTTTTATTTTTTGGCAGTTTATCATATTACTTTTCCCTATGTAGATGTACCTACTTTCATCTTAAAAAATATTAAAAGCCATTTATCAACTTTTTAAATTGGATCTTTTTCTGTCTCAATAAATCTGCCTAGCCTCAAAAACAACAACAACAACAATGAAATTAAAAGCCTGAAATCAAATTAGGAGGAAAAAAAAATGGGAGAGAAAATTTAGGCAGGGAAAAGCAGAAGGAGAACAAAGACAAAATTTATCTCTAGCTGTGGCTTACTCAGACCTCAGTTTATATCTCTAATTCTGAACCCTTGCTTCCTTCAACTCATCCCATGTGCCTTTGCCACTCTACTGTTTCCTAAGTTCCTCTGTAGTGAAAGTTGTTTTTTCATAATTATTTTTCACAGACTGTTCAAATAAATGACACACTGGAGAATAATCCTTTTAACGTTATATGTAATAGCCTAAAGGAAGGAACAAAGGGAGGAAAGAAGGGAGGGAGGAAGGAAAGAGGGAGGATATAAATGAAGGAAAGGAAGGAAGGAGAGAAAGAAGGAAGGGAGGATATAAAAGAAGGAAAGAAAGGAAGGAGGGTGAGGGTGGGGGCACTGCCAGGTGACTTTCCTTTTATTGTCACTTGGGCTTCTAAGTTTATCTTCAAGTTAAATTTTGGAATGGTCATACTAAAAAAAACCCTAATAACTACTAATTTGTATGTAAAAAAAAAAAGGAAAGAAGGGTCAGTGGAGGGAGAGAGGAAAAGCTAAAGGAAGGAGAAAGAGAAGGAATGAGAGAGAGAGGGAGATAAAGAGAAGGTAAAAAAATGTGACTTATCAAGTTTTTATTTCTGGGTAGCTTGACCAATGTTGGTATAATGTATGTATTGTAATGTATGATGCTATCAGGCAACTGATTTGTACTTTCAAAAGAAAACAAGGCATTTCAAAAATACGTAGTTATATGTGAATATTATTACTATATAATTCCTATGTACACACATACACACAGTGTGTGATTCCAATTTTGTAAACAGAGAAAGTGCTATTAGGAAGTGATACCTATTAACGTGGACATTTGTTTCTGTGTGACTGAATGATTTTATTTTATTTTTTTTATAAGATTTTATTTATTTATTTGTTAGAGCGAGCACAGGCAGACAGAGTGGCAGGCAGAGGCAGAGGGAGAAGCAGGCTCCCTGCCGAGCAAGGAGCCCGATGTGGGACTCGATCCCAGGACGCTGGGATCATGACCTGAGCCGAAGGCAGCCGCTTAACCAACTGAGCCACCCAGGCGTCCCGACTGAATGATTTTATATTACTACTTGTATTACTTATATTTTTCACAATTTTAGGCAATTAAAATACACAGTTATTTTCAGAATAAAAATTCAAACGATCTAAACTTATCTTCCACTCCCTCCAGATCTCTACCTTCCTTACAACAGCAATTCAGACTGAAGTAATCTGGCAACACACCATGATTATACCTTTATCTGTATCTTTGTAGACATGAAATCCATAGAATTCCCCATTTCTTTGCAAATTTTACCCACTTTTCTATTCTATCCTTCTTTATGATGACTTCATTGACCACTACAATCTTTCCTTATTTCTCTATCCTCTGCTATCTTTCAAGATTACTATTAGTCTCTATAAAATTCCTAAATCCTTTCCAAGAAAGAGATTGGAGTTCTTTCAGTTTCCTCTAGTGCAAAGTGGTCACTTAAATATACAGTTAATATAATTATATAATTTTCCTTGTTCTTTCTTGAGAACCAAATTATCTAGGTCCCCATTACATCCAATGGTTTATATACTAATAATCGAACATCAGGGGACATAGGGCCACAATTATTAACAAAACTGCCATACTGTGTTTTCTACAGTCTTCATGCTCCCTAAGTAATCTGCTCTTACAACTAAGTACAAGCAGTAATCTAAGACCAAGATCTTATATGGGTTACCACTGCGGTCATATAATGCCCTAGGCAAATTTGCCCTTTGATATATTAAAAAAAGTAAACTTTATATTTATAAATCTTAACAAAAAGTCTATATTTTTCAGATCACCTGTTGTTGATAGCCCTGTCAAGTGACTGTGTCACAAGTCTGAAGACCATTATTTTGTTTAAATATCATAGTGGTGGGTCTTAAATCCTCAAAGATAAATCTGCCAGTCTATCTGCTTCACTTTTACTTCTGCCTTCACAATAGACTCACAGAGGTGTCTGAAATTATTTAGTTCATCTATATGCAAATATACATGGGTTATCTTCGCAGTCTATTAAAAAGAGAAAGCCACTGAAATGATACAAAGTGATTTTACTTATTCAAAACTTTGGCTTATAAGAAATAGCTGACTCTGACTCGTTTATTTCACTTACTGATTTTTTTATATAAAAATGTTAATACTTTTTGAACTTTAGTCTAACGAAAATTTATAAATACAGATGTGAACTAGTGGTTTATGTAAAATAAATAAGTGCATTATGTTCATCAGTAGCCAAGTGTGTTATATTTTATCAAGATCAACTGCATTTAATATTAGGTAAAAATATTTATTTTATCTTTAATAGTTTTGTCCTTGCTCTGGCACTAAAAGCCCCACAAATTATTATAAATACAGAAAGAGCAGAGAAACTGTGGTTATAAATATTGTATTTGAGGACCACTGTGTTCTACTCTGTTTCAAACAGGGGCTAAAGTAGGAATGAGTTTGATGCTTAACTAAGTAGTTTCAGCAATTACAGGTAGTCACTCTTGTAGCAATAAATTCTTAATTATTCATGTTCTAACTTCTCAATAAAGAGTTGCTGCTGAGAAGATACTGACCATCCAGGGACTGCATTTTCCAGTTTTACCTCATTCCCATCTTCTTTGAATGTTGGGACTATGTAATAGCTCTCTTGAAAAGCATGGAGTTGAAGTGACTTGTAGCAATATAGCACACTGGCAGTTAAAGGAGGTCCTAATGAATGGTCAAAGCATACGTTTCAAGGATACTGGATCCCTGAATCACATGTAGAGAAAAACTGCTTGCTGAACAGAAAAAATCATATTGGACTACTGGAAGAGCAAAATATAAACCTCTATTGCATAAATCAACTGAAATGCTGGGCTTTGTTTCATGCAGCAGCTAGCATATGAAAAAAAATCACATACATACTTATACCACTGCAATTTCCATAAAGTTCAATAAAGCACAAAATTAATTTAGAATATTCTCAAAAATTATTGAGTAAACTCCTATACAGAGGACTGAAAAACAGAAAAGAAGTATGTCCATCATAAATTATAACTAAATAGTGAAACATTAGAGGCATTCACATAATCACCAAGCATTATAACTCATATTATCTTGATATTACATGATATTATTCTGGAGATACAGACAATTTGGTAATAAGGAAAGAGAATTATAGCATTCAATCATTATAAAGAGAAAAATATATCCTACCATGGTGATGCAATTAAATAATAATAAAAAAAGAAATGGTTAATTTACAAAGACCATAGGATGTATATTTAATGTTCAGCAAATTGACCAAACACAGCAAATACCACCAAGTTAATGGTATTAATATTCAAGCAATAATAAATAAAAACAATGAAAGTAAAATTGATACTGTTTTATGGAATATTATTAATAACAAATGTTGATGAGCTAAGTGAAAATAAAATTACATTTAATTTTCTTCAGTGTTCTTTTTTTAAGTTTTTATTTTAATTCTAGTTGGTTAACATACAGTGTTATATGAGTTCCAGGTGTATGATATAGTAATTCAACACTTCCATACATCACCCAGTGCCCATCAAGACAAGTACTTTCCTTAATCTTCATCATCTATTTAACTCATCCCCCACTCTACTACCCTCAGTTTGTTTTCTATAATTAAGAGACTGTTTCTTGCTTTGTCTCTCTCTCACTCTCTAGTCTCTTTTTCTTTTCCTTTGCTTGTTTGTTTTGGTTCTTAAATTCCACATGAGTGAAATCAGGTGGTATTTGTCTTTCTCTGACTCACTTATTTCACTCAGCATTATACTCTATCTCCATCCACATCCTTGCAAATGACAAGATTTCATTCTTTTTTATGGCTCAATAATATTCCAATAATATTTATTTTTACAAAAATATAGAGTCTCTTTATCCATTCATCAATAAATGGATATTTGGGCTGCTTATATATCTTATCTATTGTAAATAATGGTGCTATAATAATAGGGGTACATGTATTTTTTGCATTAGTGTTTTTGTATTTTTTGTGTAAATACCCAGTAGTGTGATTACTGGATCATAGGCAAGGTCTATTTTTAAAAATTTTTGAGAGATCTCCATACTGTTTTTCCACAGTGGCTGCACCAATTTGCATTCCCCCCAATAGTGCAAGAAGGTTCCTTTTTCTCCACATCTTCACCAACATCTGCTGTTTCTTGTGTTCTTTAGCCATTCTGTCAGGTGTGAGGTGATTATCTCATGGTAGTTTTGATTTGTATCTCCCTGATGATCAGTGATGATGAGCATCTTTTCATATGTCTGTTGGCCATCTGTCTTTCTTCTTTTGAGAAATGTCTGTTCCTGTCTTCTGCCCATTTTTTTCACTGGTTTATTTGGTTTTTGAGTGTTGAGTAGTATCAGTTCTTTAAATATTTTGGATACTAACCCTTTATCGAATATGTCATTTGCAAATATCTTCCCCCATTCTGTAGGATGCCTTTTAGTTTTGTTGATTTGTTTCCTTCCTTGTGCAGAAGACTTTTATTTTGATGTAGTTTCAATAGTTTATTTTTGCTTTTGTTTCCCTTGCCTCAGGAAACATATCTAGAAAGAAGTTGCTATGGCTGATGTCAAATGAATTGTTGCCTCTATAATCTTCTAGAATTTTTGTGGTTTCCTGTCTCACACTTAGGTCTCTAATCCATTATGCATTTATTTTTGTCTATGGTGTAAGAAAGTGGCCCAATATCATTCTTTTACATTTTGCTTTCTAGTTTTCTTCAACCATTGTTGAAGAGACTGCTATCTTTTCCCATTAGATATTCTTTTTTTTTAAATATTTTATTTATTTATTTGAGAGAGAGACAGTGAGAGAGAGCACGAATGAGGAGAAGGTCAGAGGGAGAAGCAGACTCCCCGTGGAGCTGGGAGCCCAATGTGGGACTCGATCCCGGGACTCCAGGATTATGACCTGAGCTGAAGGCAGTTGCTTAACCAACTGAGCCACCCAGGCTCCCCTAGATATTCTTTCTTTCTTTGTCAAAGATTAACTGACCATATAATTGTGGGTTTATTTCTGGATTTTCTATTCTGTTCTACTGATCTGTGTGTATATTTTTGTGTCAGTGCCATATTGCATTACTACAGCTTTGTAATATAACTTGAAGTCAAGGATTGTGAGGCCTCTAGCTTTGTTTTTCTTTTTCAAGATTACTTTGGCTAGGGGCACCTGGGTAGCTCAGTCATTAAGGGTCTGCCTTGGGCTCAGATCATGATCCCAGCATCCTGGGATCGAGCCTCGAATCGAGCTACCTGCTCAGCGGAGACCCTCCTTCTCCTTCTTCCACTCCCCTAGCTTGTGTTCCCTCTCTTGCTGTGTCTGTCTCTGTCAAATAATAAAATCTTAAAAAAAAAAAAAAAAAAAAAAGATTGCTTTGGGTATTCAGGGTCTTTTGTGGTACCATACAAATGTTAGGATTGTTTGTTCTAGCTCTGTGGAAAATGCTATTGGCAATTTGACAGGGATTGAACTGAATATGTAGATTGCTTTGGGTAGTATAGACATTTTAATAATATTTGTTCTTCCAACCCATGAGCATGGAATATCCTTCCATTTCTTTGTGTTGTCTTCAGTTTCTTTCATCAGGATTTTATAGTTTTCAGAGTACAGTTCTTTCACATCTTTGGTTAGGCTTATTCCTAAGTATATTATTATTTTGGGTGCAACTGTCAATGGGATTGATTCCTTAATTTCTCCTGCTACTTCATGATCAGTGACATATAGAAATGCAAAAGATTTCTGTATAGTGATTTTGTATCCTATGACTTTAATAAATGTGTTTATCCATTCTAGTGGTTTTCTTTGTGGAGTCTTTCAGGTTTTCCATATATAGTATTATGTCATCTGCAAATAGTGGAAGTTTTACCTCTTCCTTACCAATTTGGATGTCTTTTATTTATTTTTGTTTTCTGATTGTTGTGGCTAGAACATCCAGTACTATGTTTAATAAAAGTGGTGAGAGAAGACATACCTGTCTTGTTCCTAACCTTAGAGGAAAAACAGAGCTTTTCCCCATTGAGGATGATGTTACCAGTGGTTTTTCATAGATAACCTTTATTATGTTAATGTATGTTCCCACTAAACCTACTTTGTTGAGGGTTTTTATCATGAATGGATGTTGTACTTTGTCAAATGCTTTTTCTACATCTACTGAAATGGTCATATGGTTTTATCCTTTATCTTATTGATGTGATGTATCACACTGACTGATTTGCAAATATCTAACCACCCTTGCAACCCAGGACTAAGTCCTACTTGATTTTGGTGAATGATTTTTTTTTAAAGTAATATTGAATTCAGATTGCTAGTGTTCTGTTGAGAATTTTTACACCTATGTTCATTAGGGATTTTGGCCTATAATTCTCTTTTTCAGTACTGTACTTATCTGCTTTTGGTTATCAGGGTAATGCTGACCTCATGAAATGAATTCAAAAGTTTTCTTTCCTTTTCTATTTTTTTGGAACAGTTTGGGAAGAATAAATATTAATTCTTCTTTATATTCTTTAAAGTTTTATTTATTTTAGAGAAATAGAGAGCATGTGATGTGTGTGTGTGCATGCAAACAGGGGAGGAACAGAGGGAGAAGAGAATCCCTAGCAGACTCCATGCTAAGTGTGGAGCCTGATGTAGGGCTCAATCCCAAGGCCCCAAAATCTTGACCTGAGCCACAACTAAGAGTTCGATGCTTAACTGACTGAGCCACCAAGGCACTCCATTAACTCTTCTTTTTTTTTAAATTTTTATTTTATTTTTATTTAAACATATAATGTAATCCTACCACCCTCTCCCAACCCCCCTCCCCCCCACCCCCCTCAGTTTGTTTTATGACATTAAGAGTCTCTTTTGGTTTGTCTCCCTCCGGATCCCATCTTGTTTCATTTTTTCTTTTCCTACCCCCTTAACCCCCACCCCCGTTGCATCTCCACTTCCTCATATCAGGGAGATCATATGATAGTTTTCTTTCTCCGATTGACTTATTTCGCTCCATTACCTCTTCTTTAAATGTTTGGTAGAATTCACCTATGAAGCTGTCAGTCCTGGGCTTTTGTTTATTGGGGATTTTTCAAATTTTTTGCTGGTTATCAGTCTGCAAATTACACTTAATTTTTTGAAAAGTATTGAAAAGTCACAAGCTCACATTGGAGACACAAAATTTGAAACAAATTAATGAAAATGTCCAGTGGTGTGTAGAGCCTAATATATATATACATATAGTATTTTAATTATAAATTTAATTCATTAATTTAATTCATGAATTAATACTGTTCCTTGCATAAATATAATAATTCCCATATAAATTATGGGATATTACAATATACTTTGAAATAAATTTTTTGCCTCTCTTATATGTAAGATTTGCTTATTATAAAAATTATACAATTAATTTCAAAGCATAAAAGCCAGTCGCATTTAATACATTTGAAATGTTGTGCAGCAACCATCTCTCAAGCTTCAAAACTCCATCACCCCAGAAAAACATCCTGTACTCATTAAGTAATCAGTTATTTCCCCTTCCATCCATTCCTTGGTTATCTCAAAACTGCTTTCAGTATTTACAGATTTGCCTATTCCAGATATATCACATAAAAGAATAATAAAATATTTGAACTTTTGTGCCTAGATCCTTTCAGTTAACAAAATGTTTTCATAATTCATCTTTATGGTATCATGTAATAATATTTTGTTCCTTGTTATAGCTGAATAATATTCCATTTTCTGAATATCATAAATGTATAAAACAATTTATCTAATCATAATTTGGTGAACATGGTTTCTAATTTTGGCTATTGTGAACAATGGTGTTATAAATATTTCTATACACATTTCAGCAGCTTAGACATGTGTTTTCATTTCTTTTATGAATAAATCTAGGAATGGAATTATTGTGTCATATGTTATTTCTATATTTAACTTCTTGAGAAAGCACCACAATGTTTTCCACAATGGCTGCTAAATGTTATATTCCTACCAGCAGCATACTGAGATTGCTATTTGTCCACATGCTTGCCAATGCTTGTAATTTTATGCTTTTGATTAAAGCCAACCCAGAGATATAAAGTGATCATCTCATTACAGTTTTGATTTACAGTCTATAGTGACCAAAAATCTTAAAACATTTTTCTTGTGCTTATTGGCCATGTATATCTTCTTTGAAGAAATATCTGCCTAAGCACTTTGCACATTTTTTTTTTTTACGATTTTATTTATTTATTTGGGAGAGAAAGCATGTGAGCAGGGGGAGGGACAGAGGGAGAGATTCTCAGGCAGACTCTTCACTGAGTGCAAAGCCTGATATGGGCTTAATCTCACAACCCTGAGATCATGACCTGAGCTGAAACCAAGAGTCAGACACTCAACTGACTGAGTCACCTAGGAGACCCCTTTGCACTTTTTTTTTTTTAATAGACTTGTTTTGCTGATGAGTTTTAAGAGTTCTTAACATATTCTGGATATTAAACTTTTACCAAATATTCAATGTGCAAAGTTTTTCCTATTCTGTCAGTTATCTTTTCTTTTTCTTTGTAATGTTTTTTGTTTATAAAATGTTTAGTTTCTACGAAGTTCAATTTATCTATTTTTTTCTTTGGTTCCTTGTAGTTTTGGTGTCAAATTTAAGAATCCATTGCCAAATCCTAGGTCATAAAGACTTACCCCTATGCTTTCTTCTAATAGTTTTATAATTTACTTCTTATGTTTATGCTATTGATTATTTTTTTAATGGAGTAAGACAGAGTTCCAATTTTTTTCTTTTGCATGTATTGATTCAGTTATCCTAAAAACCACTATTTTTTAAAAGAAATGATTCCTTACCTAATGAATGGTCTTGTCTCTCTTATCAAATCCACTGATCATAAACACTGAAATTTATTTATTTCTGGATTGCCAGACTTATTCTACTAGTCTTAGGTATGCTTATACCAATACCGCACCACTTTGATTACAGTAGCTTCGCAGCAATCTTTGAAATCAGAAAGTGTTAACCTGTTTTTCATGTCAATATTATTTTGGTTACCCAAGGTCCCTCAGTTTCCTTGGAAGGAAGAATCAGCTTTTTCATTTCTGCAAAATACACCTTTGGAATTTTGATAGAGATTGCACTGAATTTGTAGATAGTTTGGGGTATATTGCCATTTTAATAATATTAAGACTTCTATTCAATAAATAAGGGATAGCTTTTCATTTATTTAGGTCTTTAACTGCTTACAACAATGTTTTTTAGCTTTCAACAAACAAGCATTTTACCTCCTCAGTTAAATTTATTCCAAAGCATTATATTCTTTGGATGGAATTTTTAACCTTTATTTCCTTTTCATATTTTCATTGATGGTGGATAGGAAAAATAGGTGACTGTGCAACTTTGCTGAATATGATTGTCAGCTCAAGTAGTTTGTGTGCTGTTTGGGTGTGTACTGTAGGGTGGAGGGGAGGCTCAATAGGGTTTTTTTACATAGAATCATGTCATACGAGAATAAAAATAGTTATACTTCTCTCTTTTCAATGTGCACCCCCCTCCTCTATTTCTTTTACTTGACTATTTGCTCTTGCTAGGACTTCTAGTACAATATGGAATAGCAGTGGTGAAAGTGGTCACCCTTTTCTTGCTCCTGATCTTAGGGGAAAGGTTTTCAGTCTTTTAAATTGAATCTCATACTGTTTCCTGGTTTCTCTTTGCTCTTTAACTGATGGTTATCAGAGGGGAGGTGAGTCTGGGGATGGGTTAAATAGGGGATAAAGATTAAGGAGTGCACTTACTATGAGGAGCACTGTTATATAGAAGGGTTGAATTACTTTAATGTACACCTAAAACTAATATTACAGTCTGTTAACTAACTAGAATTTTAATAAAAATTTAAAATGTGATAAAATATGGACACATAATAATCAAAACAGCTATTAAAAAAACTGAGTATGGTGTTTGCCATGAGTTTCTGACAATGCCCTTTATTATGTTAAGGAAGCTCCTAGTTTGGAGAACATTTTTTATAATTAAAGTGCTGGATTTTGTCAAATCATTTTTCTCCATCTGTTGAGATGATCATGTGATTTTTCCCCCCTTTGTTCTATTAACATGATGTGTTACACTGGTTAGGTTTCTTATGTTGAATCAACTTTATATTTGTAGAATAAATCAGACTCATTCAATATGTATCATTCTTTAAATGTACTGCAGAATCTGATTTATTATTATATTGTTGAGAGCTGTGTGTCTATATTAATCAGGAATATTGATTGTTGTTTACTTTTCTTGTGGCATGTTGTATATCAGAGTATTACTGGCCTCAGAATATGTTAGAAGTGTTCTCTCTTGTAATTTTTTTTGGAAGATTTGAGTAGGATTGGCCTTAATTCTTCTTTATAGTTTGGTAAAATTTATGGCTCAGTGAAACCATTTGGTCCTGGACTTTTCTTTGTTGGGAGAGTTTTAACTACTTCATCTCTTTACTTGTCATATATGTGTTCAGATTTTCTGCTGGAGTCCGAGTTGGCAATATATATATTTTGAGGAATTTTTCTATTTCATTTAAATATTCTAGTTTTTTTGATGTATAATTTGTCATAGCATTATCTTATAATCCTTTGAGTTTCTGTAAGGCCAGTAATAATGCCTATGAATTCATTTTTTTATTTTAGTTATTGTGTATTCTCTTTTTTTTTTCAGTCTAACTAAGGACTTAATCAATTTTTTTTACCTTTTCAAAAAACCAACATTTGGTTTCATTAATTTTTTCTATAGTTTTTCTATTCCCTGTTTCATTTCTCTCTGCTCTATTCTTTATTATCTCCTCTCTTCTGCTTGTTTTGGGTTTAGTTTGCTATTGTTTTACTACTTAAGATACATAAAATTCGGTTATTGATCTGAGGTATTGTTTTTATATATAGTCATTTATAGCTACACACATCTCTCTGAACACTGCTTTTATTGCATCTTATGTTTTTATTTTTATTCATCTTAATGTATGTTGTAATTTCTCTAGTGATTTTTTTCTTGACCTATTGCTTTTAAGACTATGTTATTAGTCTATGTTTGATTTTCACATATTTTCCAGTTTTCCCTCTGCCGTTGATTTTTACTTTTATTCTATTGTAATCATAAAACACATTTTGTATTATTTCAATCTTTTAAAATGCACTGAGAATTACTTTATGGCCTAACATATGGTCTATCCTGGAAAATGTTGCATGTACATCTGAGATGAATGTATATTTTCTGTTGCTGTGTGGAGTGTTTAGTATGTCTGTTAGATATAATTGGTTTATACTGTTGATCAAATCCCTTATTTCCTTTGATGTTCTGTCAAGATGTTCTCTTCATTACTGAAAGTGCAATGATGAAATCTACTATTATTGTAGAATGGTCTGTTTCTCCCCTTCAGTTCTGTCAATGGTTATTTCAGTGTCCATAATAAGGCTTATTTGGAACATAGCTATATTCAGTTAACATAATGTACTGCTTCTATACTGCAAAAGTCAACTTGGATAGTTGAATCAGGGATTATATTACCCTCCAAGTTTAAAATATTCATTTCTGGATCTTTATTGAACAAATTTACTGGAAAGGAATGGCAGAACCCCCACAAAGACAGAAATCAACAAAGGATTTTCACTCATTTTTTCTTTTGACTTATATAATTGGAGATGAACATGGGTAGTAAAATAATATTGGATAAACAAAAGAGATATTTAAAGGAAGAATGAGAAAATATCTCATTTTCATTATTCAGTGACCAAATAATTAAATAAACCAAAAATCCAAAAAAATTCAAGCAATTAAATAATATGATTTCTACACAGAATTCAATAGCATTACATATATCAGAAACATAAAGAAGCAAAGGTAATTTTTAAAATTCATTTACAACATAAATACAAATTAAAAGGTACCTAGAAAAAATATATATAATACATATACACACACACAAAATATTTATTGCTAAAATTATAAAACTTTCATTAAAGATGTAAAATAAGACACTGAAAATGGAAACATTCAATGATAAGAGAATTATAAATAATAGGGAGATATTAATTAATACTAAATTAGTCTATAGATCATATGCAAGTCCTACCAAACATCATAGTTTTCATGAAACCTAATTTGGCAGAGCAACCTGAAGTTCATAGAATGACTGCAAAAAACAGATATACCTCCTGGAATGGACAAGCATGCAGAAATGAGACAGATGCCATTTAAATGCCACAGAGGAAGACTCCTTTTGGTCAATGAAAAAAAAATGATAAGGCACAAGTTTTTAAAACAACCTACATCTCTCTGATACAAGAGATTTTTTTTCCTAGGTGGTAAAATTTTTCTTAAACTGCACTTTACATTAAGTATTAATATACAGAGAAAATGATATGACTCAATGATATTCAAAGGATGGGCATATAACATGGTTCCTCAATTACTCTGAGAATACCTTGAGAATACCTCCTTCATACCTCTAAAGAAAAACAGCTCCTTATAGACCTGTTCCTAACTACTTAGTAAATTGCATTTCAGATCCTAGAAATTAAAAATCCAAATTTACTTTATATACTACTTCAATTTTTTAAGAGTCAAACAGTAGACCAACCGAAGAAGACTAATCTTGTTAAGAGTTTTTGTTAATAGTTTTCAGACTTAGAAATGCATGCTTATTGAGTATAATTTCATGTCCTAAATTTTTATCTCTACATGTTCCATGACAAGCAAGCTTATGATAATTAAAACTAGGACCAAGCACCCTCTATTCCCTTCCTTTTTTCTTCTTTTCTCCATCTGAAGTTTCACTGTTATTGACAATTACATAGTTAGAGTTAACTAAACAAATTCTTGGGATTATCAGAAAGATATAGTATTACAAATGTATGAATGCACATCTGGCTGTTAGTTACAGGCAATATTAGTTTTTTTGTGTGTCCAGATTCACCTACTCCCTGGTAAGCAGTAGTCAGTGATAATTCTATATCAGTGCCTCTTTTTCAAGTTCCTCTTACCTTTCTCAGCTCAGGGTGTGTGTGTAAGAAATTGAATCATTATATATTCTCCAAACAATTGTTTCTATTTCTATCAAAAAGATGGGAGTAAAATTTAAGATTAATCCTTAGTCATAATTTGTTTGCCAACTCTTACCTTCATCGCAAAATATAATAAAATGTCCTATTTAAAAGGAACACATGCAAGAGACAACATCAATGTGGGGGGGGGCTGTAGGGGATAAGAATTTCATACATACATTTTTTCTATTTTTTTTAATTATGTTCACTCAGGGAATAGAATGCTTGACATCATTTCAGACCAAAAGCTAGTATTGCACATTTCAATTATAAGAATCACTATAAGGATGAACTGAAATATTCAAAATTATAATGGGATAAGACAAACTTGTAACAGCTGAATAAAATCTTTTTTCAATATAATTTAAGAAGAAAATTACTTATAATTTGAGCTACAGATAAAAATAGGTAATTTGAGTGATAGAATAATCTTATCTAATTGTTTGAATATGATGACTTTATCTTTGATTATACCTCTTCTCTTTGTCAATAAGAAAAACAGAATAATCCTCTAAACCATCAGTTTGCAATTTCTCTTATACTTTAAAATCAGATATTCTTCTCAGTAATATGTAAGCAAACCTCTGTCTTTCTTCTTATCTATCCTCATTTCAGCTTTTCTTAAAGCGCTAATTACTGGGAATGAAATAAAAGAAATAATCGTACCATTTTTTTCATACTTTCCTCAGGAGAAAGAGATTTCTAAGTCTATTGATATCTTTTTTAATGGTTTGTAATTTTAATTTCCAACAGACTAAAATGTTATAATTCAACATAAAAATATAGCTAACAAATTGATTATTCTACATAATCATATTTGGTAAATTCCTTACACATAAATCATCCATATAAATTAAATTAATCCATGTTTTGTTCAACTACTATAATATTCCTATGTCTTATAACTAGTTAAATAGGAATAGTCCTGTTTCATATGTTGCTCTCTGTCCTTAAAAATAATAACAAAATCTAAGCATGCATGGTATACCATCCTCAACCTTCCCATGAAAATAGCCTTGATTATAATTTTTTATAAAAAGAAAATACTGTCACCTACATTTCAAATGGAAACCACAGCTCACAAATGGAGATTTTTCATCAATTCCATCATCAAGGCAGACGCCCTTTCTTAAACAGTCTATCACATTCCCTCTCTGAAACAAAATGTACAAATCATCTCAAAAGAAGAAATGTTTTATGTCATATGCACTGTCAGTATTTAAACTCAAGATACAAGATTCTAAAGACTGTCTCTCAGCTATGGGAATTCCTGTTTAAGTGAGAAAAACCATTCCTACTCCTCTCCTCTGCACATTATGAGCTCCTATCTCATTCAGAGGGTATAATACTAAGTGTCATACATGACAATGAGCAGAGAGAGATACTCTGAAGTTCTTTTATACTGACACCTTATTTAGGAGAGAGAGATAATCTTCTGAACATTGTTGTTCAGAAAAGAACTTCATACTCCATTGGATTCTCTAGGTAAGTATTTGTAGCAGAAGAATATGACTTTCTAGAAACAATCTCAATAGAATTGCTGGATATTGCATATTTAACAACTATAGGTACAAAACTGGTTTTGGAAGAAGTAATTTATGAGTGCTCCTATTTATATCCAGGTGATTGAGAGGGCTGAAGAGGTGGCAATAGAATACTTAGATCAAAGCACACAATTTTGTTCTTATAGGGTCCCTTTTGAGTCCTCGCAGACCAGCAAACTTTACCAGAAATGAAAAAGCTGATCCTTACATTCATATAGAAGCACAAGGGGCCCCAGATAGCCAAAACAATATTGAAAAAAGAAATGTTGGAGGACTCTAATGTCCAATTTCAAAATTCACTATTAAACTGTAGTCCTCAAAATAGATGTTAGTAGTAGAAACATACATATATAGACCAATGGAATAGAACTGAGAATCCAAAAGTAAGCCCAAACATATATGGTCAATTGAGTTAAATTTCATATAATTTTCACATGTGACAAAAGTATTACTGTACCTTCTTTAAGCTATCTACAATGCAAATATTGTTCCTAACCTACAGGCTGTAAAGAAATACATAATGGGCTATAGTTTGTCTATTCTCTAATATGATAAACTTCAAAAAATTATTTGGATGTTTTTATGTATTTCAAATAGTTAATTCATCCTGATGATTATGAAAAGCTATATCCAGAAATTACTACTCTTCCTATAAAGTACTTATTAATTCCAATGGTATTTCTTTGCCTGTACTCTGCCTACCACTCTATTATTTCACCTTCTTTCTCACTTTATATTCTAAGTTATAATTCTATAAATTTTATATTCTACTAATCTGGTTAATGTTTTCAGGGAACTTCTTATTCCAGAATTTCCTATACCATTCTTACAGCAATGTAGAGACATTTTAAAAAATGGGAATCATAAAATGATTTAGATTATCCTTCTACTAAAAACTTCATATTAAAAATGTAGCATTATAAGTGGATTCTTACCTATTCTAATCACTAAGGAAAAAAAAAAAGTCAATAAGGATCGAGATAACTGAAAAGTCCATTTCCAGAAACAACCATTCCAGAAGAACAGATACTTTTTTATTCTGATCACATGAGTTAACATCTGCACTTAGAGACCTGACATAAATCAAGTGACCAAAATGTTTCCTGTCACTATCAATTTATTGCTGAGTTTGTTTTTGTGATTATATCTTCCAAATTCCGGAATAGGTGAGAAGAGATATGTTAAGAATGAAATTTATTATGGACTTAAAGAAGACACTGCTTCTTAATTTAAGGGTGGAAAGGAAAAACTACCTGAAAACTACCCAGCTATCTCTTAAAGGTGCTGGTGCAAAGAGAATTAAAGCCTGTTAATGAAAAGCATACATTTTTCAGAAAATCAAGGTATGACTGGGTTTTGTTTATTACAGAATAAAATAAGAATTTTATACAAAGCAGCTACTCACCAAAAGAACAAAGCATGTCCAAGAGGCCACAGTAAGTAATACAATCTTAGTGTCTTGAGAAAAAAAAATCTATATTACAGTAACAGAAATAGAGTAAAAAACTCCAAAAAAGGTTTTTGTGTTGGTTGGTGTCCTCTGCTTTTGTCCCATGAGATATCATTTTTTTTAACAGAAAATGAATGGTCATAAATTCATGTATCAATTAAACACACTTATTTCCTCCATTTCAACAGAAACTTCATAGTGTTCCAAGAGGGACAATTTTTACAGCTGTGCTACTTCCTTCAATGAATAAATTATGAAGTCTCCAAAGAAAGTCATATAATGTAAAGTAAAACAAAATATTTAAATTTTGAACCATTACTGTTCCCAGTATCGTATTTTCTAAAAGATAGAGCATTCATATATTAATATCAATATAAAACATTATTAATTACAGAATTGTGGTTAAATCACTGGTATGGCAAACCATATATATCGGCCCTTTTCCTGAGATACACTTGATAACATGTGCACCAAGAAGGGACATAATGAATAAAATGTTCTCTAATGATTACAATTTCCCCTGCATATATGCCCATACTTTTCTTCATACGTAAGTAGAAGACAATGACTACACAGGTGAATAACAGAAAGCTGGACAGATTCTCCAAATAATTCTGGTGTTTGAATCAACTATGCCTATTTGATAACTTCAAGTAGAACTTCAAAAACATATAAAACCTCCCCCAAGAAAGACATGAAGTCCATAGCTAATGAATGACCAGGATGAGTGTACACATTTAGCCAGCTAGGTTCAGATGTCAGATGCCAACTGCCAAATGCATTATATCTGACATCATGCTATTTCTTATTTTTTACCTTTTGAAATTGTATATGTGAATATTTCACATGGAAGGTAGTAAGAAAATTCCAGAAAACTCACAGTAGAAAATAAATGTAAGCTGGGCGCCTGGGTGGCTCAGTGGGTTAGGCCTCTGCGTTCGGCTCAGTCATGATCTCAGGGCCCTGGAATTGAGCCCCACATCGGGCTCCCTGCTCAGCAAGAAGCCTGCTTCCCCCTCTCTCTCTTCCTGCCTCTGCCTACTTGTGATCTCTCTCTCTCTGTCAAATAAATAAATAAAATCTTAACAAAAAAATAAGAAAAGAAATGCAAGCTAAACATACCCAAAAATGAGGGAGGATTTTACCACTTAACGCTATTAATTTAAGAACTGCAGAGGTAATCAAATATAAATTATGAGATTATTTGAAATATATATATATAGGAAAAATAAATATACATGATATTGTTATAACTGAGAGTAACAAAGAGGAAATGCAAGTATACAGAGTATTCAAGCAATCTGTGTACTACTAATGTGGTTTACCTGTGAAGGAAAGAATAATCAGGAAAATGACAGGCCTTATGAAATACATAAATCAGCTGACTTAGTGTTTCTTGAAACAGGATATTACACTATAGAATTGGGAAAGTAAGAATATAATTTCTTTAAAACTACCCAATTGAACATGGAAGAAGAAATACACAAGTCAATAAAGCAAACAACAGCGTAAATTTCCTAAATATGTCATCAGCTACAGAACAAGAATGCATTCCTTTTAAGAAATAATGAAGAAAACGTATCAATAAAATAGATGAATAGTGATAGGAAACATAACAAGTTGGGGGGAGAACACATAAAGATGACTATCTTTCATGTAAGCATGAGATAAATTATTAAAATTCCAGGTTATGATTGAGATAAGTTAGTGCAACATATTAAAAAAAATAACATTCTGAAGGAACTAGTTTATTAAAAGAAAAGCCACAATGTTAAATCAACAGTAGAGAATGTATAATCAATTAAGTGAGAATTGGTTCAGAAAGCCAATATAAGATAGAGAAAAGATGAAACTAAGACAGCAATCCCTGGAGTTCCCTGAGTTATGAGGGAGAATTCATTGATTATTAAGAAAACAGGGAAGTCTTGGGGCACCTGGGTAGCTCAGTGGGTTAAGCCTCTGCCTTCGGCTCAGGTCATGATCTCCGGATCCTGGGATCAAGCCCCACATGAGGGTCTCTGCTCAGCGGGGAAGCTGCTTCCCCCATCTCTCTCTCTGCCTGCCTGTGATCTCTCTCTCTTTGTAAATAAATAAATAAAATCTATTAAAAAAAAAAGAAAGAAAGAAAATGAGGGAAGTCTTGAGATAAAACTAAAAAGTGAAGGGCAATTGGCAAGGATGTAGAAAGTCAAAGATGCTCTCCCCTTATTTGTCCAAGAATGGCTCAGTGGAACGCTTCATGACAAATCTGAGAGGGGTGGGAAAATTAGTGCCTTGTTCACATTAGTATTTCTCTTGGGCATATATGCAGGGGAAATTGCACATTGAAAAAATGTCAACTGCATCTCCTCAGCTTTTCTAGGAGGATATCCAAAGACCCTAAAACATCAGTACCCAGCAGATAGGAATCAGGTGCCAGAATGTGAACATCTGTATAAGTCAAATCCCACTTGGTCACATCCTTCTTATGTCATGATTCCAGAGTAATAGTTTTCTTCACAAATGCTTATTTATTACAGTGACTCCATGTCACAGTAACTAGAATGATGCTATTGTCAACTTTGAAAAATTCACAAGCTCATAATACTGACAGGTATCCAATTAAGAAAAAAACATCTGATAACCTTAATGAAAAAGAACAATGGCAGGAATAGACATGAAACAGAAAAAGGCCTAGAAAACAAGATGTAGTTTTCCAAGAAATGTAACTCCATTTCCCTTTCCTCCAGTTTCTCCAACACTGGAAAAAAGGGAAGAGAAAGAAAACAGCATCCCTATATTATCCCATTTTCCCCCATAGCAAGTGAATTAGATCACTGATATGACCCCTATTTCATACATACAGAAACTAGAACTAATAAAAGCTAGTGACCAAGCCGGCATTTGCTTGTAAATGGTAGAACTGGAGTTGATAAGATAATTCTGCCAGGTAATTCTGCCCGTAGTTCAATCAACTAAGATGTTATTAAGCACATGGAGACACAGACAAGGCTTACACAGGCTTACAAGGCTTACAAGGAGACACAGACAAAGCAATGACTTTGAAGCTAGACTGCACAGTTTGAAACCCAGATCAGTCACTTGCAGCTGTGTAACTTGGCAAATTTCTAAACTTCTGTTTGTTTCTTACTTTCTCATCTGTAAAATGGGAATAATAATTCTGCTATTGCAAGGGTTTTTATGAAGATTACATGAGTTATTGTTTTTGAAAATTAAGAGGAATGTCTGGCATATAACAAGTTCTGTATATTTATTAATTAAGTCATCATTTTTGCAGGAGGAGTAATATATGCAGATGTTGAAAAGAAAACTGAAAAAGTTTGCTCTATATAATTCATTAGCTGTACTGTATATACTAAATTCTATTTGATTTTTCTTTTTCTTTTTTTGACCAGCTGCCCTATAATTCCACATTCAAATACATAGGAGGTTTTTGTAATTTGACATGAGTCTCAGGTACAATTTAAAGTAGGTACCATTTTTCTGCAAATCTTGGACAGTATATATAAGCAATAACCAAGAAGTGCTTTGTAGTATGATCACACCATTCATCCTCTTTTGGCTATTCCCATTTTTGTAAGTTCTATAGTTGATGGATTATGCATGGATAATGGAACACAATGCTAACAAAAGGGATATCCATCGTCCAGGTGTCTTTGATGTTGAAATATTCCCTGAGAGTGCTAAGAAAAGTTTGTGAATCATGTTTAAGTATCAATGTAATGTCTCATTCATCAGATGTCTTGATGTCCCTTCCTATTCCATATTTGTCAGGGACTCCTTTGTCATTCAATATTATTCCATCACTCTACTTTCTCCTTTATATAAAAGAGCATCCCATATGATATTGCCATTATTGGATTATTGTATGTACTTGAGATGATGTAAGTACAGACTGGACAAAAGCCAATGAATGTACAGTTATATTACATATTATTATATAAATAATTATATTTAATGTACAGTTATATTAAATTATACAAATAATATTGTCGAGTTGCATTCCTGGTTTTATGATCCCCCCCAATGATAAATAAATCTTTTATATTTCCAAAACTAGGTAACCCTCTACTGTCTCTGTTCATTTCTTCCTGCATGATCTTCCAAACACTTTTAAGGGGGAAAAAAATGAGTGACTTCAGGTAAAGTTTCACCATGATCATTATTTAACATATGATTGCTGTCATCAAGACCGTGTCTATTTCAGAATAGTGGTTTACCTTACAACATTGAGTCTGCAAAACATCCTAGTTCATTAGTTCTGGCCAAAAGAAAGACTTGGTTCATTAATCTGAGGAATTAACTAATCCATCATACACAGTAACAGAAAACCTGGACCTCAGCTTCTATTCTTTCTTTTACAAATGATCATTTTCCCTCCAGTGTTCTCTATCCTATATTGATAACCAATTATTTTTTAGACTATCTTGCAGCTGATTCATAAAAATTTATTCTTGTCACAACAAAAACTTGATGCTTTGACTAATATTTTAAATATAATTTCACTCCAATTTTTGTTATATATATATATTTTTTTCATTGAAACTTCATCCAACTTTCTATTTTGTTTTTTTTTTTAAGATTTTACTTACTTATTTGTCAGAGAGAGAGGGAGGGAAAGAAAAAGTGCATGCACAAGCAGGGGAGCAGCAGGCAGAGGGAGAAGCAGACTCCCCGCCCAGCAAGGGGCCTGATCTGGGATTTGATCCCACATGACCTGAGTTGAAGGTAGACACTTAACGGACTGAACCACCCAGGCATTCCAAAACTTCACCCAACATTCTAAAAGGATGGATATTATTCCATGAGAATTTGAACAGTCTCCATCAGCCTCACTTTACTCTGCTATAAAGTGTGATAAAAAGTAATTTATATTTCACAGAGTTAGTTGTGAAAAAGTGATATAAAAACCCTAGCATAATATCTGCATAGAGCAAATGTCCAAAACATTAAATATTGACTAAAATATTAAATAATCATGATTTCTATTTAAAAATAATAGAAGTATGGGGCACCTGGGTGGCTCAGTTGGTTAAGTGTCCAATTCTTGATTTAGGTTCAGGTCATGATTTCAGGATCACGGGATCCAGCCCTGGGTTTATCTTTGCACTCAGTGCAGAGCCTGCTTGAGATTCTCTCTCTCCCTCTGCCCCTCCCCCCACTCATGCACACTTTCACTCTCAAACAAATATTTTAAAAGATAAAAATAAAAATAATATAAACATATACTTATTGTAGAAAAATGGAAAATACAGAAAATTGCAATGAAGAATATGTACTTAAGATTAAAATTATAAGTTAAATAATATACTTAATCAAACATTACATCATGGAAATTTATATCAAATATTATTGAAAAAAATTTAAATAGTACATTGGTCTTATGATATGGATGTATCAGAATTTATTAATTCAATGTCCTATTACTATGTATGTATTTTATTTCCATTATTAACTACTACAAATAATCCTGCATTGGAATAATTTGTATATGAGTTACTTGTAAATTGGCTTTTTCCCTTAAATTCTTTTACTGAATGTATGTGGATAGTGAAACTCTTTTAAATTAATTTTTCTGAAGAGGGGGGTTATAGTGGTCATAATAACAGATTTTTTTGAGAGTAAAAATGGATTTTGAGTGGCGTATTTATTGCAAAACTACAATTTTACAGTTAAGGTAAATGATCATCAGACATCTAAGAGGTTTGCTCAGGGTTACACAGGTAACAACTGCATCATCCATACAAAAGTCTAGCCTGTTGATTCCCAGAACATTCCCTGATCTTAGCCCTGCACAACATTTCCAAGAATATTTCAGTTATTTAAATGAATCAATATGGCCTTTCTAATTTCCTGAATCTAACCTTAGATTAAATTTTTTGTTTAACTTTTAATTCAGGAAAACATTCTTTTTTACTTCTTCAGTCTCATGTACAATTGATATTTTCTATTTACAATGGGCATGCCTTAGAGGTCTGCTTTCCAATCCATCCAGAGGATTTGTTTACACATGATTTATCTTCTTGCTATGAGAACTTCCTCCTTTATAGATAAATATCATTATCCAGAAGTAAAGACTGTCCAATTATCACTATGGATTATGCCAATGTAAGCAAACAGACAAAAGTTTTTCTTATTACATCATTTTATAACTATTATTTTACCTTTCTAATGAGTTCAGGGTAAAGGTCAATGACAAATCCGGCTGATATTTCCCTTTCCCCCAGTTCTAGCAGTGTGCCTTAAGCTGGAGAAAAACAATATATATTTGTCAGATAAATTGTATTAATTTTTGGAGGAGGATTTTAATTATAACCAACTTTAAAATTAAAACACAAATCATGTTTTTATTTTCTAACTCAATTTAAAAATTACACTAAAATAAAGCTGATAATGAAATTAAAATAAAAACAATTTACATGACTTTTGTTTACAAATTTTCAATTTCTACTCCCAATTTTTCCATAAAATATCATTTTGCAAGATGCAGAAATCAGAAAACTAGACATGGGCATGTAGCTTGTCTATCCATTTGAAGAAAAGCTTTGACTTTAATGCTTAAGAAGATGACTTATTTTCATTATGCAAACTTTTTCAAAAATAAGACGCCACAGAAAACATCTTGAACCAACTTTCTAAAAAGTATCTTTATTAATTAACATCAATATTTTTCAGGTATTGATATTTCACTATATCCAATTCTAGGTTCTTTTGTTTTTAATTTTCCCATATCCCCACCTTCTTCCTGACATAGGCTCTTCTCTAACTTTTGATGTATAGTTATTTTTTTTTTATTCCAATCTTAATAATTTCAGTAAGGGAACACTGGAATAAAATTTGAAAAAAACATTTCATTTTAATCTATTCTGTGACATAGTACCTTTATTTCCAGCAGCAGTCAACATAGCTATTTTTTCCTTTTTCCTTTTGAGTTATCAAATAATTTATTTTCTGGATTGCATTTTTAGAGGCCACAGGAGTAAAGATATATCACAACATCATAAATAGCCTTTGGGGAAACAACAATCATTATATCCCCAATATATCACAAGAACAGAATGTCTTCAGCTACAGCTACGATACAGAGTTAAATAACCCTCATATTAAATGTATTTAATTTTTAGTGATTTCATTAAGATTTTGAAAAATAATTTTCCTTTTTCATTTTTCTCTAGGCTCAGAATATATCCAGTATGTTTTAAAAGACAACCCAAAAGATTCTATTTACCTTATATTTAAAGATAATAAATCTCCTCTGAGTTGAAAAAATAAATGATATTTATTTATTTAATGTGGACAAAAATGATGGGTACATTTACAGAAAGCTGATAGAAATTTCAGACATATATATATAAAACTGATATAGGAAATATAACCATTAAGGCTTAAAATAAACTGTGCTAATCTAAAATGGACTGTAGCTTAAAGCATTACAAATTTTCCTCTTTTAAAATTGATCGAAGGTCATCTAAGGTAATTTAATTTCCCTGAGAATTAAAATTCTGGATGTGGTATTTGTCAAGAAGCTCAGAGCTTCTAGAGTTTTCTTCTTATCAAATCAAAAGGGCATTACTGCTATTCTTTGTTTAAGGAGAGCATACCGTCTCAGATTTTTATTGTTTTCAAGGCTATATCGTTGATTCTATTGTCATAAAGTACTCTGATACATGGGCACTGCAATCCATAAATTAATAAATAATAGTGCTTGTCTAACCACAGGCGCCAAGGCTTCTCTGCAGCATTTGTTTCCTAGAATATATTCAGCACCTTCCTTCCATTATTTCAGATGCTACTTTAATTAAGTGGCAAATGTTAAGAGGCAGATGATTTTCCAGGGTGATGGCCGGGTCCCCTATCTTTCACCATTTTATTCTAGAATTTCAAAGTGATTACCATTTGGATCTGTTTAGTAAGAAAAAAGAACTGATGCGATTACCAAAAATAGGCGCTGACTGCTCTCAGCACTGAAACTGTGACCGTAATAAGACAGACTAAATCCATCCTATTTCACAACTGTAACTTGATGAATAAATTTTGCATTACATTTTATCAAAATATAAGAAGATATCAGGTTCATGTTTAGATATAAAATGTGACTATCAAGCCAAAGTCTTGTTTGGACAACATTATATTGAAATAACTGCATCAAACTTCTTCAACATTAGACAGGATCTAATACTTTCCTTTTCAAAATCCTGGTAGGAACAGAGAATCCTTGGGCATTAGCCATTTGTAATTAAAGTTCTCATTGAAATGCACCTGACTGATATTGGCAAAAATACCTGGAAAATTAGAGGGCATCATTTTCAACCAAATAAATCCCAAATTAAACAACATACTATGTTACGAAAAAAAAATGAACATAAAAATGCCTATTTTCCATCTTTCAGTTAGGCCAGTATTACATGCAATGTAAGAAATGTGAATAAACTGTTCATAATCAAATGTTAACCATAACCAAGAAATATTTGTCTTACATGGGTATGCCAAAGAATAAAATTGCTGTATTGCATTACAGTAAGTGATGCGATCAATACTAAATCTTTCTCAATTCTGAATAAAATACAGCTTATCTTCAAGATTTAGGTAAAATAGCTCAGTAAAATTACCTTACCCGGTCAAAGCAGCAAAATACTCATAAGCTTGCCATTGACTTAGTCTCTGTAATTGTTTTATGCCTAAGGAATGGCTTAGTTGATATCTAGATAATTGTTTCAATTCAGGGATACTTATTTCTAACCACTTTTCCACACCTGCTCTTAGAATAGATTGCCACTCAGCTCACTGCTAAATTTTATGATTTTTTAATCTTAATAAGATTTGGATTAGAACTAAGAAATCTGATGGAGCTTTATAGCCAATTGTTTTATTTGTATAAACCATGAATCTAAACCAACATTTATATACATTTTCAAATAATAAAGAACCTGAGCACTAATCTATTTGCTTAAAAATTACAAAATAAAATAAAATTGTGGTCATTTTGGACACACAAAACATAAAATCCTGAAACTGCAAATATCATTAGAGTAGAAATTCCTTGGTAGCAAACCAACTTCAATTAAAGGTTTTCATTAAAATAAAAACGTTATTTAACATTACCTTTAGTTTATAGTTACTATTTAAGAAGGACATATCTTACATGATTCAAAAATAAATTTTAATCTCATTGACACAACTGTAAACATTTTACCAATTTCTTATGTACATCTCCAGAGGTATTCTGAGGAATCTTCCCATGCCAGAATGTAGAGAGCTTTACAGTATTTTATTTTGTAGAAGACAAATATTTTATAGAAATTATGCCCTATTGGTGGAATTGATGGAAATGTAAAAATGATGGACTGTTATTTCCAATATGGTTTATTATTTATTATTACAAATAATTCTGCAACAAAGGCTTGAATGTTACTTTATAAACTTGCAGATATATATGAACAATAAATCCCCAGAAGTCAGATTACTAGATTGAGTGGGTAAATAAACGCCTTTTTAATTTTATATATTTTTCCAAAATATGCTGCACAGGAATTGTAGCATTCTTACACTCACCCCCAAAATTAGTGAAAAGACTATACCTACAACCTTGCCAGTGAGTAGACTGTCACAGTTTGCATTTCTTTCAATGTCTTAAACAAAAAATGGCATCTCAATATAACTTAACTTGCAATTCTCTGATTATGAGTGAAGGAGAGTAAATTTTGTATGTTTTAAACCATTTTCTTTCCTTTTCTTTTTTTTAAAGATTTTTTTTATTTATTTGAGAGAGAAAGAGAGCACAAGTGGTGAGGAGGAGTAGGGGGAGGGAGAAGCAAAGTCCTCGCTAAAAGCAGGGAGCCCAACATAGGGTTAGATCCCAGGACCCTGAGATCATGACCTCAGCTGAAGGCAGATGCTTAACTGACTGAACCACCCAGGCGCCCTGATCTTTATTTCTCTGTGTAATGTCCCTTATGCACGTATGTCCTCTCCTTTTTTTTCTATTGAATTTTGGATTTATTTTATTAATTTTTGGAGTCCTATGTATATAAGACATTAGCCCTTTTGTCTATGATGAGCTGCCAGTATTTTTTCACTATCACTATATCATTATCTTTCCACTTGTTTATAGTATTTTCTCTTTTAGATTTTAAATGTAGTAACCATTATCAACATTTAATTTATGACCTCCAGATTTTGTGTTATACTTTAAAAATATTTATACTGTCCCAGATTTTTTTTTTCCTCCTAAAATATGTACCTATATTTACCTCTGGTACTTTAATTATTTCATATTTTTATGTTTTTATCTATTTGATGTTTATTCTGATATACAGTGTGGTGAAGTATGAAATAAAATTTATCTTTTCCTTATGTCTAAATACCAGTTTTTCAGAAAGTTTAATTTTACCTTACAAACTTGAGATAGACCTTTACTGCACAACAAAACCCTATGTATAATTGAGTCCATTTCTGGACTTTCTGTTTTGTTCAATTCTTTTTTCCATTTACATGCCAATTCAAATTTTAATTATTGAAGAATTATAAAATATCTAGGAAAGGCTATTCCACCCCCTTTACTCTTCTTTTTCAAAACTTTTCTGTATATTCCTAATTCTTTGTTTTATAATTTATAGATTAGAAACTACCTCAAGGAAAAAAAATGATATTTATTTCTTTTTAGTCACAGATTCAGCATATTGATGTGGTTGACACAGATTATGGGTTAAAGCCTTTTGTATATCTATAAACAGTGACATCTACTATACTATTTATCTCGGGATTATTTGGAGGATTACACAAATCAATATATGTTAAGATCATAGAAGTACACATAAAACATTGAGAGTATAAAAATTTAATTATTATTATGTTATTTATATTATATAACATTTAATATTAAAATTATGAATTAATATAAGTAAAATTGAAAACTTAATTATGCTGTCTTCTTACCCAAGATTATTTTTCTTTCCATTTTGACCAAGAGTTTTTTTAATGTTTTCTCCATCTGAACATATTAAATGTATTCCTAGCCTTTTTCTTTTTATGTTTCAGGTGACCAAAATTACATGTTCACGACAATTTCAAGTCTTGCAATAAATAAGAGTGCATGCATTCTTACTGCAGTTTATTACTCCTTATAAAGGTATACTATATTTATCTAGTCTAGTCTTGATTGGCATTTGAATTATGTCCTGGGTTGTTAGTACTAACTATCCTCATGTGGACATTCTCTTACTTATGTTGCATGTACAAGAATCTGTATAGTGCATACCTAGGAGGGAATTTGGTGGATTTGTGGAATGCACATTTTCAAAGGTGTAATTCCACATGGTTTCCCAAATGGTTGCATCAATGAATAGTTTCACCACAGTAGCATTTACTAACTTGCTTTGCTCTACATTGTTGGAGTTTGGGTAAAATTATTGTTCGACTTTTAAGTGTTTTAATTTTATTTTTTTAAGATATTGTTTATTTCTTTGACAGAGATCACAAGTAGGCAGAGGCAGGCAAAGAGAGAAGGTAAGCAGGCTCCCCACTGAGCAGAGAGCCCAATGCGGGGCTGGATCCATGGACCCTGGGATCATGACCTAAGCCGAAGGCAGAGGCTTTAACTCACTGAGCCACCCAGGCGCCAAGTGTTTTAATTTTAATGAAATTGTATCATATTGTACCTTAATTTGCAATTCTGTTTTACTAAAATGATGCTTAGATATCTTTTAATATTTCATTGGCCATTCATCTTCCCTCTTCTTTGGAATGACTATAAACTTCTTTTGCCCATTTAATTACTAGATAGCTTGACTTTTTTACAGAATTTTGAGAGCTCTTTGCATAATCAAGATACCAATCCTTAGTAACATATACTATAAACATTTTCTAAATTTTTCTTGCTTTTTAACTTTTCTATGATCCATTTTGGTGGATATAATGGTGATCCATTTTGGTGGATCCATTTTAATATAGAGCAATTAAAAATCTTTATTTTATGGCTTTTTATTTTTGTTTTAAGAAATCTACCCATAGTCTGAGGTCAGAAACATATTCATTCATATCAACAGTAACAACAACAACAAAAAAATCCAAATAAATCATTCCTTTTACCCTTGGCATGATTATGAGCTTTACTAAAGTTAAACACCTTTTGTTTAAAAATATACATAAATATTTGGAAAGAAGTTTGCCCCTATGATAGTCCTAGAACTTTATTTTATTAACTTTCTATCCTTCACTATTCAGCATACATTCAACAGGGCTACAGCCATCCCATTTGTGAAAGGAGATCAGGAAACTTTAAGATATATGTTGCACCTTCATAAGATCACACACTGACTATCAACCAATGTTTCTTTGGAAGTTAGGAGAGTGAAGTTGAAAAATTGTCAATTTGCCTCCAGAAGCCCAAAAACAGATCTAAATAGTTCATTAACTAATTAATTTCAAAGCCTCTCTGTACCTAAGACTGGCTATTCACTCCCTGTATATTATCCTTTGCAAATATGTCCAATTGCATAGTTCATGCCATGGCTCTATGCTTATATATATATATATGTATATGATATATAATATAGATCTTCTAATAATACAATTTCAACTTAGAAGTTTCAGCTTAGAATATAAAACCCTCTGATGCAAGTTGCAATCTAAACAGACACATACACACATCCCGACAAATTCTGAAATTCTGAAATAAAAATCTCTCCTCTTTTCCTCTTTTGAATTAAGAGTAATTAAATTTATACCCAAATTCTTACTATTTTCACTTTAGCCCAATAATGCTTGAGTCCTAAGTAGAGCTATGATTCACTCTGTAGCTGCAACCTTATCTTTCTGAGATCAAGCATAATTATTTCAAGACTTTTTAATGTGAATTATGTCATCTCTATTGCTCTTATATTTCTCACATTTTTTAGTTATAATTTTATTCACGTTTATCAGGAATACATAAAAGACATATATACATAGCAACAAGTTTTCATGACATTAACATCTCATATAATTAGTGCTCACCCAGAGTAGGAAAAGGAGACATCACTGACACCATAAACCCTTATCATGTCCTCCCTGGTCACGATGTCCTCCTCCCTCCCCCTAGAGAACCATTATATTGATACTTAACTTCATAGTTTAGATTTGCCTATTTTTGAAATTCATATTAGTGGAATCATACAATGCATGTTTTTTGTTTCATTCTCAAAGTATGCTCTTCATCTGTATTGAAAAAGAGCAATTGCTCATTGATTTTTATTGCCAAACAGAATTTCACAATGTAAACAAACTACAATTTATTTATCCATTGTACAGTTGGTGGACATTGTTCCCCCCCAGGGAGCTATTTTTTTTAAAGATTTTATTTATTTATTTGAGATAGAGGGAAAGAGTGAACATAAGCAGGGGGAGAAGCAGAGGGGAAGGGAGAAGAATGGGGAAAGAATCTTGGTGTGGAGCCTAAGTGGGGCTTGATCTCATGACCCTGAGATCATAACCTGAGCCAAAACCAAGAGTCTGGTGCTTAACCAACCGAGCCACCCAGGGGCACCAGAGCTATTTTTAGTAAAAAGCAAATACACTCCTATATGTCTTTTGGTAATTACATATTCACATTAGTATATATGTAAGATTATAATTAACTGATCACAGGGTATGTTTTATGTTTAGCTACAGTAGATAATGCCAAGAATTTTCCCAATTGGCCATACCAAATTTCACTTTACAAATGGTAAATGAGAGTTTCAGATGTTGCATTTTTTTTTTTTTTTTGCTAAAACTTAATATTACCTTTTTAAAATAACTTTTTAAAAGACTGTATTTAGGGACGCCTGGGTGGCTCAGCTGGTTAAGCGGCTGCCTTCGGCTCGGGTCATGATCCCAGCGTCCTGGTATCGAGTCCCGCATCGGGCTCCTTGCTCAGCAGGAAGCCTGCTTCTCCCCCTGCCTCTGCCTGCCTCTCTGCCTGTGCTCGCTCCTGCTCTCTCTCTGACATAAATAAATAAAATCTTAAAAAAAAAAAAAAAAAAGACTGTATTTATTTCAGAGAAAGAAAGAGCAAGCAGGGTGAGGAGCAGAAGGAGAGGGGCAAGAAGACTCCACACTGATTGCAGGGCCTGATACGGGGCTCCATCTCATGACCCTGAGATCATGACCTGACAGAAATCAAGAGTCAGACACTTAACCAACTGAGCCACCCAGACATCCCTATATTACTTGTCTTTTTAATTTTAGACATTCTGATTGATGTGTGGTGGCATTATACTATGGCTGTAACTTATTCATTTGATGTATAGAGAAGTTAGGCATCTTTTTCACATGTAAGTGGCCACCAGAAACCATCCTGTGTAAAGTTCCAGATTTCCGTCTCCTTTTCATGGGTTCTCTACCATTTTCTAATTCATTTGTAGAAATTTTTTATGTATTCTGACACAGTTCCACCATTGGTACAATGTCATTATGATCTCTGAAATTCTGATTTGCCTTCTCAATGTCTTAATTTTTTTTTGAATAAACAGAATTTCTTAAACTTACAGTCCAATTAATTTTTAAATTTTTTTTCAAAGATTTTATTTATTTGAGAGGGGAGAGAGAGCATGAGTTGAGAGGGGAGGGGCAGAGGGAGAGAGACAAGCAGACACCCACTGGGCAGGGAGCCCCACCCAGGGTTCGATCCCATGACCCTGTGATCATGACCTGAGTCTACTACAGACACTTAACTAACTGAGCCACCCAGGTGCCCCATTTAATTTTTTATAGTTGAATTTTCTGTCCTTTCAAGAAATTTTTGTTTATCAAAAGCTCATGAAAACAGAAAAATAGATTTTTCAATATTTTCCTCTAAAGATTTACCTCTCCTGTTTAGATTTTTTTATCCATATGATATTGATTGCTTCTATAAGAGTGAGAATAAGAGAATAAGAGTGAGAGCAGTCAGTATTCGTTCATCCTGCTTCCCAGATTGATACCTATTTGTCTCAGCACCATTTAACAGAGAGATCATGGGTTCCTTTCTGCATTCAAGTGACACCCTTGCCATAAATTGAATGACTATATACACATGATGCATGCATGAGTATATTCCAATGTTCCATTAGGCTTAATTTCTTATTTTAAACCAAAGGTGGCATGTATTTCAGAGGAAATACAGATTATTGACCTGTCTTCTTTGCAGTTCTTCCTTTTTCTTTAATTATCAAAGTTTTGCTTCCTTGTTCTTGGTTGATTCAAGAGTTTGAGATGCTTTGACACACACACATGCATAGTTGTACACACACACACTTTGTATAATAAATAATATATTATCAATTATATGTAATATAATATACTTATTTTAATATTCTATTCTATAATGCAAGTTGTATAGTAAATGTAGGAGACAGAAAGACTTGGCAAACAACCTTGCCAGAATTCAGGGCATTTCTGCAAGGCAATCCCAGCTCCAAAGTGCCCTATGGGATTGGTTGAGGCATTTGTGACTTCATAGCAGTTCAACTTTTTACCCTGCTCAGTCATGATTCTTTCACTCTCCTATAGGTACTATCTCAGGTACTCTGAGACTATAGTCTCAGAGTCTTATTTCTAGTGACCATGACCTGTGATATAGATAATGTACGCATACATACACACAAACACACACATGCAACTATTTGCATTTTTTCATCTGTTTTCCCTAAGCAACTTTATTGTACATAAAACTCACTATCTCTGTGCTCTGCTTTTCATACTGTATGAAAAGATAATATGGTATCCAAGATAATGAGAAATCAGATAATTTATCCTATGTTTGCCATTTTTAGACAACAAGTCAATCCTTAGCTTCTAGAGAAGTTGCTCCATAAAGATTTTATATGAAGGGCTCAATGCTTGGTAATGGGAGTGGTGGTGGTCCTGGTGGTCAGGACCTATATGAAGTGCCTTTGTTTCTTGTCCAACCTACTCAATGAAATGTAAGATGTGAATTCAGCCTATTACAGTCAATGAGAAATTAGGCTAAAACCACACTAGTGCTATTAGTGCATGCTACATGAGCACCTGTTAGTGCAGCATATACTGTTCTCAACAAATCTAAAAAGATATAGTGTTATCTCTGCCAAGCTTACTATCCAGACATAGCTGCACCTGGGTTGTTGTTCTACTATCATCTACTAGTAGATCTAGCACATCTACATCTACTTCTAGGGAAGTCTCCTTCATTTGGCTAAGATGGTTTGTACGTACCACACAATTTCTGAGGCCAAGGTGACTGGTATATACTTATCCTGCAATGGCTTGTATGTAGTTGCTGAGACAAATACCCTCTTTAACTTTTCTGAGGCTAGATTTTACATAAGTGAGATCTTCAGCTTTTTTAAGTTCTGCACTTACAATCTAATGCATGTGGCTCTCTAAAATAGCTACTAGGTTACGGCCAAATATGACATAAATTTCACTGATTTGCCAACTTGAAAATGCTGCTTATTTGGCATTTAATGCCTAATGCCACATGCCCAGATTCTAACAGTAAAAACCAAATAGCACAGCCATTTAAGTGAGCCTCATGACTACAAAATACTGCAAAACCCAATAGTTTAAAGGGAAAAGCGATATATTATCCACTCCAAATGAGTCTTTATGTTTTGCACCTCCAAACAGCTATCCTTTATAACACTTTCTGATTTTAATTTATCCCTCAAATCTTCAAAATTCTGCCCCTGTAATGGTATGAAAGAGGGAGCAGAATGTATACTACCAATGGTTGGCTCATTCAGAAGAGGAAGAAGAAACAAAAGCTACCTTAATGTATCCATTGCCTCCCTCAAAACTTAACAATTAAATATGTTACTCTAGATACTTGTACTATAAATTTCTAGACTCTGACTTCAAAGCTATTCTAATCTCATAAAAATATTTCTATATTTTCTGGAAGATTTTGTAGAAAAAATAATTATCTTTGTTGAATGGTTCAGATTATAAAATTATTTGAAACCAGTATTTTGTGTGCTTGTATGAAAATACATAAAAGGGATGTGTTTGTATAATATGTATAAAAGGATAATACATGAAAAAGTATTTTCCTCACTTGGGGCATGTGTTCTTTATGTTAATATATTCATTTTCTCTCACTTCAATGACTTTTTTCTCTTAATGTGTTATTTACTGAGAGAGGTAAGCTAAAATCTACTATGATTATGGTTTATTGAATTTTCATTAGAAATCTCTTATTTTAGATATCTGCATTTTTTTAAAGTTCTTTTACTTCTTTTTATTTTTTAAGATTTTATTTATTTATTTGACAGACAGAGATCACAAGTGGCAGAGAGGCAGACAGAGAGAGAAGGGGGAAGCAGGCTCCCAGCTGAGCAGAGAGCCTGATGCAGGGCTAGATCCCAGGACCCTGGGATCATGACCGGAACCGAAGGCAGAGGCTTTAACCCACTGAGCCACCCAGGTGCCCCGAGATATCTGCATTTTGAGGTTATTCTATTAGGTATCTAAAATTTAAGAATGTTGTATTTTCTTCTTAAGTGCTTCTCTTTATGACTATCTTTACCTATATAAGGTATTTTTCTTTTAATATCTATTTTGTCACATATGCTAATATATTCATAACAGCTTTCACTTTGCTAGTATTATCCAGTTATCCCTTTTTCTTTAATCCTTTAATGTCAAGGTTTCAGTGGTCTTAATTTTAGGCATGTCTCTAGCAAATAGCAAAGAACTAGATTAAAAAAAAAAAATCCAGTCTCAGAATATATCTTTACTTATCAGCTACTTCATTTCCTTTAAAGTGACTGTCATTAGTCACAAGTTTAAATTTCTTGCCTATATCTTATTTTGTCTCTTTATTTGTTTCATATTTTCCATTTCATTTATTTTTTTTTATTCCCACCATATTTTGGCTTCATGGATCACATTTTCTTATTTCATAGTTTTCTACCAATCTGCAAGTCATAAATTCTACCTATTTCTAATAGTGAATACTTAAAAATTTAACATATATTTCTACTAATAACCCAAAATAAATCAATACTTACTCTGAACAAGAGATTCATGGAAAAAAGGGAGAGAGAGAGAAAGAGAAAGACGAATTCCAGATTTGGTACAGAGAGGTAAAAGATAATCCTGAAATTTCTTGTCATGCCACAAAGAGAGATAACACTTAAAGAGTACTAAATTTATCAAAGAAACTCGGGAAACAAAGCAAGATGACTCCTACCTTTGAGCAAAGATCAGACAATTTGATCATCAATAGGAATCACAATGGTAAGGAATTTAAAAACATCAAGTGTGTGTTAATGCATGAGTTTAAAATGATACTAAAAAATGTCAACATAGGTGGATGTTAAATGTTTAACTCATTATTTTGAAAATTGGTACCATTTTTTTCTGCCTTTTCTATAAAAAGGGCATCTCCTAGTCACCAAATAGCTGATTACACCAAATAATTTCTTTTTATAAAGTGATTTTGTATGTAAAAATTAATTTTAAAATGAGAATACCATAATTTTGCAACCCCTAGTTAAAAGATATATCTAAACAATAGTATTCAGTGTTGCTAATATCACAAAAATGAGACAGCCAGCTGAAATCAGAATAGCACTTTGAAGTGAATTTGTCAAATTACCAAAGTCTTGAGGTCTATCTACCATTGTACAGAAATTATAAAAGACAGAGAAACCTGTTAGATGTGTTAAATAGCAGCATGGGGATATAATTAGCAAAATCAGCTCTCAGAAATTCTCTCAAAATTTTGACTCCACTTACTCAACAAGTAAATTGTAGTACACACACACACACACACACACACACACACTAACACAGAGAGAGAACCCATAGTTTAAACCTACAATGTAATAGTGTAAGAGATACTTGTTGCAATGTATGAAACTTCTTTGAACATTCAAATAAATAAACCATTAAAAAGTATGGGTATTAAGGAGGGCACAGATCGCATGGAGCACTAGGTGCTATACCCAAACTGTGTATCATGGAATACTACACATCAAAAACTAATGATGTACTGTATGGTAACTTACATAACAATAAAAAAAAATAAGTATGATTTAGTCAGGGAAACTTGGACATGTATTGACTATTTACTGATAGCTTCTTTTTAAGCTTTGTAACAATGGCTTATTAAATTTTTTTTTAAAGATTTTATTTATTTATTTATTTCACAGAGAGAGAAAGAGATCACAAGTAGGCAGAGAGGCAGGCAGAGACAGAGAGAGAGGGAAGCAGGCTCCCTGCTGAGCTGAGAGCCCGATGTGGGGCTCGATTCCAGGATCTTGGGATCATGACCTGAGCCGAAGGCAGAGGCTTTAACCCACTGACCACCCAGGTGCCCCCAAAATTCTTATAGTTTATAATATTTTGGATGACATGACACAGATGCTAGGATTCACTTCAAATTAATCTTTTTTTTTTTAAGATTTTATTTATTTGTTTGACAAAGAAAGAGCACAAGCAGGGGGAGTGGCAGGCAGAGGGAGAGGGAGAAGCAGACTCTTCACAGAATGAGGGGAAGAGGGAGGCCAGACTCAGGGCTCTATTCCAAGACCCTGGAATCATGACCTGAGCCTAAGGCAGATACGTAACCAAATGAGCCACTTGGGAGCCCCCACTTCAAATTAATCTAATAGGGGATTTCTAATGGATGAGATAACAGATCAAACAGGATAAGCCATTTTTGATAGTTGCTATAACTATTTGATATATATGTGAGTTTATTATAATATTTTTCCATTTTAGAATATGTATAAGGTTGTTCATAAAAAATCTTTTTATTTACAAAGATTTTATAAATTTATTTATTTTAGTGAGAGAGGGAGAGAGAGTACGTGCAGGGGGTGGTGCAGAGCAGGAGGGAGAGAGAGAGAGAATCTCAATCCTGTGCTGAGTGCAAGCCTGATGAAGAGCTCAATTTCAGGCTCTGAGATCATGACCTGAGCCAAAACCAAGAGGCGAATGCTTAACTGACTGAGCTATGCAGGTGTCCCAAAGATTTTTATTTCTAAAGATCAATCCTTATATTTACTATTTTTTTGTTTGCTCGTACACTGGAAATTTCTTTGGTCAGAGTTTGAGACTAAATTATCTGTTTTTGTTGGTCTGAAATTTTTTTTTACCCTCAATCTAAAGTTAATTTTGCTCTTTTTGATAACCGTACATGGAAAGGAGAAATGAGAGGGAAATTATCTGCCTATCTCTTTACCATCTCCAATGTGCACTAAATAAAGTTCAATTCTGTGAGGGTTAACTCCTCCCATCCTTTTGGATTGTATCATCTGGCAGCTACTAAGCAAGATCCTTACTCTAAACGATAGCATTCTACTCAAATCAAAAGCAGATTAGTTAATTGTTTATTGTTTATCTAACCCTCCTAGAATGTAAATTCTATGAAAAAGGATTTTTTTTTTTGCCCTTCTCTAAAACATACCCCTACAAGTTAAAACAGAGCTTGCTATATTGTGAACTAAAAAAAAAAAAAAAAAAAAAAAAAAAAAATGAATAAAAATGAAAAAAAATAAATATTTTTTGTTATATGATGGGAAAATTTCACCCAAAGCCATTTAAATACAATGAGATTTAAATAAATCTCTTTAATGATAGCAATATCAAAATTATGTTTTTTTATTTCCTGGGTAACTGAATAAATACAGAAAAATAGCACCCAAGGCTATTTCTAATTAAATATTATTACTGTTGTTAGATAAATAATGTTAATATTATCACTCAAGATTTCCTAGTACTTGAGTTATTTTCTTTAAAAAAAATAAGAAACTGTAGAGTTATTCTTAAAATTTTAAAATTAGCAAGAGTAATATGATCTATGCCAGACATTTTGGATGAAATACCATTGCAAATTCATGCCTGATTTAGTGAGTGAAGAATGCCATTTTCTCCAGCATCACTATGATTCATGAACCATGGAAAAATAACAAAAATAGCTTTGGAGAGGACCACACAAAGGAATTTTATCTTTATCATAAGTTTGATAGGAATATTTAAGTCCCAGACATGTGGTAATGTTTAGGGGGGAGGGGGGGTTTCATTTAAGGTTTTAATGATTTCCATAAAGAGAAATGCTTGGAATATTTTTAGGGAAAATGAAATTCTGGCACTCTATCAGAGTTTTAAATTCTGGCAACTGAGATCGGTTTGCTTTATATTACTCAAAATATATTTCCCCCAAATTATTAGTATTTTGATAATTTCTTCGATGCCTCTGAAAAAAAGAGGAGGGCAAATGACAACTAGTTCTTGTAAAAACAAAACAAAACAAAACAAAAAATAAAAAATAAAAAACAAAACAAAAAAAAAAACCAAAACAAGCACAGAAACCCAAGACTAGATAGTTGTGAAATAGTGCTACATTGTTTCTAAAAATAGAAATTAACTTTTTGACACCTTATCTTTATAATTACTTACTATAATTAGTTTTGATAATTTTGAACCTAATCAGAGTAAGTGATGGTTGTATCCTCAATTGTAAACAACCTAAAAACTTCATCAACCCCGCTGCAGTCAATTAAACTGTTGTGCATAAATGCAGCAAGACTTTCCCATTCTTTATTCTCAGACTATTCATGAGCCTAATAGACCGTGCTATTTCAATGCAAAATGCAGTCAGCTCTTTATTATCCTCACTAATGGTGCAGATAATCCAAAGTGTTAGATAATCCCCAAACCATTTATTGTGGCATAGAAATAGACCTTTTAAGGTTAAAAAAGTCCTTTTTAAAATTGGGTCTGATTTATTCATTGAGAGTTAGACACATCTGAGACCTTTCTGCCCTTGCATGCAACAGACAGGGCTGAAGGTTCTCCTAGCCCTCTATTAATACTACAACTTTTAGTCCATATTTTTATTCATTGAGGCATTATTTTGCAACACTTTCATGGGTTGACTGATTGGTTGATTTTACTTAGTTTCTAAATAAGAGACAGGTATACTTTTTTTTTTCATAAAAGTAATGGATTTAAATTTCTTCTAAGACCTGTCATTCTGCCTTTGCACTAACTATCTCTCAAAACATTTGAACTGTGGTTTGAAAAAATATTATATTCATTCTTTTACTATCAGTCTTCTATAGTACTCTACTCTGCTACATAATATTTCCCATTACCTAATTGGCACCCAGCAAATGTGCATTATTTTATTTAGAAATTGAAGAGCAAGATATGTATTCATTTTAAGAATCCCTCCTTTACAAAACCATGATTGAGAAGGGCACTACAAATTCTTTTATAAGGAAAGTTAACTGAGAAAACTAGGGCGCAAAGAGATGAATTAACTTGCTAAAGGTCAAGAAAAGAAATAGTAGGTGCATTTTTATATGCTGTTTTATTTAAAACAGATGAATACAAGAATATTCTACATGTCACATAATCCCACAGAATTTCTACTTGAGTTTGAATTTAATTTAATTCTCCTTCTCCTCTGTGTTTTTCCACCCTAAGAATAGTAAATTCTGGCTGAAAATTTGCATGGCATTTTTTAGCATTAGTTTGTTTCCTGAACAGAAACTCATGGACTATAGCTGAAGATTGTTTCAGAAGTGCACTTAATAGCTGAGATATATTAGCTGGGGATTTCAAATTAATTATGGGAAATCATAGTAAAAAATTTAATCGTTTACTAGAGACCATTTATTTCTCATTTTGCTTCCTTGTGACCACAGAAAAATATGTATTGAAAATTACATTTTCCATTCAATCATACATAAAGTGTTATGCCCAGTTGAGTGCTTATTCTATAATCAGAGAGAGCAATTAGAAATTGGTATCCATAATTACTCAGTTTAATATTTATTGCATACCAAAGTTTTAAAAAGGGAGCTCCATCTGGAACACTGTTAAAATGAGGCTTAGAATATTTAAAATGACCTCATCCTATAGAAAAGGTACTCTGATGTTTAGGAAACTCATTAATATTAACTAATGGTAATGTTTTAATCATGAACAATGTACACAAGAAATAAAGTTTACTATTTACTAAGAATTTTATTGTTCCTTGATTTTATAACAAACTCAATCCCAAATAAAACCATAAACACAATTTTTAAATTGTAAAGAAACAATATTGTAAACTACTCACTAAACAACTTTTAGAAACTGGCTACTGTCCTCATCACACTAGCAAATATCTTCATCTGTTCTCTTTTTATAAAATGAGTTCTCATTTCCTAAATATGGTAGAAAAATGGAAACATATCTCTTCAAAACACTCCCTACCACCATCTCATGGTCAAGCAGGTGGTACCATTCATTTTTAGATACTATTAGGTGAACAATATGAAATTATCAGCATTTGGCCATTTTTTATCTAACGAAGCTTGAAAGTTTAGCCTAGGTAAGAATGTGGTCCTTTTAAGACTTGTAAGATTATATGTAAGATTATTACTAAGAATGAAAGTCATTAATAATAACATCACTTATTGAGAATTAACCAAATTCTGGGAATTTTTTATATTAACTACCTCTCTTCATTTACCACTATCTTAGTGGGTAAACATTATTATTGTCCCTAGTCTACTGATCAAGAGAAATGATTTTCAGAGAGTTAAATAACTTGGCTTAGATTATAAGCTATAAACAAGATATAAACAAGATACTGTGTAAGGGTTTTCAACTCATGCTTTTTTTTTTTCCTGTTGTGATACAGAAACATTTTCTATATTTCTGTAAATGAGAAGCCACATTTTATAGTGATGTTAACCTAATTTTATTTTATATGCAAAATGGAGGAAAAAAAACATTCTCCCTGGGACAGGGACATCTCCAGTAATTTTCTCTTCTCTGGAAGAGTCAGAATTTAATATGTGCATCCTCTTTGTTATGTAAATTCTGTCTCCCTTCTATTTAAGGTGCCAGAAAAAACAGGTTGGAATTAGCAGGCACCTAAGACTAGGATTGAGAAAATTGAACTTCATTACTTTGTTGAGAGAGTTGGGATGAATGGCTGAGAGCATCAGAAATAAGAGGAGTATTGTCTATTCAAAAATAATAGGAGGGGTTCCTGGGTAGCTCAGTCCGTAAGTGTCTACCTTTGAGTCAGGGCATGATCCCAGGGTCCTGGAATCATGCCCCTCAAGCCCTGTATCAGGCTCCCTGCTTGGCCGGAAGCCTGCTTCTCTCTCTCCCACTTCCCCTGCTTGTGTTCCCTCTCTTGCGTGTTCTCTCTCGCTCTCTCGCTCTCTCTATGTCAAATAAATAAATAAAAAAAAAAAAGAATAGGAGAAGGGAAACTGGAGGTGGGGGGACATACATTCATAATGGACATGCCTCCAAAGGCCTAGAAAACATTCAGGCCACTCCTAAAGGCCCAAGGTAAGGAAGTGCCTTCGTGTGGTAGAATGGATCTCTGGGACCAAAGGTTGGTTACATTTTTAAAGAAAAGTAACGCTTTAAATTCTATCTAGATCCTTTGTCATTCCTGTTCAAGGAAAAGGGCTAAAGTAGTATTCTAAACATTAATGGGGTTAACCATACTTGATTATCATTTAATACACATCTAACTACATCTGTATTTCAGGCTAGCTGGGGACAATGAGTATCTACTACAGTACTGATATTACTTGTAAGAGGATGTGTAAAAATAATCTCTCCTTAGAAGACAGCTAGGAGAAAACGCAATTGAGAAGAAAGAGGATTAACCTAAAGCTATTTCCTCCCAGAATTTTATTTACTCCTGCTTTCTCTCATATTACTAATTCTCTTGACAGCCCAACTTTCAGGCAGTGTTGCATCAATTTGCTTTTTCTATCCACTCACCTCCCATTCATTGAACTTTAGAATTTGGCTACTATACCTACTACAACTCCCAAAAATGTTCTTGCAAGTTAACAATTTTTATTTATTTATTTGTTTTTTGTTTTGCTTTTTTTTTTTTTTTTAAACTAAATCCAATGTATACTTCGGTTGTTATCTTTCTAAGATTTCCTGGTTCACTTGACATTTCTCTAGGAGTTCCTTCTTTCTATCTTTCATGGCTTTTCTCTTATTATTTCCTTTTCTCTTTTGATTTAGAGTCTCAGCAAAATTCACATAAGCCTAAGATTTCAGTACATCTTGACTGCACATTTCCAGCTAAACATAAACATCTTCACTTCAATGCCTAGTACCACCTTAAACTTTATCTAAAAGAAAACTCATTATCTTCTCCAACAAATCTGCTCCTCCCAAAGTGTTTCTTTGACTAATGTTAATCCCACTCATCTAAATTGAAAACAAAAGAAATACACAAAATGCTAAAGGCAATTTTGACTTCTACCTCTCCTTCTATTCCTTTTAACCAAGCTCTATGCATTTCTTTATTTTTCTTTTTTAAAGATTTTATTTATTTGCCAGAAAGAGAGAGAGCACAAGAAGGGGAGTGAAGGAAGAAGCAGGCTCTGCACTGAGCAAGGAGCCCAATGCATGGGGGACTAGATCTCAGATCCCTGGGATTATGACCTGAGCAGAAAGCAGATGCTTAACTGACTGAAACACCCAAGCATGCCACTCTATGCATTTCTTTTGCTAAATGGTTTTCCAGTTTTCAATAACTCTACTAGTTTAGATAACTGTCTACTTTCATTTGAGTTATGTCATCAGTCTCCCCTTCCAATACAATCTTTCCCCCTTCAATTCAGATTCTATACTGTGTACAGAGCGATGCTCCCCAAAACATCTATTTGATTGGATCACTCTTTTTTTTAAAAAAGCCATTCTCTGGCTCCCCATCACTCATGTGCAGTATCCAAATATGGCATGATCTGTCTCCTATTCACCTTTATACTTTCATCTCTCATTATCATCCAGTCTTCCATATTAAAATCTATCAGTTACTCAAACATACCACTGTTTCATTCTGGTTTAGGGTATATGCTGTATCCTCTTTTTAGAATACTTCTCCACCTCTGCTTATAGTACATTTATTACATCATTTAGGTATCATTTATTCTCAGGTAGAATCCAAAATCTTGGTCTAGTTTAGACCAGGTATAACCTAGGTTTACATGGCCCTCCAAATGGTACTTCTTTATACCCATTACACCATATTTTAGCAGTCTCTTTTTTTCCTCTGTTCAATTCTAAGGAAACATCCATAGGGAATGAAACTTTTCTTATTTTTCATTTTTGTACCTAATCTTAGAAAAGTGCCAGAACATGGTGAGTATTCAATATATATGTGCTGAGTGAGTAACTGACTGATATTAATAGTTTCTGAAGATTTATGAAAGCAGCATCAGGTAATTTACTTTCTGAGAAAGGATAGTATTTAGTATTTGAAAAGATAGTGGTTGAAAAGATTTTAAAAGTATTTGAAAAGATAGTATTTATCTTTGTTAAAGATAACTAAATGCTTTAGTTTTCTTGTTTAGGAAGTACAATAAAATTCCATGCTGCTAAATTCCATGCTTAGCTTTCTTTGTGGTATCCAGAACATCAAGCCTATCAGTAAGCATACATTGAGTCAGATTTAAGAAATGAAAAATAAATAAATGAGTAAATAAGTCATATAAACTAAATAAATAAAATTTTAAAAATGTGTCAATTCCCCCTGGATTTCTAAAAAGTACCCCACTAAGGCTAAGGTATTATGAGGTTGACAATTTGCATCACTGAATAATTTCCAGGGAACTAAATGAATGAAGCCCCAATCATTACAAGATGATCTTAAGGACTGGACTTCAAAATGCAAAGTTGAGAAAAATAATTTTTAAGATTTATGGTTAAGATGGTATTTTTATATTGGTATCTTTGAATGTCAATTAAGTCTATAAACACATTAAAAATGACTAGTCTATACAAAAATTTTCTACTACATGTGTAAGCAAAAATACAGATGAGTTTTTAAGAAAAGGACACAATAATTTTTGAGATGGATCAGCAGCAGTGAAAAGTACTTAAAGACACACACATATATACACACACATAGATATATATTGATCACACACATAGCCTCCAAATCTACATGTAAATGGTAGTAAAATTATGATTCAAACCAGGAAGAGTCAAGGTACTAAAATATAGGAGGCACCTGGGTGCCTCAGTCAGTTGAGTGTCAGACTCCTGATTTAAGCTCAGGTCATGATCTCAGGGTTGTGAAACTGATCCCCACATTGGACTCTGCTTGGCTGTGAAGCCTGCTTAAGATTCTCTCTCTCCTCTCCCAGTGCCCCTCCCCACCCTCTGTTCACCTGTGTGCCTACACTCTCTTAAAAAAAAAAAAATTCAAATGCAAAGACAGATCATAATTTACACCAGTGAGTTTTTACTTCATTCCCTGGCTCCATTTGAAATTCCCCCAGAGGAAATTAAGTCCACATCTAGAAACAAGTAACTCTGAGGAAACCTAAAATTCTCTATTACCATGCCAAAGGAGATTCCACAAGACCATAGAAGTGTGGACTAATCCTTCACAGCAATATAATATGCAACACTGTGTACTCGGGAGACAAATCTATTTAAAATTGTATTATGCAACTATAGTATATCTACTCAAAATGGAAGCTATTTTTTTTCATGGCTTGCTCACTGTAAATGTTATTTCCTTCAACAACATGTTTAGTAATACATTTGTGATTATTACAAATAAGTAAAAATATATGTACAGCTATTACAATAAAATCACTGGAAAAAACTGCTCAACTATTTTTTTAGGGTAGAAAGCAATATAGATTTATTTTTTTAAAAAGCATTGTACCAGTAAAGACAAAGCTTTAAAAACGTAGAGATGTCTTTTTCCCACCTTACTCAATCATATTAGCAATCTAAGTAAAACCTTCTAAATGCTTTCTGAAGTTATTGATTCCTTTTGTAAAAATCTATCTGAACTATATCATAGAGTCATTAGCAGGCAATGTTATGCCTCACAAATTATGTACTGACAGAATTTACTGGTGAGGTAAGAGAATCGGACTCATTGTCCATTCACTCAACTAATTGTTGCTACTGTATGCATTTTAGTGCATGCAGTTTCTGCAAAACAGTTTTTAATGAGGCCATTAGTCTTTTTCTTATATTATGCCCCCAATTCCCTTCTATATTCTTTAAAACCCTAATCAGCAAAATCATTTATGAAACCGCTTTATAAAGTGAAACAGTTAACTGTAATGTGATATCAATGGACTTAAGCGTTACACCCTTAATAAGTGTATATTGTACTACTCAATGGGAGTCAAGTCCATATATTTATTCAGTAAATAATAATAATGGTCTTAATAAGGTATTATGCATGTTTGATGAGTTTTTCATGTAAAGCATATTTCCTACTATAGAAAATATACGAAAAGCCATCTTTCAACTCTAGTAATTATATTCCCTAGAATCTTAAGAGCAGGAGCTTCCAAACGAATGCTAATGAATTATACATCAATTAATTCTTTAAGAAGTATCCCATATATCCAAAACAGTTAATACTGAATATGAAATAGACATGCAAATTAACTGTGGTAAGGTATTAAAAGTATATAAATGTTGGCTAAAATGGTTAACTATTCCCAATGAAAAAGGATAACTGCAATTCAACAGAATTAAACTTTAGACCCAAGGGTAACAAAAATATAGATCAAAATAAGACAGTCTTCACTAAAACCTTCCAAGAAATCATTGTTTTATGGGATGACATTATATAAATAGTATTTCTAGGGCCTAATGCTGTTATCAACAAAATAGGAAAAGTCCAGAGCCAATGCAAAGCCTACAAGAACACTTTATATTTTTAAATAACACAAAATGCTTATAATCTTGGGTATTATGCATTCATTTCAATAATATTAAAACTTCAATTTGGTTTAAAATATTCCAGTGGGAAAACTTCTATGAATATTTAAGTATTCATTAGATATGTTGACTCTAAATTCTGTACACACTGAAAACCTAAATGATTTCAGCTGAATATCTATAAACCCAGATATTGTATGTGATTGTGTGTATATGTGCATCTGACTATAATATGAATATAATTATATTCTGCAACAATTATTCTGATAATTAATAAATAGCTGAATCCTGTATCTGTATGTCTAGAATCCATATCTTTTTTCCAAACTTTAGTATTGCATGCTCTCCATTAGATGCCTCACCTGTATTTATCCTAATATATAAAAGACCTCCTAATTCCATCCTTCTCCTTGTCCCATACATAATTTTTCATGCAGATGTTAGAATGGATAATAAATTATATATATAATTAACCAATATTTTGGCCATAGTTTGTGCAATAAAGCCTACATTCCCTATCTTAGTCTACAAATTCATACTGGATTTGTCCATGGATGCTTCTTCTACTCCACCAGTCCCATTTCACTCTAACTCAGCCAGAGATATTTTAAGCCTTAGTTTCTTTGCAAATGCTCCTCCACCTTGCCTGGAATGCCAGACTCTTTCCTGTCATTCCCTTGATGTACCATTGTGCATTGTGCATTTTCAAGGGACATGAAGATCACTTTGTATATAGTGTGTTGCCTGATACTCCACTCTCAAGTAGAATATTATTCATCATCTAATATTAAGTTAAATATTTACATCTAACTAGCATATTAGCCCATCAGCTACCTGACACAGAAGACTCTCTCAGGGGGGCAGTGACTCTCTCAGGGGCTGGACGGAGAAGATGATTAAGACCAGGGCTACCCAGAGTCTCAATAAGATGTTAAAGGAAACCAATTTGGTCAGAGTACCATTGGCCCTGCCGAAGCCTGGAGAGAAACCAGACTATGAAATATATATCTCAGTCTCAATGCTGAATTTATCCCTTAATATTCAAGCTAAATACATGAACAGCACAAAAAGTTTTAACATGAATGCCATCAAAATATAGAATGACCATTTGATCAAGTGACCTTGTCTTAACAGAGAGCAAGTGGCAAGAGGGCAGTCACAGATATGAAAATCTGGACAAAAAGGCCTTTTTAAATTTAATATTCACATTTTGAGGACAGACTGCCACTAATAAATTAAGCTGTATATTTTTTTCTCCATCTTTCATCCTCATCACTAGGCAATGGACTTTGGGTTGATAAAGGAGATTGGTAAGCCTCCCTTACTCCCTTTGATATCAACTATGGGAAGGAAATGGAATGGGATGAGTTCTGAAAGACTGAGACCATATCCAAAAGTGAACAAATTACTTTAATTGACTATTCAGCTTATGGTTCGAGACCAAATCTATTCCCCTCTAGTATCTGCATTCACTGAGTTCAAACTAACTCCCTTCAGTGAAGTCACACTGGTAGCTTGAAGTCAGCCACCATCCTTTATGAACAGAGATACTACTGTGGGTAAGAGAAAGTTTATGGAGAATATCTCCAAAACTGACCACTTAACCCAAAACATATTGAGTAGTCCAAAGAAATAAGGTATTCGCTTGAAATTAACTTACTGAAAACTCTTATTTTTGTATTTCCCTTGCTTCTTCAGCTCATAAGAAAAATTGCAGCAATTTTATCAAATAAGGTATCTCTTCATTGTCCATTTGAGGACATTCTGAGTTTTTCAGTTATACATCAAATAAATAAATGTTGCATTTAAGGAGCTTTAATAAAATTTGGAAGCAAACAACTACTGCTGGTGAAAAGAAATACAGAATGCTGTTTTCTACTTTCTGAACCAAGAGAAAGATGTAAAAAATACCTGAAGGTAAAAGAGGATTTTTTAAAAATTTGATTATAGTTATACTCACTAAATATATGTTCTATATGGAATGAATCTACTTGTTTTGTAAAGTAAAAATTATTGCATTTTATTATTTTTTTATTTTCTGATACTGAGAACTCACCTCCATTATCAAATGCTTGAGTGTGTTTCTTCTGTAGACACATGATACATCAGATAGTTTTCATTTATTTACTATAATTTTATATTAAAATTTATATCAGACAATAAAGTCTTTTCTATTAATTCTCCCTCCCATTATTGTCAAGTTGTTTTATTGTAGTAAATATATTATTATAAATATAATAAAAATGCTCAGTCATGGCAGAGGAATGGATAGGGATGTAACACACACATACACACCACACACACACACACACACACACATACACACACAGGAATATAATTCAGCCATGAAAAAGAAGGAAATTCTGCTATTTGCAACAATGAGGATGAACCTGGAGGACATTATGTTCAGTGAAATAAGCCAGGCAGAGAAATACAAATACTGTAGGATCTCATTTACATATGGGCTCCTGAAAGAAGAAAAGAAGAGGAGAGGAAGGAGGAGGGGAAGGGAGGGGAGGGATGGGGAAGGGAGGGGGAAAGAGGAAAGGGGAGGAAGAGAAGAGAAGAGAAGAGAAAAGAGTTGAACTCTTAGTGGTGGTTACCAGGGGCTGGTGGGGGTAGAAGAAATGGAGAGATGCTGGCCAAAGGGTACAAAATTGCAGTTAAGTAGAATGAATAAATCCAGAGATTGAATGTACAGCCATGATGACAATACTTAATAATATTGAATTAAACATTGTAAATATACTCAGAGAGCAGATTTCAGATGCACTCATCACATGCACAAAAAATGGTAACTATGTGAGTTCATGTGCTAATTAGCTTGACTGCCATAATCACTGCAATGTGTGTGTGTGTATACATAATGCATATATCATGTTGTATACCTTAAATGTATTCAATTTTTATTAAAATATAAATGAGATAAATAAATGAACAATCCATCAAAATTCTTCCAAAAAATGTAAAGTGGCTACTTCTATGGAGATCATCAAAAATTATCCAATAAATTTACATAAATGTTTCATTGTTTGCACTCACAGGTTAATATTAGGTGATAAACTAAATATTAAGACCAAAGATACACAGTACAGCATCATTTCAGAAAAATGAACTGACAGGAAAAACATCAAAAGTAAATTGGCCATGTGAATACTGAACTACCTACATATTGCTTTTTTAAAAAGTTGTGTTACTTGGTATCATATAAAAAACTTATTAACTTAAAGGCTGCTCTGATATACAGCTATTTTTTTCCCTCAAAATTATTTCCTGGAATGGTATTTCTGTGTACTCATTCAATAATTTTACTGCCAACAACAAAACTCTAAACAATATATAACAGCAAAGTTTTTCTTGCATGTATATTTTAAACACATCCTCATTATTTGTCTAATATCCACTATATGTTTTGGACACTGTAATAATAAGATATAACTTTTTCTTTCTTTATTCTATAATACTACATCCTTTCAAAGTTTATTGTACTAAATATTAATATCTTGTTTCATCTCATCTCTCAAAAGAACCATATGTCTGCTTTTTCCAGTCCTTTAATTTTCAGAACACAATGAACTAGATCACCCCTTCTCATTGGATTTCTGGCTTCTCATTTTGTATGGCAGCAAATTTCAGCAAATAATCTCATGCTTCTGCCTATGAATAACTAGACTGAAAAATAAAGAAAACTGTCTTTAAAACTAAATAATGTAGCAATATTTGAGTCCTCTCTTCTGCAATGTCTTAATCACTTTATTTCCTATACTTGCACATGTTATTGATCTATTAAAATAATCCAAAACAAATAAATCAATACAATGACTATTTTCATTTATGACACATAGAATATTTTTGTCTGTTTGAGATACTCATGTGAAAAGGTCCATTCCAACAATTGATCATAATTAACCAAAAAATATATATATATATGACTAAAAGAATTTAATGGCCAGGGAATTTAGAGAATCACTTGATTAATTCTGCTATGAACCAAAAATTCTTGCACAATCCCAATAAAAGAAAGGAAAAAAAATAAATAAACATAAAAAGCAAAAAATAAAACTCAGAAATATCAGTGTTAGAAATATGGTCCCAATTAATAAAATACAATATAGAATTAACTAACAAAAGAGGAGTTGTCCTATATGAGTTTATTAATTCATCAAAATCCTATTGCTAAGAATAATACAGAATATATCTTTGCCCTCAGAAGTATTCATGTTAGAAATATGAGTAGTATGCTTTAAAAACATTTGCACCAAATTATTTTATGGATCATCTATTTTACCATCTGAAAACAATCTCAATTTTATTTATATTATTTAAAATTAAAGATAAAAATCTAAGCAAGTATAAAAACATCTTTCTAAACTTCCTACTCCCCTCTTACTTCTCTTGGGATATAAAATCTACAGAGTAACTTGTATTTTTCTTCTTTTCCAATTTTGTCTGAGATTTCTATGTCTTTTAACTGAAGAATAGTTGATACAATATTATGTTAGTTTCAGATGTACAACCTAAATGATCTGACATGTGCATACATTATGAAATGCTCACCATAAGTGGAGTTGCCATCTGTCACCATACAAAGTTATTGCAATATTATTGACTATATTCCCTATGCTCTACCTTATATCCCTATGACTTATGTAGAGCTGGAAGTTACAACTGATGAGAATTAAATTTCTTAATAGGGTGATTAGATAAAAATATAATATTTAGAGATTATTATTACAAATATTTTTAAGATTTATTTATTTTAGAGAAAGAGAGACAGAGAGACAGAGTATGCACAAGTGTGGTGAGAAGGGGAGAGAGAGGGAGAGAAGCAGACTTCCTACTGAGTGGGTAGCCTGACACAGGGCTCAATCCCACAACCATGTCCCACAACCATGAGATCATGACCTGAGCAGAAATCAAGAGTTGAACACCTGGGGTGCCTGCGCCACTCAGAGAGTTAAGTGTCTGCCTTCAGCTCAGGTCATGATCTCAGTGTTGGGGGATCCAGCCCCATGTCAATCTCCCTGCCCAGACAGGAGTCTGCTTCTCCCTCCCCACTCCTGCTCTCTCTCTCTCTCTCGCTTGCTCGCTCCCTCATATAAATCTTGGGGGAAAAAAAAGAAACACTTAACTGACTGAGTTACCCAGGTGACCCTTAGATTTTTTTGTTTACTGTTATTAAGTTTTATAATTTTCTCATTCCTAATTTATATTTTCATTTTATCTGTTTTTATATTGTGGCATATTGTACATGAAATGAAATGTACACATCTTAAATGCATAGTCACATGAATTTTTAAAACTGCAAACATGCATATGATACACATTTATCAAGATCTTGAATGTTTCCAGCACTCCAGAAAAATTCACCATGGCCCTTCCCAGTCAATATCTGCTACATGTCCTACTACAGAAAGAATACTGTTATGATTAATAACATATATTATTTTACCTGTTCTAGAACTTCATCTCAATGGTATTTTTTAAAATATTTTATTTATTTGAAAGACAGAGATCACAAGTAGGCAGAGAAGCAGGCAGACAGAGGGGGAAGCAGGCTCCCTGCTGAGCAGAGAGCCTGATGTGGGGCTTGACCCATGGACCCTGAGATCATGACCTGAGCCGAAGGCAGAGACTTAATCCACTGAGTCACCCAGGCACCTCGTGAATGGAATTCTTAAATATATTATGTATCTGTGTCTGAATTCTTCCATACAGCATAATATTTTGAGTATATCGTCTGAATTAGTTGTTTCTCCCTCCAACCCTTAATTAATCCCTGTGTAGTGTTCTATTATATCTTTATAACATAACTATAACTTTTTCTGTTGAGGGGCATATGTTGTATTCCCATATTTGACAATATGAATTAAACTGCCTGACATTCTTGTTTCACATTCATATACATATGTGTGTGTTGATAAATTAATAGTATATTAATAAATTCATATATATAAATATGGACTGTCAGTCTTTTATAGTTTTTGTGTATTAGAATTTCATATGGTTTTAATTTCATTTCCCTTAAGATTATAAAAATGTGCACTTTTTCATTGGTTTGTTGGTCATTTATGTCTACATTTCTGAAATATCTGTTAAGTCTTTTAGCCATTTTTTATTTTGGTATTGACCTTTGTCCTACTTTTTCTCTCAACTGCTGTATACTGTTGAAATCTTAAACTGTAATCTGGATTTTTCAGTACTTTTCTTCAAATCTATTTATTTTTGTTTTATGTCTTTTGAAGTCCCTGATTAGGTGCATACCCCCATTTAAAATTATTGATGGATTGATGGATTTTTGATAGATTGGCATTTTTATTCCTATGAAATATCTTTGTTTATTTCTGGGAATATTCATTATCCTGTTTTCTTGGAATCATATTCACAGTTATTTTAGCTTTTAATGATAACTATTTGTAAATTTCTATTCTTTTATTTTAACATATTAATTTATTTGTATATTAATTAAATTAATTAATTAAAATATTAATTTATTAATTTAGTTAACATATTTGTCTCATATTAATGTATGCCTTTTTCAATAGCATAAAGCTGGATCTTTCCTTTTTATTCAGTCTGTGTCTATTAGTTGAAGAGTTTATTCCATTTACATTTATTGTAATTTTCTTATGAGTGGGTAAAACCCAATCTTCTATTTCTTTTCTATTTGCTTTCCTGGTTATTCATTACTTTCTCTTCTTTTCCTAACAGAGAGTTCAAGAAAATATTCTAGCGAAGTGAGGAAACTGTGAGCTCATTTTACTCCCCTTTTTCAGAGATCAAAATCATGCCAGCTTCTTTTCTATATATCATATTTTTATATATCATAATTATATATATCATATATATGATATATCATATATCATTGTATATATCATATTTACATGTCATAATTACATATATATTTACATAATCATATATATGGTTATATATCACATATATCATAATTATATATATCATATATATATATCATATATCATATTAGAATAGTTCCAATGCTTTAAAAGTCTTCTATGCTCTGCCTATTCATTCCTCCCACTCCTTCTCCCAACTCCTGGCAACCACTAATCTTTTTTACTGTCTACATTTTTTGATTTTTAAAAAATGTTATATAGTTATACAGTTATATAGTACTTAGACTTTTCAGATTGCTTCTTTCAGTTAGTAATATGCATTTAAGATTCCTCCATATATTTTCATGGCTTGGGAACTCAAATCCCTCTCTCCCTCTCTCTCTCTCTGCAACTCAATTCTTTCTATCATTGAATAATATTCCATTGACTGGCTGTACCCCAGTCTATTTATCCATTCACCTCCTGGAGGACATTTTGGTTGCTTCCAAGTTTTGGCAATTATGAATAGATCTGCTATAAACAATCATGTAAAGTTTTTGTGTGAACATTAATCTTTAATTTCTTTGAGTAAAAATCAAGGAATGGGACTGCTAGATTGTATGGTAAGAATATGTTTGGTTTGTAAGAAGCCATCAAACTGTTTTCCAAAGTGACTGTATCATTTTCACATTAAAACCAACAAGGAGTAAGAGTTCCTGTTGCTCCACATTATTGTCAGCATTTGATGGAGACAGTGTTTCAAATTTTGGCCATTCTAATAGATGTGTAGTTATATGTCATTGTTGTTTTAAGTTGCATTTTCATGATGATGTCGGTTGTGGAGCATCTCTTCTTATGCTTATCTGCCATCTGTATGACTTTTTTGATGAGGTGTATATTAAGGTCTTTGTCCTAGTTTTAAATCGAGTTGATTGTTTTCTTATTGTTGAGTTTTAAAAGTTCTTTATTTTGGTGACAGTCTACCAGATGTGTCTTTTGCAAATATTTTTTTCAGTTTCTAGCTGTCTTGTCATTATCTTCTGCAGAATAGAAGTCTTTAATTTTAATTAAGTATAGCTTATCAATTATTTTTCTTAGGATTCTATCTATATAGTCATAATGATATTCAAGGTCATCTACGTATTTTTCCTGTGTTATCTTCTACAAGTTTCATAGTTTTGCTTTTTAAATTCATGTCTGTGATCCACTTTTAGTTCATTTTTCTGTAGGGTACATTCTATAGATTCATTTTTTGCATGTGGATGTCTAGTTGTCCCAATACCATTTGTTGAAGAAACTATGCTCCATTCTTTGCTCCATTTTATCATTTTTGCTCCTTTGTCCAAAATTAGTTGGCTACATTCTCTCCAGGCTCTCTATTCTGTTTCATTGATTAATATTTTTATACTTGCAACAATATAACACCATATGGATTACTGTAGCTTTAAAATAAATCTTGAAGTTGGGAAAGGTCGGTTATCCAACTTTGTTCTTCTTCCTCAATATTAAGTTGCTTTTTGCCTCTCCAAATAAGCCTTAGAATCAGTTTGTTGATATCCACAAAATAACTTTCAGGGATTGCACTGAATCTACTGATCAAGTTGGGAAGAACTGATATCTTGACAATGTTGAGCCCTCCAATCCATGAGCGTAAAACATCTTACCATTTATTTAGTTCCTTGATTTCATTCATCAAAGTTTTATAGTTTTCCTCAAATATATCTTGTACATATTTTGGTTTGATTTATACTTAAGTATTTTATGGGGAGTAGTTGTGTACATGATGTGTTTTAATTTCAAATTAAATTTGAAACTTGGGTCATTGATGATATATAGGATAATATTTGACCTCTGCATATTAATTTTATATCTTGCAAGTCTGCTCTATATGTTATCAGTTCCAGGAGCTTTTGTTGATTTTTTTATTATGTACATAAGTGATCATGTTATCTATGAACAGTGATGGCTCCCCTCCCCATCTATATACTTTTACTTTTCTTCTCCTGTTGCATTAGCTAGAACTTCCAGTACAATACTAAAAAGCAGTGGTAAGAGTAATGAGAGGCAAGAATGTCTTGTACCTGATCTTAATATGAAAACCTCAAGTTTGCCACCATAAATATAATGTTGGCTACAGGTTTCCTATATATATTCTTACCAAGTTGAGGAAGTTCCTGTCTATTCATTGTTTACTGAGAGTTATTGTCATGAAAGGATATTCGATTTTATCAAATGCTTTTTCTGTGTCTATTGTTATTATCTATGAAGAAAAAACTGCAATATCTCCTGTATACCAATTCATTCCATCTTGTTTCTATATAAATCCATTAGAAAAAATAACTAAATGGAAGAGTGAGAAAAGAATGTTCATAGGCCGGACACAGAAAAATTATAAAATTAAAATAAAAATAAACTTCTTCCAAATGTAGGAAAATAATGTCTCTCAATCTAAAGAATATGTGAAATAGAATCACAAAGTAATATGTTTTACTATTCAGGGTAAAGTAAAATTTGCACACATTTGGTAAAACCAAGTGTTTATTTGGATATGAGAAAACAGGCACTGGTATTTTTTTTTGTTGTCAGTGTCAACTGTGGCAAACATTTTGGAAGCTGATTTGGAAATCACTAGTAATTCATCCCTCTAGGAAGATACATTACTTTGCTATGATATAAATGAAAGGATATTTATGGTAGCATCATTTCAATATCATCAGTTTGTACATAAAAATAAATCTGTCTAAATAGGACTAATTATATTAACCATAGTACAGTTTTAAGTTGGAATACTGTATATATATTTTAAAGCAAATGATTTACCTCTATCTGCTGTGATATGAAAATTTCATAAAATAAGTTGGTAATGGAAATCAGGTGACACAATAACACGTATAGAATTTTGTTTTAAAATTTTAACATGTAGACATACACAAATTTCTGGTTGAAAAGATCAGTAGAGTTGATAGGGGAATTGTGGCATTTATTCTATTTTTTGGTCTAAATTATTTTATTCCATTTTTTTAGTATTACCTTCTATTAATCTTATAATAAAAACTGTGATTTAAAACTATATTTCATTTAAATCTATTTAATTTTATATTACTAAGTAATTTCAAGGTTGGGATAATGACTAATTGAATGCTTAAGTCAATTCACTTTTCCCAGTTCATGAGCTGAATTCTCATGATTTAGTCAGTTAAGACCCCAAAATATGAGAAGCAAAACAGTACCAGGAAAAATATTTTTCCTCAGGTAAATCACAAAGGTCATGACATCTGTTGGCAAATATGTAAAGATAAAGAATCACACAGAAGAGCATCAAAGACTACTTCTCCACCCCGCAACGAATATATTCCAATTTTCTATCAAACATTAAGTGAAAATAAATGGAAATAAAACTGTAATGACCTGGATAATATGAAACTATATACATCATTTATTATGAAGAATACAGAGTGACATCATTAACTAAGATAATAGCAGGCCATAAAGAAGAGGAGATTATAACATTTGAGTCTCTGGATCATGTCCCTTTCTCTCTATCCTTCCTTTACAGTGAGGAATATAATCTATACATATAGAAATGACTCATAGTTTTAGAATATAAACTATCTGAATAGATCCTGGCTCTTGGAAACAATGTTATATGTGATTCAAAGTTGGAGATGAGGAAGTTGAAGTAAAAAATAAGAATGCTTGTTGAAATTTATATATAATATCTTGAATTTAGCTTTAAAATGGCTAATATTATGCAGAAAAGACAGTTTCAAAAACCGTCTTGAATTTACTATTATTAGTGACTATAATAATTTGAGTACTTATTTCCCCTCAAATATCATAAAATATGTAGTTTATTTCTTCAGATGCTTATTTCTTGGGATTTTTATCTTTAATGATTTTGTTCCAGATAGGCATATCTTTTATCAAGTAGCCTCTTTACAAAATCAGAAACCATCATAAATTCACTTATTTTCAAATGTTATGAGTTGGCTATTTTGGTTTCTGTAATACATGAGGAAATATGAAAATACATGAGGAGCTAGGGAATCACTATTGATTGGCTTTCTTTTGTGAGAATTAACTTAGAATTGAAAACAAACGTGGCTTACTATTTAAAAATCTGATTCAATAGATTACTACTTGTGGGGCCAGGTTTTAAAGTAGTTGACATTTATAGAGCATTTATTTTATTCTATGACATTTATCTTATTCTATGCCAGGCACTATATATACATAAAGTGATGCCCACTTTATTTATAATATCTCACTTATTCCTCCATAAACCTTCAGCATTAGGTAACATTATCCTTGCTCACAGATGGGAAAACTGATTTAGAAAAGTAAGTAACTTGCCCAAGGTAATAGTACTTATAAGTCACAGAGCTATGTTCAAACTTAGGCATTTTTTATTACAAGGCCCAAGATCATCCCATTGACTCTACAATGTTTTCTCCAGTGAAACATCCCTAGATCAGTATATGAACTTATGAATACTGACCCATTGCTGCTGAATACTAATTTTTTAAACCTCTGTATTGTGGAAATTTTCAAACATATACAAAAGGGAAGAAATAGTATTATGAGTCCCAAGTGTCCATTATCACCCAGAGTCAACAATCTGTGCAAATTTATACAGATTTAGTATTATATGATATTAAGAAATTATTAACTTTATGAAGTATTCTAATTTTTAAATATCTTCTAATGCCCAATCTCTGTATATTATCCTAGATTGTCTCAAAATTATCTTTTTTTCTTGTTCAAATTTTTAGACCTTTTATGTCTTAGGTGACCTTGCATTTATATTTCCTTTTCTTCCACTTTTCTTCAAATCATTTATTTAAGGACATTGAGTCACTTTCTTAAATCCCCATGGTCTTGATTTGATTTCTTGCATTCCTATGGTATCAATTAACATGTTTCTCTTTCAGATTTCCTGAAAACTGGTAGTTACAGACTTGAAAAATTCAAGTTCAATTGTTTTAGAAAAAAATATTTCCTAAATGGTGTGTGCTCTTCCTAGAGCATCGTATCAGGAGGCACTTAATGTATGTCTGTAACATTCTGAATAATATTCAGGGGTTGTCATACAGATTCATCTGTCATGAAGTTCCTCAATCAACCCTTCACCTAATAATTCTAATAGCCATTGTTGCTTTTACCTAGATGCATTATTTCATTAGTTGTTTTGAAGTATAATTCACATGCCATAAAATTCACCCTTTTAAAGTGTATGGTCCGATTGTTTTTAGTATATTCAAAGAGTTGTGACACTAAGAGCATTATCTGATTCCATTTTGTTCTAATGTGCTCTCTGTCTCTATGAATCTGCCTATTCTGGATATTTCATATAAATAGAATCGTGAAACATGTAGTCTTTTCTGTCTATTTCACCAGCACAATACTCATGTTGGAGCATGTATCAGTACTTCACTTTTTATGGCTGGCAAATATTCTATTATATGGATATATTACATTTTGTATATTCATTGATCTGTTGACAGAGCTTCAAGTTGTTTCTACTCTTTAGTCCTTTTTTTTAAAGATTGTATTTATTTATTTGATAGACAGAGATCACACAAGTAAGCAGAGAGACAGGCAGAGAGGGGAGGGGAGAAGCAGATTCCCTGCCGAGCAGAGAGCCCAATGAGGGACTCGATTCCAGGACGTTGGGATCATGACCCGAGCCGAAGGCAGCAGCTTAACCCACTGAGCCACCCAGGCATCTCTCTACTCTTTAGTCTTGAATAATGCTGCTCTTCAAAATTTTCTTCAAATTTTCACATAAATGTCTCTCCATGATCCCTTGATTAGGAGGATGAGATTAGGGCTGTAGTCTAAGTTCCACAGCTGCAGATAGGCTCTATTCAAACTGCATAGTAAGATAGAAGTTGGAACCGAAGGAGAATCTATATTTACTATATTATATTTAGCATCTCCGCTATCTCCACCTAATCTTATGTTCTATGTAAGAAATGTGGTGAATGAACAAATGAGAGCCATTATTACATAAAAGATTGTAACCCATGGGATACTGCTCATTGCTATAAAACAACTTGAAAGTCATAAAAACAGGGAAGGCATATCCCTAAAGCACTAATAAACTTGGTGAGTATGTATTTGACACAACATGCTAAAGCAAGGCTGCAGACCATTCCAGCCTGCTTCCTCCATCTTTGTAAGCAACACTATTTGATGAATTATATAGTGCTCACTCAAGGATACTAATCAAAACAGAGACATCTTGTGGCCTGGGATGGGCAGAGTGAGAAGAATTAGGGAAGAATTGGGGGGAAGATTTTCTGTAGCAACATAAGAAGACTATAATGAAAAAGTTACCAATATTTTCATAGATACTGTAGATAAAATGTCTTGAAAAGTCTTTAAAAATAGTCATAAGCATTTAAAGAAGACAATATAAAACAAAAAATATAGATGGTGGAATAAAAAATATGCAAATATTTTGACTAGTATGGTATTAAATTTATAACTAACCACTAATGAGTCCTTGTGGTTTAAGGCTTAAAATTAAGATTTAATATTAAGTGCCAGATTGACATGTTAGAGTATCACAGGGTCCCAATGACCTAGCCACAAGTTACCACTTTTCACCAAGAATGTCCCATTAGAAAAGGCTCTCCACTCAGCTAGTTCCACTATCAGCCAGACCAGCCATACTCTACTGGGTCCCCAACCTAATGGGTTTCACATCTCCACCAGCCTGTGAAATTACTCAATGAAGCCAATTATGTCTCCCTGTAGAAAACAGGTGTCACCTACCTTCTTGTTACTATAAAGCCAGCCTCCCTTAGTCCTTTCTTGTCTACTCTGTTCCTAAGTGTAACCCTGCATGGATCTTTGTTCTCCCCCAGGCACATATATACACCTAGTAAAACTGCTATTGATATTATCCACCCACTGTCAGATATTGTATGTTCAAACATCTCACACTATTTAGGGCAAGGATCCTTCTCTTAGGAACAGAATGAAGAGGAGGTGATCCAAACAATCTTGAGTGCTTCCCAGAAACATATGTATTATGAGAAGAGTATTAATTATTCTAGCACTGTGGGTGATTGCTTAATGCATGTTTTTCTTTATACCTAACAAATCCTCCCCTATTGTCACTTACAACTGAAGTACTTGTTTCTTTTAGGAAAGGGAAGCTATTTATACAGAACACAATTTCTAAAAAATTCCCAGCTTCACATCTAATTGCTTTATACCCAATATCCTGCCTGTGCCCCTGTTATTTCTGATGGGAGGCAAGGATTCCTAGAAAAGGCCAAACTTGGCACTTGCACATTAGTATCTATCTCTCCTTTCCTAATAAAGTCATCACTCCTTTTATTATTCCCTTTATCTCCTGCATCTTCAGATCCTCTCTTCATAAAATTTTTAAAGATCTTATTTATTTATGAGAGAGAGTGTGTGTGTAGAGGGAGGAGCAGAGGGAGAGGGAGAGGGAGAAGAAGACTCTGCTGAGTGCCAAGTCCATTGCAGGACAGATCTCATGAGATCATGACCTGAGCCAAAATCAAGAGTGGGATGCTTAACTTATTGAGCCAACCAGGCACCCCCTTCACATTTTCCAAAAAGCAAGCAAAATATCTCATCATTTCTGCCATATTAAAAAACAACCAAAAACCTATCTTTTTTTCTAAGAGCCTCTTTTGATCCTAATTTTCCCAAAAGCTTTCATCCAATTTCTCACCTTCCCTTTATAACATTACTATGGAAAAGAGTTTTCCACGCACATTTTGTCTTTTCTCTTTCAATGTTCTCTTTCGTTCTCCATCCAGGGTTTTACTTCAGCCAACAGAGTTGTAATAATGATCATCAATGAACTGTGTGATATTAAATGCAAAGGTCACTAATCAGCCTTAATGTTACTTAATGACATTAAACATGGTAGATGTTCTCCTCCCGATTGCAACACTTTCTTTTCTTATCAACCAAGATACCACATACTCCTGGTTCTCTTGCTTTTTGAGTATTCCTTCACAATTCCACTAGGTATTCTACTGATGGTTATTTCTCATCTATAACTACCAGTGCAGAAGGGTTCCAAAATTGTATTCAAACACATTTTCTTTTTTCTATTTTAATTACCTTTTTCCTCAGGGCATGGAAATATCTTTCATTCCTTGGCAATTTCCTAATTTATATTTTAGGTTAGTATTTATCTACTAGGCTTCGAGATCAAATACCTATTTATTCAACAGAGTCACATGCATCGTGTTTATATTAAATAAACACCTCATAATTGAGAGATCCCAAACTAAACTTATACTTCTACCACTTCAACCTTATCTTCACACACTCTTTTATCTCAGAAAATGGTAACCTAATATGTCTACCTAATTTAGCAAAAAAATAAATAAGGAAAACAAATGAAAAATTGAGTCTTTCCTTAATTTTTTTTCTTTAAAAAATTCCTAAATTCTCTACCAATAATTATATATTTATGTCTGAATTATTTTAAAAGCTTTTAAATCAGACTCCATGCTTCCCATACCCCTTCCCTGTCTTTAATTTCTGTTTCCCTTCTTTAGGAATTAGAAGAGGTTTAGTCCATACTCAGTGTTTGTTTTTAAAATTTAAATTAGATTATCATTCCTCTCCTCAAACCACTCAAATAATTTCCTATCATCTCAGATAATGATCTGGAGTCCTTTTAATTTAATTTAAGGCCTTGTTATTTCCTTTCAGCTTGTATAATTGCTTAAAAGTATAAATACCTAAAGATAAATCTAACAAACTTGGTATTAATGCAAGGCTATAAAATTACCAAAGCAATAGTACAGAAAACTCAGAAACAAACTCATACATATACACAAACTTAACATGCAATGGAAATAGATAAGTTGTGGTCTTTTAAAACAAAACAAATACTTTTAGTAAAATTAGTAACCTCCCAAAAAGTGAAATAAATTTGGACTACAATCATACACACACGACCACACCAACCACAAAAATTCTCATGGATTTACTGAAAAATATATTTAACACTTTAAATATAAAACAGTACCCTTACAAATTCATGAAATTTTACTGAACAGAACACAAAAATAGAAACCAGGGAGAAAAAGTCTGATGTATTTAGCTACATTAAAATTAAGATCAGGGCGCCTGGGTGGCTCAGTGGGATAAAACCTGCCTCCGGCTCAGGTCTTGATCCTAGGACCCTGGGATCAAGCCCCACATTGGGCTCTCTGCTCAGCAGGGAGCTTGCTTCCAGTCTCTCTCTGCCTGCCTCTCTGCCTACTTGTGATCTCTGTCTGTCAAATAAATAAATAAAATCTTAAAAAAAATTAAGATCATTTGTTCACAAAAAAAGACTAAAAAGACAAATTTGATATTTTAGTTACATACCAATAGATATAAAGGATCCTAAAACTAAGTGGTTTAGAAAAACAAGAATGTAGTAATTCTTAACTTTGTGGGTTGACTGGCTTCAGCTGGAATTTTCTTCTGCTCTACATGATATAGCTAAAGTCACTCAGGCAGTTTGACTAGTTGGAAGCCCAGCTGGGATTGGAGCATCCTAGATGGCTGCTCATGCTTTACAATCTCTCCCCACTTGGCCTCTTACCATTCTTGGTCCAGCTTATTTATAGTATGGCAGCGGGTATCCAACAGGAAACACTGCAAGAGGGTAATTCCAATGTACAAGTGTTTATCAGACCTCTGCTTGATAATATCGCATTGGCCAAAACAAGTCAATTGGCTAAGCAAAAACAATGTGGGAGGATATTACTGAAAGGTGTGACTATAGGAGACCTACTGCTGCAGGACACCATGCAACCATCTATTGAAATCTGCTCTCTGACTCCTAATGACTCACATATTTTCCACATATGCAAATCATACTCAGTGTCCACAAATTCCCTAATGTCTCATCCTACTGTGGCATCAGACATCATCCTGAAGTCTAGAATTTCGTCATCTAAATCAAGTCCAGATGCACATGAGTGTTTGTTGGGGAATTCCTCAAGTGCAGCTCTCTTTATATTATTTTTCAGGAACAAAGATCTTTAGCCTGATAATGAAAAAAACCTCTGGCCTTCTTATCCCCAACAAAACTGATGAGTTCAAAATAGAATATAACATGATGGCTGGTAACCAGTACAGAAACTTCCAAAAGGTAAAGGTCCAATTAAAAAATGCTTATGAAACATATGTTTATATCATCCTAATTAATAGCCAAGTGATCAAAGAAATGTACATGGCCAAATTCAGAAAGTGTGGAATGGTACTACATACTCATAGCTTGAGTACATGAAAGTATGTTTCAGTGGGGACTACCAAGATAGAAGTCTATTGTGTTTGGTAAAGATATATATTAAACTTATAACTAAAGATAAATATCCAGAATAAAGAATATTTACAAAACCACAAGAACAAGCAACTCAGCGGGGAAAAAAACAGGCAAAGATGTTAACAGGAATTTCAAAGAATACATAACACAAATGGTCCACACACAAAGAAATGATATTTAAAGTAATCAATAGAAAATACAATACAAACTAAATCCACAATTATGTATTATGTTTCATGTACCACATTGTCAAAAAAAATTGGACAAAGTAAATACAGTTGAAGATATACAAGCTATAAGATATATGAGGATATATGATATATTTATATTTCTCATTTGGAGGAGCAACATTTTTAATAAACTTTTAAAAAAATGTGATATTACCACACAAAAGGAGAACATGAGCATATCCTAGGATTCAGAAGTTATATTATTAGGCTATATTTACCCTTAATAACTCAAACACATGGCCTAAGAAATATATGTAAGAATGTTTATAATAGCATTGTTCTAAAAAGTAAAATACTTGGAAGACAATGGAATGTTCAACAAGAGTAAACACCTTTTTAAAATATATGAAATATTTATCCACTAGAATAATGGCAGTTAAGCTGAATGAACTGTGGTATGTTTATCAGTGTTATTTTCACTTAAAAAATAAAACACTGAGTAAAACAAGCATGTCACAAATGAATATATGGCATGAATTTATTTATTTGCTTGAAAAATTTTATATAGTGCTTAGGAATAACAATATATGTAATAATCCTATAAAGAAAATTAATGAACCAGGCACAATATTTAGAATAATGGTTACCTGGCAGTGGGGGAATAAGAAGGAAGCTCTTAGGGGGGCCTCTTAGATTCTAGGAAATTCCACTTATTGGCCTGAGTAGAGGGTGCACAATTTTTTAAAAATTATTGTTTATTATATTGTTTTTCATGCAAACTCCTTTGTTTATCCTTTACAAAAATATATATATTTTTTAAAAATGATAGACAGTGAAGGCAAATGAAATCCATTATGTGCATAACAGTCATATTGAAAAGCAAAACAAAATAGAACACACACATACATAAGAGGTTAAAAAGAAATAATGATTGGTTAAAGACTTGAGATATGTCATAATGAAGTATCATTCACCAGAAAAAAAAAAAAATGATGATAAACATCAAGAGACTAAGCTTAAAAGGAAAGAAGAGTAATGAACACATGATCAAGAAAAAAAAGTTAATTAAAGCAGGCAATATGCTGGTTTACTTCATATTTCTCTACAGCAATATTCAAAGGATTTAATGTAAACTGTAAATTAAAGCCTAAATGTCTTATATAAAACAATGATGTAAACCAAGAATTTTATTTTCTAGAACTCCATTCTAAGAAAACTGTAGCATAAATACATGAAATACACATATAAATGGTTGAATATATAGATACGTAGAAATAAACCAATTAAATTCAGCCATTCAAAATATGATTAAGAGCAAAGAGGGAAGAGGAAACAAAAGGATATTTGTGATTACTGAATGAATTCAAATAACTAAGATGAAGTAACTGTTGGGGGTGGTGCCCCAGTGGCTCAGTCAGTTAAGTGTCTGCCTTGGACTCAGATCAGGATTCAGGTCTTGGGACTGAGCTCCCTGGTGGGCAGAGTCAGCTTCTCTTGCTGCCCCTCCCCCTCCATTTCTGCTCACTTGAGTGCTCTCTCTTTCTCTCACTCGAGCTCTCTCTCTCAAATAAGTAAATAAAATCTTTTATTTTTTTTTAAGATTTTATTTATTTATTTGACAGACAGAGATCACAAGTAGGCATAGAGGCAGAGAGAGAGGAGGAAGCAGGCTATCCGCTGAGCAGAGACCCCGATATGGAGCTTGATCCCACAACCCTGGGATCATGACCTGAGCCAAAGGCAGAGGCCTTAACCCACTGAGCCACCCAGGCACCCGTAAATAAAATCTTTTAAAAGATAATTATGAGAATTCTTTGATTGAGAAAATATATTTAATTCCTGGTCAGTAAAATAAAAATAATAATAATAATAAAGTAATATCAGTGTAAATCTGCTAATTTCTTCCTTTATGAAGCTGTATGTTTTATAACTATTATATATATAAATAAGCTTTAAATACAAGCTTATAAATAAAAAAACTTTATAACTTTTTAAATTTTACATAACTGAAGATTTTCACTGTAACTTTCCCTGCTTTAGATCAGTGATTCTCAACTCTGATTTCATGTTAGAATGACACTTAAAACTCCCAATAATTCAGCCACACCGTCCTAGATCAATTAAAATCAGAATTTATGGGAGTAAAACTCAGGCATCAGTAATTGTAATGTTCTCTCTGGTGACCCAATGTAAAGCCACACAGTTTTGGATATGTTTTCTAAATTTAAACAGACATATAGTAACTATATGTCTGGTGGTAAGAAGATTTATCTAGAATTCATCAATTTCTGCACGTTGTCTTTAGCTTTATTTCCTTTGTTAAATGCCATTGCATTTTAATAATTTTTCTTCTAAAGCATTATTCTCTTTGTATATCTTCGAATATCTGTCTACCCAAATATCTTTACCTTTGTAACTTTATGTGCAACAGAGAGATATTCTCTGTACTGTAAATGAATGTCAGAGACTGTCTTCAAGTGTTAGAATTTTGGTATTAATTTTTATTTTTAGGTGTTTTTCCCTTTTCTTGACATTTTATAGCACATATGCTTCATTTTTATAAATATTAATCTATTTGAAATTTTATTTTTGAAGTTTTATTGAATTATTTCAGTTTCATATTATTTGTTAGACAATTGCTCATATCTAAATTTATAGTTATAGTTCTTTGAAAAATTAAATATTCACTTGCTAAAATTGAAAATATAATTTTATTAAAAGTATTTGACAGTAAAATACCTGTTTGCCTATAATTTTGTGCCTAGTTTTTACGTGCATGAAACTAGAACAAGGCAATAGGTGTCTGCAGTTAATTTTAACATTTCACAGCTTGCACTGGTGAAAATATATGTATCCATGATGTGATAGTTAAATGGGTATACATCACAGTTAAAAGAAGGAAATGAATATCCATAATTAAATTTTTATATGTTATAGCTTGCGGTGGTGAAATAAATATCTGTCAATGACATGAATGCTAAATGGTTATGTGTCAGCATCTAGAGTACAGAAATTAATATCCTCAATTAAATGTCTATATGTTATGTAAGATTTTGACACAGAAATTCTTTACAACATGAAATTCCAGTAAGAGTTTTTCTAGCTTAGGAAAGATAAGATGTGTATTTGCCCCTTTTGAAAACATTTGGTAAGGGTGAGTTGAGGGAATTTAATTCACAGAATGTTTATGATTTTTAAATAGTATATTAGCCATAAGTCACTTCACATCTCCTTATGATTTTAATTTCCTAGCACTAAAAAAGTTGAATCTCTTTTCCTTCTCATTTTTAGCTCTCTATATCAGTCATCTTTGACCATTTTCATTCCATTAAAAGTTAATAGGTTAAAAAGAAAGCTACATACAATCATAAGAAGGATTCTACGTAACAAAATTAATCAAGAGAAAATATGTTAGTATATTACAATTTCTTCTGTATAGTATCAATGCTGTGAAAATAATTCAAAAAATTTATAAAACATCTTGCTCATAGAGAAATGATATGTAAGTATTTAAATATCTTTTAGGACTGCAGAGAACTCCATCTCCCTGAGAACTCTTCCTGGTGGACATTTCAAATAGCATTGCCATAGGTTCAGGCACAAAACTGAAACTCATTTGAACACTCTTTAGTTAACAATCTTTCAAAATGATGTCTATTTTGAAAATGGTGTGGAAATAGCAAATGGCAAATTCAGCTCTAGTGGATTACTTAAGATTCCTCCAGAAATTCTTTTGGGTAATATTTATTAACCAGGAAAATAAGGCAATTGTTACTATAATGTAGACTAAGCAGGTGGGACAAACTAATATTGGAAATAATGCAATGTCATTATTTGTTGATTCTAAATAGGAAATGCAAACTCTTAACCATATATCAATTATAAATTGTTATTCCTTCTCATGTGCCTTTCACATCAGAAATATATACCTATACAACTAAGTTTCAGCCTACAGATAGACAAACACACATTTATGCACAGTATCTACTGCTACAAACACTGTTTTGTTAATCTACAGGACAATCAGCATTTGCAAATTCTAATTGCTACTCACCACACCACTTTTGCCTCAAGCTTTTTCCACTTTGATGACAAATCAAGCTATTCCATTGCGTTTGCATCAGGCAGTGTGCGCACATGTATCCTGGCAACCACATGTGCAGTTGCATTGACCCCTTGAAGCACAGGATGAGAAGAAAATTGCTAAGGTCAAGAAACCGGTTTTAAGAAATAACTGCCATACGTAATAAAATATTTCTGTGTTGTTTTTGAGCCAGTAGTATTCCCACCAGCTGAATTAATAGGCTCTTAATTTTAGAGATATTTGCCTTTACTCCTAATTAAGAATGTCAGGTCACAAAAATGAAATGGGTTTTGGTTCTATGACATTGTTATATAGATCTAGACTCCCAGTATGAACACTTTAAATTCATTAGCTGAGTATTTCTTTACTCTGGCTTGAGAAGTTTTTCCACTGTTATGATTCATATACCAAAATATATCTGGACACTTTGAAAATACGAAATAGTCTAAACATTTGTTTAGCTTACATGTGCTGAGAATGCTAAAATGCTGTTGATATTGACCTTAATTAGCCCAGCATCCACTTTGGAGAGACTTTTCTCTCAACTGCATCAATAATGACTCAAAATCATCCCGTTCCAATTTGTCATAAAAACCATATACCTTCTCTGACTTGCTGCTTACAAGTAGGGAGGGGTCAGTAAGAGACCACTACAAGTTATCAATAGGCCACATTCTATCTTCTGTCAATTTAAAAGGCTAAAAAATGTTCCCTAATATTTAGTTAGACACATTTTTCTGTTACCACTTCAGCCTATGAACATGAAAACATACACTGATTACATGAAAAACACAAATATTAATTAATACTTAGAAAATCTATCTTTCAATGTATCAGAAAAGAAAGAATTAAAACACCCAAAGAAATTAGAAAAATTATAGAGTGAAATAAAAAAATAAAAAAAGAAATGAGGATAGAAATCAATAAAATTGCTAAGTGAAATATAAGCAGCGCAGAGGGTCATAGGGGAGGGGAGGGAAAACAGAAAGGAGAGCAATTACAGAAGAAACTAAACCCTGAGAGACTCTTGACTTTGGAAACAAACTGAGGGTTATAGAACGGGATATGGGTTGGGAATGGGGTAACTTGGTGACAGGCATTAAGGAGAGCACATAATGGGATGAGTACTAGGTGTTACATGCAACAAATAATCATTGAACACTACATCAAAAACTAATGATGTACTATATGTTGGCTAATCAAATTTAAATTAAAAAAAAAGAAAAGAAATCAATAAAAAAATAAATAGCAAAGATTTTAAAAGATTTTACTGTAGTTGAAAGAAGATTGTTCATGGTTTTTGTGTTGTTTTGACAAGACTGATAAAGAAAAAGTACAAAACAAAACAAAAGACAAAATTACTCAGACAATGGAGTTTAAAATACAGTAATATGAAATTTATGTATTAATAAATTTAATTAATTGAACTGTACATTTCTTATGAAAATAAGGCCAAAACTAGAGGAAGAATAAATAGAGAGTTGCAAATTGCATGGACTTGCACGCTACTACATTTTTTAGTAATTTTAGGAATTCCACCCCCACCCCCGGCCATTTACTATGGTTCTACGGGTTAAATGGACATGTTTTCCTATTTCTTATATAGTTGATCTTTATAATGACTGCTTTCTTAACAGAATCTTTAAATTTCTAAGTATATGATATGACAATCATTTTAACTATTTTGAACTTGACATAGTATATAAAATATGTGTTTATACTTTGAATCTTATAATTAGCCATAGGTAATGTTACATTGTTCTTTCTTCAGGGAGAACAGAGAAGTAAATGTTGTATTTGAGAAGACTATATATATATATATATATATATATTTCTAAATATTTCTCATATATATCTGATATATATATCATATATAAGAATATATGATATATATATCAGATATATATGAGAAATATATATTTTTATATATTTCACATATATATTTCTAAGCATATGCTTACTTCTTTCTATATATTTATTGCATAATATATCATGCACATATACTCATATATCACATATATAAAATACATAGAAACAAATAATTAAAATAGAAAAAGACAGAAAACAAATATATAATAAATTATATTAGTAATTTGAAAGTTAATGCTAAGATATCCTAATTCTAGCAGCCTTGAAAATATAACAGATGAGTGAAACAGCTGCTGCACTTTGAGATTCATAACCACATTTTTGCAAGCATACATATCTGATGGGCTGCTCCCAGCCAACACTGCAGTGAAACAGAGATACAAACCTAGAACTGTTTCTGGTATAAACAAATTTTTTGATCACCAGCTTTGACTTGAAGACTTCCCAACAGCTTTGCCAAACCTGTCTTACATTGTGCCAGCAGTACAGTTGGATGATTTCATCCAACTTTTTCTCTCTTTCTTGCACTCGGTGAAATTTGCACTGTCTTCTCAGTCTGTCCAGACCCCTTCTCTCTCATCTAGCCATTTTTTTTCTAATAAAAACCTTACATATTAATCATGTCTTGGTGTTGATTTCTCAGGAAAACTGAGGTTGAGACATTACTCGGTCTCACACGTACCACTAATTAATAGTAATCATTATCAAAGCACAATCCGGAGTCCTTTTAAGGAAATCCATAAGAAAAAGATCAGTAAATGTCTTTTATCCAGTTTTGAATGCATTTCAATACAAAGAAGAATGTGCACTGAGGGAATTTTTTTCTTTCTTCAAATTTTTATTTCAATTCCAGTTAGTTTACATACAGTGTAATGTTAGTTTCAGGCATAGAATTTAGTGATTCATCACTTACATACCATATCCAGTACTCATCACAACAAGTGCCCTTCTTAATGCCCATCACTTTATTTAACCCATTCCCTCACCCTCTTCCCTCCAGCAACCCCCAGTTTGTTCTCTATAGTTATGAGTCTGTTTCCTAGTTTGCCTCTTTTTTTTCCCCCCGTGCTCATCTACTTTGTTTCTTAAATTCCACATATGAATGAAATCACAAGGTATTTGTTCTTCTCTCACTATGCTTAACATAATATTCTCTAGCTCCATCCATGTAAATTGAAAATGATGGCTGACTAATATTCCATTATGTATATATACCACATCTTTACCCATTCATCAGTCAATGGACATTGGAGCTTTTTCCATGATTTAGCTGTTACTGATAAAGGGTGTATGTGTTCCTTCGAATCAGTATTTTTGTATCCTTTGGGCAATTACCTAGTAGTGCAATTGCTGGATCTTACAGCAGTTCTATTTTTAACTTTTTGAGGAATTTCCATACTGTTTTCCAGAGTGGCTGCACTGGTTTGCATTCCCACCAACAGTACATGAGGATTCTGAGGGAAATTTTAACCAACTGAGCCACCCAAGCACCCGGGAAATTTTAAATTGGCCTCTAGCATTGGTCTAAAGTTTACAGCCATTTGGTATCAATGAAAATGGACTGTTTATGTAAGCAATGCAATTATTATATTATTAATTTTAAACACTATAAAATTAACTCAATATTTAATAAAAATAAAATTAAAATTGCCAGTGTTATCTAAATTGCAAGACCATCCTAATTATTACATAATGGTTTTTTTGAATTTTTGAAGATTACAATTGCCTTTGGAAATGTGTTGAAATTTACAGAATTTCTTTCAAATATAATGCTAATATGTATGATTTTGCCCAGCATGTGCGTGTATGTGTGTGTTATGTGCATGTGTGTGTGCAGGGTAATAGCCCTTTGCCTTAGAGAGAGGAAGCATACTGCTTTGTAAGTTGATTTTATTTTTCACTGAGTACATTATAATGATTAGTGCATTATTCTTAAATAGCATCATTAAATCATGTAACGTATGCAATCAACTTTATTTAATCAATCTTCCACTGTTATTTTTTTAAATGCTTTGAATATTACTGTAGTTAAGTATTTGAGCATGTTAATAATTATTTACATAGGATATATTTCTAGCATTAGAATTATTAAATAAAAATATGCTTATTAAAAATATATAATACAAAACTGCTCTAGAAAAAGTTAAAATAAAGTACTTGTTTGAGCCCTCAATGTCACTAAATATAATTTATTTCATCATTAATAAATTGAAGGTGAAATCTTATTGTTTAAGTATGTATTTCATTGATTTCTAGAGAGGTTCATTTAACCTATCTCCTTTTCCCCCATAAAGTTTTTTGTTACTTTCTTTTGTGAAGTGTGTCTATACTGTATTTCCCTTATTTCTATATTAAGAAATTGAATTGCACTAATGGGTTTAGAACAATCTATTCTTATCTTTCTGGAGTGACTTCAGTCGTCTATACTGTATTGTTGGAATTACACTTGTTAATATTTAACAAAGTTGCACATCTATAATCAGATTTTTAAAATTTTTTAATATTTATTTTTTGTTAAATTTTTGTATTAGTGATATGCTGCCTCTTTAAAAATAACAAGCCATGAAAGGGTTAAATTTTAGCTTCAATTCACCTCTGCAATTTTTTTGAATTTTACTTTATCTTGTTCCAAGATTCATTATGTACCACACCCAGTGCTCCATGCAGTATGTGCCCTCCTTAATACCCTCCACCAGGCTCCCTTAACCCCCCACCAATTCACCCTTGCAATTGTCTCAGCCTAGACTTCTCTGGGAAGAATCATGGTGCTTTTCCTATCGTTCATTCTTCTTATGTCTTTGTTAAATTTTCTGTTTTTTTCATGAGTTCTTAAGCCCTAATTTCTTAAAGTATTTCCTTCACCCAGATTTTAATAGACATTAGCATAGATTTTTGGGGTACTCTGTTGTGATTTTTATTTCTAATATCAGGTTTATTTCTAATACAAGGAACTATAGGTTCCAATTTCAATTAATTAGAAAGGTCCTATATATTGACAAGTAATTTCCAAGCAATAAAAAAAAATAATAAGTGCTACACTATTAAGGATGAATTAGAGAGGTGACATTTGATGGAAAAAAATTAAGAAGACATTTAACTTCACTGCTTTTAAGTATTTGAAACTGATGATTACTCTATGAGTTAGTGTAACTTCACATCCAAAATTAAAATGAGTGATATAAAAGAAGCATAGATTTCTGTTTGGTTTTGCTTTTCTTTTGTCACATCATATGTTATTTTACCACAATTTAATCTCCTTTAATAAAAGAGAAGTAAAGAATATGGTCTCTAAGTGTTTATTAGTTTTGTTATTCCAAAGTGGAGTGTCACTAAATTTATAATGCAAAGTAAAATATTCTAGCTATAGATCTGTGTCATCTGTACTGATACAGTAGTTGAAGGACTGGTATAGCATAAATTCTTCGAGGAAAGCATACACAAAGGAACGTAGATGGGCATGGTATTCAGTTCACACCAAGGAAAGAAAAAAAAAGGGGGGGGAACTAGAAAAGGAAAGAATATATTTTTGATTTGATGCACTGTTAGCGACATTGATAAAGTTCACCTTAAAACATATTTCTAACAAAGCTGATTATTTTTAATTAAGCCAGGAAAACAGGCAGCAGAGATAATCAATTTATGTTAATTGTTTAAAAATTACAATGAAAGTCTATTTCTTAGATTCATTTAGCGATCAACTAACCAATCCTCTGCTATATTTTATGAATTGAACCTCAGTAAGAAATATGAATGTCAAGAGGAAAGGGGAATAAACTATGTGGGAGGAGATTGCTACTCTTTCCTTCTAAATTATAGAAACAATTGAAGTGATAATATTTTGTATTTAGACTGTTTTCCTTCTAAAAGCTTAAAGCAAGCACAAATATTAAACTGGGTGTCCTTTTTCTTACCATTCAAGCAAACACAAAAACGCGCAAAAATAAAAGACTCATTCTGATTGCTTTTCTGATAAATTCTAATCATTGCCAGTCAGCAGTTGACCATTTTCTTCATCATTTAACAAGCTCTATTTTCTTTAAAAACTGTATGTATCTTATCATTGCTCTCTAGTCACTAAGTACAGGTATTTGACTGCTGTCTTTGGGCTCAGCTGATGTTTGTGTATCTCTGCGTGTGTTGAGGCAAGGCATATTTTTAAGATAAAGTGTTGACAAAGGGCTACTGACATTCATCTTTAGAGTACCTCTAGTGTATTATTAATAGGGACATTTAACAGATACCTGAGCTCTTATTAATCAAAATAGCATTCTTATCCAAGAGCTCTTTGGAGAAGTTATCAATAAAGAATTTTATTGCAACAGAAATTGTGCCAGACCATTAATATAAAACAAATATAGATAGCACTTAGAGATTGAAATTGGAAGTGGATGGGATGTCATTATGAGAAAATGGATTGAAAAATGCTGAATCTCACTAATCCAATTCTTGACAGGCCATAATTTGCAACAGTGACTCTACTTACAAGAGTGCTCTGTAGTGAATTATAGATGGATGAAAAAAATGTAAATTCTCAACATTTTTGAATTGTCATACCTAATTGTGTGCTGAAGTTTATTGCCTTAACTGGGAACTCTACCTTGAGTTTTCCTCTACAGACAAAGCTTTTCTTAATATGTAATATTTATGTGAATATATAAACCATAATTACATGTTGCTTCCTAATGAATTGTTGCTTTTTTCACTTAATCTTTAATCCTAAATTACTTTTTAAAACATTTATTCTACAATTATCACTTTTTCTCTCACATAATTGTATTTCACTAAATGAGGATTCTTTATGTTACAAGTAAGCCCATTCAACCGGCTTAAGAATAAAAAAGTTTAGTATATCTCAAAGAACTTAAAACAAGGATATAACTCAGATCAAAATCTACTAGGAACCACACATTTAGATGTCATCAAGACAATATTTCTTCCTTTTTTTTTTTCTTGATGCATTTCTGCTTCATTCTTCACACTTCCTACAGAAAGTGTCTTTTACTTCTTAGTATAGATGGCATTAATAGTCACCGAGGTACATTATGCTGTACTGCTGGCACTGAAGAAAAACTTCTCTTTCTTGAGCCATCTCTCTCCATATCTGGGTCTCTCTTTCTGTCTCTGTCTCTCTCCTTCCCTCATGTCTTGTGTCTTCTTCCCTTCCTCCATCTCTCCCTCTTTCCCTTTTTCTCTCTTCCTTCTCTCTCAGTCCCTTACTCATTTTTTCCTCCTTCCCACTCTATGTTCCAAAACCCTTTGAACTGGGAATAAGTTTACCCCAGATTGTGCCAGGGATTCACCATGAAACAATTCCAGAAAAAAAATATTGCTTCATTTTTAATGGCTACTTGAGTAGAGGCCAATCAACAAGACTTCTCGGATGAGGTGGGTGAAATTAGGTGAAAGGACTACCTTGCAGACAAAACAACTTGTCCATGACTTAAATACATACCACTAGTGCTATGTAAAATTTATACCTCTTAAAATATTTTCTCCAGATTTCAACTTCTTTTCTAAGTTATATTAATTATACTATTATACTAATATAAAGTACATTAATTATATTATAGTATAATATATTAATTTTCAAAGTTCCATATTAACTATATTAATTTCCACTTTTGTATTAAACTCCAAAATATGATCTCTATTGGTAAATATTAAATCTTTTTTTGTTTCATAGATATCTATTATTTTGATTTTGTTTTCAAGCTCTCCAGTTAAATCTTCCTTTTCCTTTTCAATTTTTGTTTTCTATTCTTGTATACTTGATTCATTGACGCCCAAATTGGTAGCCCAGTGCATCATTTAAAATCCCACATATACTGTACACCAACTTGGCTGAAGCTACATTTTTAAGATGAGTCTTTGGGTATTTTTTGTTTTGATTTAAGGGGAAAAAATAACAGGGTCATTCATGCAAAATTCTGCACACCAAACTAAGTATCTAATTATGCTTTACAACAGCAGATTGCGCTGTGCTCCAGATGTATGCTTTTAAATAACTCTTTAATATGCCGCAACTCCAAGTAATGGCATTCTGAAACTTCTGATTTTTTCCCTTGGAAGATCAGTTTATCACCTTTAGTCAAAGAATAAACGTATCTGTATTATGACACAATCTACTAAGTCAATCATATTTGTGCTTGATACTAGGAGAAAGTCAAGTTTGTATCATTTTGGTGTTTAAGTGGCATAAGAACTTGCATAGAGTAACAAGAGATTAAATGTTTCTGCCAACATAGAAATACAAATAGGAATATTTTCACAACATTGCTTATGGGAGTCATAAAACAAATTTTTTTTTAAAAATCACACCAGGTTAAAATGCCTGGTTTCAGAAAAATACAAATCAAGCTTCAATCAAGGCTTTATTCTTCCTAAATAGGGCAATTAACCTGGAATGACCATACTTATAGATATTGTATGTGAGTACGTATATATACATGCACATATAAATGATTGTTTATGTAATAGTTTATTTTTAGTACATTATTGGTTCTTTCATTGGTTTTACACTTAGCCTGTTTCAATACCATAAAATACAAATGATTTATTTTTACTGAAGTACTCTCCAACACAAAATTCTCTACTATGGCAATTTTGGAAAAGCATATAAATATTCCAGATACAAAAATCTTAGCAGTGAAATCAGTTAACCACAAATTGATCTTGTAATTATAAATGCTGCATGGAGAACTCAATACATTTTTAATGCTCAAATTAAGACACACTAATTACACAGTAACTGCTTAAATAAATGCCATATAATTTAGAGTTATGCCAAAGAGTGCTGCTCAGATTTAGATGCTTCTAATCATGGGGGAAACTTGCTCACCGCTGGTAAAATGTTAACTTAGATGAACAAACTGGTGATTACCCAAGAAAAGATCTACTAATGGGAACAGTGAGTTCATATAATTTCAGGTGTCTTTCTTTACTTTTTTTTTTATTGACCTATTTTGAAGATCACTTTTAAATTCTTCATTTCAGTTTCTTTTTAATTTATTCAGTGTTTCATAACAATGGGAGATTCCAACTTTGAAAAAGATCTTTCTTGAAAAATCAAATGGATTACTCACAGAAACAGTATTTTGAATACTAATTATGTTCCAGAGTATAGTAAAAAAATAACAGTTTTATTACATGTTACTTCTAAAACTTAAGAGTATTCAATGCAATTCAGTGAAAATCTTAAAATAGCAGAAGTAAACAGAAAATGTGGATAGGGACTTAAAAAGTTAGTATGAATTCTGGTTCTTGAAGGATAAGAGTTTTCATTAAAGGGGAATAAAAGAGGTAGACAGAATAAAAGACCTCAGATGGAAGTAAAGATTTATACGAGGAATTTTTTTTTTTAAATCTGAGGAATTCTAAGCAATTTCAACGTTTGTCAAATTTAATGTTCACCTGCTTTTCTTTAAGACAATTTACTTCAAATATATGACTTGTAGTTTCCTTGATGTATGTTTACTATTAGCTTTCTTTTATGCTTATTATATTTAAGGGAGGTCAATGGAATAAAGATAAAAGGTGGAAAGAAGGAGAGGTCAACAAAGACCTTCTTGGAGAAGAGTTGAAAGGGAAGGTAAAAAAAAAAAAAGATAAAAAGTAATGTGTATGAAAACTGTCTTAAAGTATGAAAAGTATGAAAAAGTATGTATGAAAAACTGTCTTAACTGAAATAAGCTGAGCTGTAAGTGAATTTTTAAAAAATGAAGTAAATTGTAAGCATAAACTTTCTTTGAACAGAAATAAAGGAAGTGGTTAAAAATGACAAATTAAAGAGGAGACAAGCCATCTAGTCACCAGAATTATTAACTTTTCCTTCAATTGGAGGTGGGGATAGGACCTCAAAATCCCCAAAGCCAGAGAAGGGTGAGATCATCTACTAATGAAAATGGAGATCCATCATGTCAGATATTCATTCTTCACTGAGTTTACAGTACTAGAATTGTTAGTTTCTTTCTTATATTTCTCCCAGCAATTTACTGTGGAATTGTGGGGAAGTATATATGGGCCTTCAAGACCTAGTGTTTTGATGTTTTTCTTCAGTTGCAAAATACAGAAATCCCCTCTAAATAATCCAAGTAATAAGGAAATTTATTGACAAAATGCAAAGAAAACCCAATACACACAGTAGCAGGAAGAATATTCATTAGGCTTCAGATTCTGGAATAGTTTGCATACAGTTAAGGCCCAGGTGAGGTCACATGGTATACTACCACTTACTTTTATAGAAACTATATATGGGACAGTTTCACTAAAGAAAAAAGTATGGGAGTTTAGTCATTATAAAGCTCACTGGTTAATATGAATGCATAATTTAACAGTATAATATAATACATTAAAAGTATCCAAGTATCAAATAAGAAAGATTTAATTACTATTTTTTAAATCTTTAAAAATGGGCATTCATCCTTCAATCTATAAGTCTATTCTCTTACTATATCAGAAGAATTTAATCCAACTAAAGTTACTAACAATTTATAATTGATAAACCCTATGCCCTATAGTAAATTTTTACCTTTTTAAAAAAGATTTTATTTACTTGAGAGAAAGAGAGAGAGAGAGAAAGAGAGAGACAATGACCAGGGGTTGGAGGGTGGTGAAGAAGAAGAGGGAGAGGGAGAAGCAGACTCTTCTTGATGAGCAGGGAGCTGGATGTAGGTAGGCTCCTAAGACTTTAGAATCAGGACCTGAGTCCAAGGCAGATGCTTAGTTGACTGAGCCACCCAGGCACCCCAAATTTTTACTTTTACCCAAACTGATTACAGAGCAGCATCTGGCAATGGTGAACTTCCTACTAATATCTACAATTCTTGCCTTTTTTATTTTCCTCAGCACAACTCTTAGTAAGCTCTCTAAGAACTTAGTAAGTTCTCTTTTTCTTTGTGTTGTTTTATTTGTTCTCTTTTTATCTTATGAGATACATGCTACTTTTGATTCAAGTTCCATTTAAGGTTGTGTTCTTTTCTAACTCAAAATATTTCCTTGGATAAACTGATATACTTTAATGATTTTAAACAATCAGATATCACTGAAATGGTATTCACCTTTTGGTATGTATATTTGACAGTGTATGTGCATTGAATTAAAAGTGCATAGATTTTACCAGCCTGTTTTTAGGTCTGTGAAATTTAGAACCATATCTTTATATTACACTTATCTTCAAAGTTCCAAACTTATATTTTTTGCTCTTTAGCATAACCATCCGGGTAACCTGAAAACACTGCACAATCTCACTCTTTTCAAGTACAAAGCTGAATTTATTACCCAACAAAATGCATTCTCTACTTCCTAGCTCTTTAGACTTGGTAATTGAATTACCTTTCAGTCTACTCCTTAATAATTTTCTTAGTGTTAAAACTGGATTTTTCCTTCTCTCCCATCTCCGGACTTCTTTAACACTGAATGTGAACCCTGCATCTATCCATCCCTAATTCTTCTTAGAGAAGGACCCTTTAAGGTGTCTTTTAAATTACTAAAATAATATTCTCCTTAATCATCCTACTTCAGATCATCTTTCATACTGACAGTTAATTATAGCAGTTCAATGGATACAAACAAAACAAATCAACATTAAGTCTGCACAAAAATCATGGCAGACTCCTCAAGTTCTTCTGTAGATGCTTGTATATCAGACTTTATAGTGAATGTCCTTGTAATTCTTATCATTCTGGAAATAGTCAAGCCTTTTACATTTTTCTCAAAATGAAGTTACCTATGCTTTTACCCTTTCAAGGTTCTACCTATCCTTTAAAACTCTACTCAACTCTTAATGTTTTCAGCAGAACGTCCCCCAATCCCAAAATAAGGTTGGCTACTCATATATATGTAGGGTCATATAATATATATTTCTCTTAGCATTTAAGCTGCCTTATATTAATTTCCAGGTTATTCTAGCTTATCATTTCTCAATTCCTCATTATGAACTCTTTAAGGACATTGTTTCTCATAATCTCTAAAAGTGTTAGACAATCAAATCATACTATGCTCATCAGATAAATATCAGTACTATATGGAGAAAGGGGAGAAACATAAAGAAACATCAAACAATTAGTGTCTGTGGCTTTCTTATCTTGTAAATAACATTTTCACTTTGAAATTTCATAGAGCCACCTTGCTCTAAAAGATACTTATATTGTACCTTAATTTATTCCATGAAAGAAAATATCCTTCTATCATCTCTTTAAAACTAAAACTCAATAAAATATGAGAAAAGTTGTTAATTTAATAAGCTGAAAAATCTTTAATTATCACTCGATCTGAGAAATTTAATGGTATCAATGCATATACACAATAAAAACTAATTCAGTTAATAGGAGAACTTAAGTACTTACAAGAAGTAGATACTTTTAGACAATTACATTAAATTCCCTGGATTGACCAAGGAACCCTTTACTATCTGTATTCTCATTAGAGTCCTATAACCTGTGCAGAGAATGTGTTATTAATCCCTAACATCTAAATCTGCCATCATCAGAGGAGTGGATATATTATGAAATAAGAATATGGACAACTGGAGAAAATCCATTTAAATTGATTCTCTAAGCCTCAAAAACTTCTGTATGTAAATCTTGGAATAAAAATTGTTAAACCAGTCATCATTTTTTAACACAGGATTAAAAAGACAAGTCCTTTTTTTCTTTTTTCAGTGACCCTTCAAACATAAGTTTCATGGTAAAATACATATATATAGATATTCTGACATTCATAAAATGTTCAAAAATACTCAAAAATGGGGGTGCCTGGGTGGCTCAGTGAGTTAAAGCCACTGCCTTCGGCTCAGGTCATGATCCCAGGGTCGTGGGATCGAGCTCCATATCGGGCTCTCTGCTCTGCAGACAGCCTGCTTCCTCCTCTCTCTCTGCCTCTCTGTCTACTTGTGATCTCTGGCTGTCAAATAAATAAATAAAATCTTTTAAAAAAATTTAAAAAAAACTCAAAAATAAAATGATGAATGTGTAATTTCTTTCTTTTTTTTTGGATGTGTAATTTCTATATAGTAAAATTCTGCATTTAGTTAATATTTCTGTTATAATTATAACTACATACATACTCTTAATACTGATAAACCCCAATAAGGAGAGGGTCCTTAATCTGAAAATGTTACATATCAAATTTTCCTTTAAAATGTTTCACTTATTTATTGATGTTATTGTATCTGCTTTTATGTAGGGCATAAAGATCTTTTGACGTAAAAATACAAGGCTATGAATTTCCTTTGAATCTTATCTACATACCTCAGAATACTTCACTTAAATATTACTTTGGGGTATATAAAGGGTCAGCAAATCTTTTCTGTAAAAGGCAATGTAGTAAATAATTTAGACATTAGAGGCCACATACAGAGTCTCTTGTGTATTCTTTTTTTAACACTTTAAAGTATAAAATAAAAAGGCAAAACTTGGATGATCTTGGATATGATGATAGTTTCTTCAAGAAAACACCACAGGCTTTATCCAAGAAAAAAATCATTGATAAACTAGACTTCATTAATATTAGAAACTCTGATCTGAAACAATGTCAAGAAAATAAGATAAACCACAAGCTGACAAAGTTTTTGCAAAAGATAACTATGATAAAGGACTAATTCCAAAATATACAAATAACTCTTAAAACTCAACAATAAGAAATCAGGGTGTTGTCAGCACCATGGCAGTACAGCTTCTCCCCCTCTTGTCTCCCCTCTTAACAACTAAAAGTAAGCATCCCTTCACAAACAGAAGTACCTCTAGAAATTGTGGGATCCAGCACCATATACCAAGGGACCTGGGAGAAGCCTTGCCCACCTGTGCATTGGATATTAAGCAGACAGAGCTCAGTACTGTCTGTGGAACCAAGAGAAGCCAACACACAGGCCCATCTCTTTTTGGTCATGTGGGGTAAAACCTAGAAAGTACTAATTTGGTCATTTAGAGACAACACAGGTTTTGTAGAAATCTAGATTTCCTGAAGAGAAATTCCAATATTCCCATGGAGGAAAACAAAACAAACAAAAAAAAACAAAGAACAAAAAAAACAAAGAAACAAAACACATGAGTCTGGATGTACTAAAGTGGGTTAGAGGAACTTTGCCCGCATTGTCCCTCCTCCAGAGCCACACAGAACAGAACAGAACTAGCTAGGAATGACCTCTATCACAGAGAAAAGGAGAATAGTGAATGAGTACCCAGATATTCCAGTTGTGTAGGATTCTGAGAAACCCATTTCTCTCCAACAGCACCCACTACTGAGGCAGAACCCCCAGGGCTGGGGGTGGTGGGGAGAGCAGGGAAATGGCATAAAAGAATATGAAAGGGCATTAATGGGTTGCAATTCCTTCTGACTGGTAAGGACTCCAGCAGGAAGCCTCTCCAAAGCTGCGGGAAGGCCTTATCCAAGGACACCCAAACCCACCCATTGGTACTCCCAACCCCCAGTAAGTGCTAAACCTACACTTCTTTGCACTCTGCATCTGGCTCCTTGTGAATGCTCATGAGTGAAATAGCAAGGAAATGCTCACTGAATATAGCATGTGCTCAGAAAATCAAAGCAGGCAAAGAGGAAAACACAAACTTAAGCTATTGTGCCACTTTCCAGAAAACAAAAGAAAGATTTCTACCAGCCAGCCCACTGTAAGAATAAGAGAAAACATACAAACTAAGAATTCAGCCATAAGAGGTAGAAGGAAGTGGAGAGCAGATGTATTCATACAAAGCTGGAGGAAATCCCAGACATAAATGAGACTGATGGAAAAATTCTGACACTGGGGGGACAGTAAGTACAGATTTAGGAGGAGGTGTCGGCTATTTCAAATGTGAAAACATCAAAACAAAATCTACAAGAAATGTAGAATGAAGGTAATATGTGATCACAAAAAGATAACAAAAATCTTCAAATAACCAAATTCAAAGACATAGAATTTTCAACCTAGCTGATAAAGAATTAAAAATAGCTGTTTTGGGACGCCTGGGTGGCTCAGTTGGTTAAGCGGCTGCCTTCAGCTCAGGTCATGATCCCAGCGTCCTGGGATCGAGTCCCGCATCGGGCTCCTTGCTTGGCGGGGAGCCTGCTTCTCCCTCTGCCTCTGCCTGCCACTCTGTCTGCCTGTGCTCACTTGCTCTAACAAATAAATAAATAAAATCAAAAAAAAAAAAAGCTGTTTTAAGGAAACTCAACAAGAAAGAAAGAAAGAAAGAAGGAAAGAAAGAATAGCTAAGAACATTCCAAACTTGGGGAAAGGTTTGGAGATTCAAGTTCACAAAGTGTATAGATCACCTTATTATCTCAACTTAAAATAACTTGCTCCAAGACAAATTATAATGAAATGTCAAAAATCACGGAAATAATAATAATAGTGTAGGAGAAAAAAGGATTGTGACCTACTGAAGGTCTCCCATTACTCTATCAGCAAATTTCTCAGAAGAAACCTTACAGACAAGGAAAGAAAATAATGATAAATTGAAAGTGTCAAAAGGAAAAAAAAAAAAAGTCAAGAATACTCTAACCAGCAATGTTATCATTGGAATATGATGCAGAATAAAGGCTTTTCTAGACTGGGAAAAAGAAAGAGAGAGAAAATGGGGGGTGGTGGGAATTCATCACCACTACACCTGCCTTGCAAGAATTGCTGAAAGTTCCTCAACTAAAATGAAAACATGCTTATTAGTAACATGAATATAAATAAAAATATACAACACACTAATAAATGTAAATAAATATACAGTCAGATTTTAAAAACTAATTCTGTAATATAAGTGTGTGAAACACTTAACTATAGTATAATAGTTTAAGAAAAATAGTATAATAATAACTATAACCATTATAAATTATTAATGAATACACAACATAAGAGTGGTAAACTGTTACATTAAAAACATGAAAGGAGGAATAAAAGGGTAACGATTTTGTAAGCAATTGAAATTAGGTTAAAATGGATTATTATATCTGTAAGATGATTTCTGTAAGCCTCATGTAAATAAAGAAAAAACCTAGGCTAGATGCACAAAAGATAAAGATAGGTGAACAAGCATATCATCATAGAAAATCACCAATTCACAAAGGTAGGTAGAAACAGAAGGAAAACAAATATAAATACAAAACAGCTAGAAAGTAATTAATAAGATATCATTAGGATGTCCTTGCACATCAGTAACTCCTCTAAATTTATTTTTTTTTATTTTTTTATTTTATTTTTTTTAATTTGACAGAGAGAGAGAGAGAGATCACAAATAGGTGGGGAGGCAGGCAGAAAGAGGGGCAAGCAGGCTCCCCACTGAGCAGAGAGCCCAACATGGGGCTGGATCCCGGGACCCCAGGATCATGACCTGAGCTGAAGGCAGAGGCTTAACCCACTGGGCCACCCAGGTGCCCCTCCTCTAAATTTAAATGAGTTAAATTCACCAATCAAAAGACAAAGAGTGCCTGGAAGGATAAAAACAAAACAAAACAAACAAAAACCCAAGACCCAACCGCAGGCTGTCTGTCAGAGACTCCCTTCAGCTACAAAAACACATAGTCTCAAAGTGAGGGGCTGGTCTACTGGAAAAAGCTACCATTCTCCTCCTTACTTTTATACAGAACACTACCACACTCACAATACTTCTGACATAAGACATGTGGAGATTTCCCTACACAAAGCAATTCCTTGCAATACCAGCTGGGTGTCCTAGAATCAATTCTGACACTTTCTACCTGAAGATAGCATCAGATCTCACAGGTTAAGTGTTCAGTTCCATGAGACTGCCTCCCACTTCAGATGCCAATCACAAGTATTGGTTGCCCAGGTTTCCTACAACATCTGTTTGACTTGGGCATGTAACATATTTCCCATGACTTCCCTTCCTTTTGGATTACATTAATTTGCTAGAGCAGCTCACAGAACTCAGGAAAACGCCTACTAACATACCACCTTTTTAAAGGATATGATGAAGGATACATATGAAAAGCTAGATGAAGAGATACATAGAATAAAGTCTGGGAAGCTCCCAAGTGCAGCAGCTTCTGCCCCATAGAATAGGGACCCTCCCAGTATGGGAGGACGTGTCAATAATCTGGAAGCTCTTTGAAACCTGTACTATTGGAATTTTTATGGAGGCTTTATCACATAGGCATGATTGATCATTAACTCAATTTTCAGCTCTTCTATATTGTCAAGAGAATTGGGATAGTGGCAACCTAAAACCCCCAATTTTTAATTACCACTTACCCTTTCTGGTGACAAGCCCTATCCAGGAGCCATCTAGGAGCCTACTCAGTCACCTTATTAGAACCTGGAGCAGAGATCAATATATTTTTTCTATTATCTCACAGACAGAAAAAGATATTCCATGCAAATAGAAAAGAAAAGCAATTCGACATAATGATACTTATACTAAAGTAGACTTTATTCCAAAAATGAAAATGAGAGACAAATGATTATTACATAATGATAAAGGAGTCAGTTAATCAAAAACAGATAATAACAAACATAAATATACATACCCAACATTGAGATACCTAAATATACTCAGCAAATACTAACAGCTCTGAAGGGAGAGGTAGACAACAGTACAAATACAGTAGGGAACTCCAATAACCCTCTTTCTTCAATGGATAAATCAGACATAAAATCAGCAAGGTAACACTGAACTTGAACCAAATACTACACCAAATGCACATAAGAAATTTATAGAACATTCCATTCAACAAAAGCAGCATAAACATTCTTCTCAAATGTACACAAAACATTCTCCAAGACAAACCATATAATAGGCCACAAAACAAGTCTTAGTAAATTTAAGAAGATTCAAATTACCATATTTCTTTTCCAATCACAATGGTATGAAACTAGAAATCAGTAACAAAAAGAAAACTGAAAAATCACAAGTGTGTGTAGATTAAACAACATGCTTCTGAACAACAAATGGGTGAAAGAAGAAATCAAAGGAATATCAAGAAGTATCTTGAAATAAACAAAAACAGTATCAAGACATATGAACTCTGCAAAGGTAGTTCTAAGAAGGACATTTATAGTAATAAATACTTATATTAAGAAACAAGACATAACTCAAGGAACCTCAATTTACATCTCAATATACTAGGGAAACAAACAAACAAAAAAAGATAAAGTAAGCCAAAATTTAGTAGAAGAAAAGAAATAACAAAGATCAGAGTGGAAATAAAAGAAATAAAGATCAGAAAAAACAATAGGAAAGATCAATGAAACTAAGAGCTAGTAATCTGAAAAGATAAAAAGAAAATAATTAAAAATTTTGAGCCAGACTAAGAATAAAAAAAGGAGACTCAAATGAATAAAATAAGAAATGGGAGAGGAAACACTGCAACTGATAACATAGAAATACACAGGATCATAAGAGACTACTGTTAGTGATTATATGCCAGCAAATTAAATAAGCTAGAAGATATAAATTTCTAGAAACACGCAATCTACCAGGACTGAATCATGAAGAAATAAAGTCTAAACAATCCAATAATGAGTAGAGATTGAATCAGTAGTCAAAAACCTCCCAACACACAATAGCCCAGGAGGCGGTTTCACTGGTGAATTCCATTAAACATTAAAAAAAAAAAAAAAAAAAACTCCAATCCTTCACAAACTATTCAAAAAATTGAGGAGGACAGGAAGAGGGAACACTTCTAAATGCATTTTATGAGGCTATCATTATCTTGATACCAAAGTCAGATAACACTATATTACAAGAAAAAAAACCATAGATCAATATCCCCGATGGTTACAGATGAGAAGATTCTCAACAAAATATTAACTGAATTCAACAGCACACTGAAAGGATCATACACCATGACCAAGTGGGGTTCATTTCTGAGACATAAGGAGAGTTGAACACACTTAAATTAATGTGATATACTACATTAAGAGAATAAAAGAAAAATCATATAGTCATCCTACTAAATGCACATAAAATATTTGACAAAATACAACATCATTTCATGATAAAAATCTTCAACAAATTTGGTGTAAAAGGAATATACTTCAACACAATAAAGGCTATATTCAATAAAACTCACAGCTAACATTATACTCAATGGTTAAAGGTTGAAAACTATTTTTCTAAGATCAGGGACAATATAATAGCCTGCCCATTGTCATCATCCTACTCAACATAGCATTGGAAGTACTACCCAGAACTGTAAGATAAGATAAATCTAGAAATAAAAGTTATCCAAATTTGAAAGATGAAGTAAAATTGTTGTTATCTGCAGTTGATATGATCTTATATAGATATTCTTTGACTTATTATGGGGTTATGTACCGATAAACTTACTGAATATTGACAATATTTTTAATCAAAAGGCATTTAATATATCTTACTTAACTTACTTAAATGTACTCAAAATACTTACATTAGCCTAACATTGAGCAAACTTATCTACAGCAAAGCCTTTTACACATAATAAAATATTAAATATTTCAGATAATTTATTGAACACTGCTGAAAATGAAAAAAGAGAATGGTTATATGGGCACAGAATGGTTTTAAATGTACTGTTTATTTACTTTCCTGATTGTGTGGCTGACTGGGAGCTGTATCTCACTGCCACTGCTGAACATCATGAGAAAGTAGCATACTGTATATTGCTAGCTTGGGAAAAGATCAAAAATTAAACTTGAAATATGGTTTCTACTGAATGTCTACTTCATTCATACCACTGTAAAGTTGAAAATTTAAGTCTAACCATCATAAACTGGAGAACATCTATATAGAGAAAATCATAAAGATGCAACCAAGAGCTATTAGAAGTCATCAATGAATTCAATAAAGCTACAGAGTATAAAATCAATATTCAGAATTTCTATACACTAATAATGACCTTTCTGAAAAAGAAATAAAGAAAAACATCCACTCATGATAGCATCAAAAAGAGTAAGATACTTAGGAATACATTTAACCAAGGGAGTGAAAAATCTTTACATTGAAAACTATAAGACTTTAAGATTTAATTTATTTATTTAACAGACAGAGATCACAAGTAGGCAGAGAGGCAGGCAGAGAAAGAGGAGGAAGCAGGCTGTCCGCAGAGCAGAGAGCCCGATGTGGGGCTTGATCCCAGGACTCTGGGATCATGACCTGAGCTGAAGGCAGCGGCTTTAACCCACTGAGCCACCCAGGCACACCGAAAACTATAAGACTTTAATGAAAGAAATGGAAGACAACACAAACAATGGAAAGATAGCCTATGTTCATTATTAGAATAATTAATACCAGTAGAATGTCCCAAAGCTATCCTGCACCAAAATACATCAAAATATTAATGTTCCAGAGTACATTAGAATGTATTATCCAAAGCCATTTATAGATTTGATATAACCCCTACAAAATTTCTAATAGCATTTTTCACAGAAATAGGAAAAAAAAATCCTAAAATTTGTATGCAACCACTTAAGACCCCAAATAGCAAAAGCAATCCCATTAAAGAAGAACAAAGCTAAAAGCATCACTTTCTGATTTCAAACAATATCACAAAGCTATTATAATTAAAACAGGATGGCATCAGCTTAAAATAGACACACATACCAACAAAATAGGACAGAAAGCCCAGAAATAAACACCTGTATATATGGTCAATTATATTTGACAAGGAGGCCAATAAAACTTGATGGGGAAAGGATAGTTTCTTCAACAAAAAATGCTGAAAAACTGGACAGCCACACACAGAAAAATGAAATTGGGGTCTATCTTACACTTTCATGAAAAGTAACTTGAAATGAATTAAAAACTTAAACATAAGTCCTGATACTATAAAACTTTTGGAAAAAAAAATAGGGAAGATGCTCCAAGACATGAACTTTAGTAATGATTTCTCAGATAGAACACAAAAAAGCACGAGAAACAAATGGAAAAATCAACAAGTGAGACTACATCAAACTAAAACCTTAAGTACACATAGGGCTACTGAATGGGCTATGCAGCTTCCCATGTGCTCTGGTCCCCTGCTCAGATAGGCTGAAAGCTGTATTTGGTGATGAGCAGGGCTACAAATTAGATTCCCTGCCCAAGTACAGAGCAAGAAGTAGTTCCAAGGCCAGTAAAGCTCTTTGCTTGTTGTCTTAATTTAAGCTAGCCTATAACCCAAGTTCCCTGACTCAACAGGGCCATTGAGTTTTCTCTGCATACTGTCAGCTCTGCCTTCCCCTCAGCAAGCACCACTGGGCCAATACAGCTTCTAAAAGTTGATGTCAGCCCTTCTGGTCAGATAGGGCCTGAAGACACTCTCCAATGCAGGTAAGGCTATGTCTCAGCAACTTTGCCCAGTTGGAAGGGGTCACTTCAGGCTACTCACAATTTCCCAAACAGGGCATCTGGTTGGGAGAGGCTGGAAGCTACTTTCAGTCTGATTATATATTAATTGCCTTGCCTGTCATAGCACGAGAATGCTCCACATCCAGTACTGGCTTTGCTCTGAGGGTGATCAGCACTGTTCTCATACCTCTTAGCTCAAGTGCTGCTGGGCCACACTTCAAGATTTGTTGCCAAGCCTCTGGTCAGCTGGGGATGGAAGCCACTCTCCACAGTGGGCAGGACGGTGATTCAGCTCCGTGCCTGCGCATAGGCAAACTGAGCTCTAAGGCCAACAAAGCTCCTTCTTTGAGGATCTATACCCCCACTGAATTCCCTGGTGATTACAAGCCTCTGACTTGGTTCTGCAGATAAGAAAAATGTCTGGTTAAGATTACTACTTGGGCACGCAGTTATTGAGTTCAGTCTACCAAGATCCATGTGCTGGTTGTAGCCAGCCCCTCCCCTCTTTCTGTCACAATCAGATTCTCTGGTTGAGCCCTAGATTCCCCTGTGATACCGATGGTATGAGATCACAGTAAGGACTTCCACAAAGTGATCACAATGCTGGGTGAGCTGGTTGTCCCCCCTGGTTTTCTTTTCCCACTGGAGGAACCAGAGGCTCTGGGAGACCTCTCCTGTGGTGCTCTGCTGACATGGGGAGGAAAAAAATGCAGTCAATATGTAGCTACTTCTCTTATTCATCTAGACAGTCTTGGTCTCTTGGTATAGGGTGGGGAAGATGGGAGGGACGGTTGCTTCTCCCTCACCCTCATGTTCTAGTATTCTCTCAGTCATGTCTTATTTTTAAATAGTTGTTAGTTCTTCTCATATGAGAGAGCAAAGTCAGGAATAACCTATGTCACCATCTTGGTGATGTCTCCTTGAGACTAGATCTTAAATGTTCTCATCACAATAAAGAAATGGTATTATGAGACCCAATAAATGTGTTAGCTAATGCTATATTGATAATTATATTGCAATATATAATTATATCAAATCAATGGGTTTTACACCTTAAGCATATGCAAAATTATATATCAATTATATCTCAAAGAAATCTCCAAGCCTTATAGTCAACTCCTATCTATTTACTTTTAATTGCCTCTTGAAGTGCCTGTTAATGATTCACTACTTCTAAAAATAAATATATTTACTCTGCACCAAAAAAGCAAAGGAAAAAAGACAAACAACCTGTCTAAAAATAAGTCAAATACCTTAAAAGACACTGCTACCTTAAAAGACACCTCACCAAAGAAGTTATACAGATGGCAAATAAGCATATGAAAAGATGTTTCACATCATATGTCCTCAGTGAAATGCAAATTAAAATAATGAGATGCCAGCACAAAATGAGATACCAGTACACATCTATTAGAAGGGCCAACATACAAAACACCATAGATGCAATTGCTGACAAGAATGTAGAGTAATAACTCTCATTCATAGTTGGTGGGAATGCAAAATGGGACAGTCATCTTGGGAGACAGTTTGGTGGTTTCTTATCAAACTAAATACCACTCACCATAAGATCCAGTGATCACTCTCCTTGGTATTTACCCAAAGGAGTTGAAAATTTATGTTCATACAAGAACTCGTACACAGGTATTTATAGCAGTTGTATTCACAATTGCCAAAAGTTGGAAGCAACCAAGATGTTCTTCACTAGGTGAATGGATAAATAAATTATGGTATATCTGACAATGGACTACTACTAAATGCTAAAAAGAAATGAGCTATTAAGCTATGAAAAGAAATGGAAAAAAATCTTAAATGCATATTACACAAGGCAGCATAATATAGAAGAATACAGAAGGATATAAATTACTAATTTTCACATTTTATAGGGATTATGTAAGTTAAAGGCATGTAGTAAAATCTTACTTCATTGTTAACTTTTATAGTTAAAAAGTTTTTTAGAATAATAAGAATTTTTTAAACAATGTATACTTCCCAAACTACTGCAAAAATAAACTAATAAAAGCAAATGAATTTTGTGTTAAAATAAAGTAAAATAAACCCAAAGAAATCACGGTTCAGAACTAGAAAGCATAAAATTAAGTAAGTATGAGTAACCACATCATCTTGTCTAGTATGACCAAATTATTTGAAATTCTGTATTATATTTCAAGGCTTTCCAACTTCAAGTTGAGTACTATATATAATACATACACACACACACAGTACACACACACACACACATAATGAAAAACTTAAAATCTAATTTTAGAAAGTTATATCAGGAAAATTAAAAAATAAAGGACCTGGATTTGACAGCAGTATCAACTAAAAAGCAGGATGTTAATGGGAAAAATGTTTAAGAGTAACTAATAAGCGTTATCTTAAGAGTATATAAGACATGTTGAAGAATATAAAAAATAAATAAAAGACGAAGTGCCAAAATATATTAAAAAAAGAAGGAGGAGAAGGAGGAGGAGTTGGAAAAGAAGAAGAAGGAGAAGGAGGAGTAAGAGAGAAGAAGGAGGAGAAGCAGCAGCAGCAGCAGCAGCAGAAACTGACTGCATAATGAAGAAGACTTTACCCACTCTTTGCCATAGCAAAATATATAAATAAATCCAAAAGATCTGATTAATATACAATTGTTGCAACAGACCCATGTCAAAGACTTCTTCTACAATATAACATTTTGTTTCCAACCGAATACCTTTGGGGGATTTATGTTTATTCTAATTTAGGTCAAAAATTTTCTAATACAAGGCAAAAATTAAATATTTAATAAACACCTTCAAGCCTCAATTTGAAAAACTAGAAAATCATAATAAAGGATCCTCAGCAAAACCACTAACTTTGAAATTAATAAGTAAAAGAATTACTTCTTTGCTTTGAATGAGTCCCTATAGTTTGGATCTATTGCTTTAATTATCATAATTTTCAAAATGTGCTTGCAGAATTGACTCTCTTTTAGGTACAAGAAGAGTTCTATAATTCTGTAAAATAAACATCTAACCCAAAATAATGAAAAAATTGCTTTACTGTAGAAAAATAAAATTTGTATAAACACAAATACAGTCTGTCCATGAATTTGCCACACAGAAGACTGGTGAAACCCAGAGCCTTTTTGTGTGAATCTTTGTTCACTACTTCCTAGTCCTTGACCTGGGCCAGTTACCCTACCTCTCTGATCTCCAGTTTCCTCTTCTGTCACATAAATATATTAATGAGATTTGCCTTTGAAGTTATTTTGAATATTAAGTGAGATAAAATGTATAAAATACAGAGTTTTGGGTCCATATTATTATCTTATTTAGTTAATTCCTGCCAAGTCAATAACAGTAAAGTTATTAGTATTATAAACTTGGTCTTACCTAGGCAATTGGAACCTTCTTTGGAAATGCAGTATCCCAACAATTTTGAAGCTGTATTATTCAGATGATGGCGCATTAAACACTGCCAATAAGTCTCACTTCTAAGATAGCCAGATTTATCTTGGTTGTTTGATGTCTGAATCAGATTTTTTTTTTCACATTTTATCAATTCTGGGAGCTACCCTGTATACTTTCCATAATATGATTCTTTTTTGATTTTTAAATAATTTGATAAATTGAGAATCAGATTTTATTGATTGCAATAAAAGAATCCTAATTAGCATCACAGTTGGTACTAGATTGGGTTTTAACAAGATTTGCTTAATTAAAGTGGGGTATTCAGGGGTTCCTTGGTGGTTTAGTGGGTTGAGCATCAGACTCCTGGTTTGGGCTGGCGTTGTGATCTCAGATACATGGGTGGGATCAAGCCCTGCATGGGACTCTGCACACCATGGCGAGTCTGCTAGAGATTCTCTCCCTCTGCCTTTGCTCCTCCCCATGCTCATGGGTGCTCTCTCTCTTTCTCTCAAATAAATAAACCTTAAAAAATGTTTAAAAAAAGAAAAGTAGGATACACAGAATTGGTTATTAAGAAATAATAAAAGACATGAAATTGGAAGCCTTTACCCATTGGCATATATTGGTAAAATATGTCATCAAATCATGTAAGCATGTAGTAAAACCCACAAGATACTGGATACTTGTTCCTCCAATTTAACACAAGATCTGTCAGTTGGGACTAAAAACACTGACAGTATCCATTAAGCTGTATAATTTGGTCACAACAAAACGTTGGATAAGTTAAGGTGGCAAATTTAAATCCTTTAGACATAACCTAGACATTGTCCTAAGACATAAATAACCATGCTGAAAAAAATTATTTTATGGCTATGCTGATAGGACTGGGAACACATTCAGAAACAAACATAGACACAGATATAGATATAACTGATTGCCAAAGTAGCCTACCTATATGACTCACAACTTCATCCTATCTTTTTCTCTACTGGGAAAAATCACTGGAGTCTAATAATTGTAATAACAACATTAGGAAACTTTGGAGAACTAAGGAAACAAGAATAACTAAATTTCTTTGAAATGCTACCCACTGCACTTCTCTTCTTGCAGAAGCCACTCTTTTTTTTTTGAGAGAGAGCGCACATAAGTATATGAGGAGGGGGATGCCAGAGGGAGAGAGAGAATCTCAAAGAGGCTCCATGCCTAGTACAGAGCCCAACTGGGGGCTTTATCTCAACCTGAGGTCATGACCGGAGATCATGATCTAAGCCAAAATCAACAGTCACTTAAGTGACTGAACCACCCAGGCACCCCCATAAGGGATTCTTAAGGATAGAGAACAAACTGAGTATTGATGGTGGGAGGTGGGTAGGGGTGGGCTAGATGGGTGAAAGGAATTAAAGAGGGCACCTGTGGTGAGCACTGGGTGTTAGATGTAAGCGATGAATCACTAAATTTGCCTCCAGAAACTAAATATTGCACTGTATGTTAACTAACAAAACATAAAGGAAAAAAATAGAGATTTCCTTCCAAAGTAAATAAATAACATAACATAATATAACATAAACAAATAGATATAAATCAAAATTGTAATATAAGGCAGGAACATTTTACTTGGATCCTATGGATAGCAAAGTATTTGAAACATAGTATGAATCTAGAGGAATCCAATAAGCTAGGGAAAAGTAGGTAGATCGATGCTGAAGAAAATTATGATAAAAAATAAGGTGAACTTTCCAAAGGAATTCACCTTGTAGAAAATTGACAGTTCAGCCTTTTTTGCCATCGTGTGATAGAAATGATTGTGAGGACAGTTCTGATCGAAATTTGTGAAGAGCCAACACTCATAATACCTTTAGATTTCTGCCAGTCAAGGTATCAATCTAATAAACTATAAGGTTACAGCAAATTCAGAATATAATAATTTTAAGTTAATTATTATATGAGGTTTTATTTTTTATACGAGATTTTAAAAAGTGGATTTAGTACAAAAATATCCAACATATACCTCTATACTGCTCCCTAGAAACCAAATGAAAACTGTTATGTAAAATTTTTCAAAAAAATACAACTAACCATAAAAATATCACTAAAAAGTTCATCCTCTCTCCCTCCTTTTCTTCCTTCTTTCTTTCTTCCTTCCTTCTTGCTGCCTTTCTTTTCTTAAATTTGACTTTAATTAACATACCATAGACTTAAAATCTTACAAAACTAGAAAGTGGCTTTTATTTTCTAACAACAACAGCAGCAACAAAAAAAGGTAGTCAAAATACATTTCTCAAATTATCTTAGCTGTATTTACTGAAGGTTTATTTCCTGTAGTTTTATCTGGCATATGAGTAACAACTTTTGTTAACACTGGAAGGACTTCACTGGCAACAGTCTAATTAAATGCCCGTTATCCCTTTCTGCCCCAAACAGGTATCACCATCTGCATTTTCCTCATGCTTGATAGTATACCCAAAACGGTATACTGAGTAGGGAAAAAAATATAAACAAAACCTAAAACAGAACCTATGAGACAATTTCGCACATCTGTTCCTGCTGGTGTTCTTTCATTCTTTCTCATTTATAATTAATGAAAAATAATGGTGCTGACACAAGTTAATTACTATGAAAAATTACAGTTTATGCTATTCATTATAATAATGGCAAATTACTTGAGATTTTCAAACACTGTTCCTAAGCAATTAGAAGTGTTCATAAGGAGTTCACCTGTGAAATTTTTTCATCTGCGTTTGCATTCTGTGAAGTGAAAGAACACCCAATGTTTTTCATTAGCAGCAGAGATAACACAGCAAGAGATATTAATCATGGAGTCCTATACCTGGGAAAACATTTAAAACAAATTGGGATTGTGTAGTTGAAGCAGAGGTCAAAACAATACACAGAGATATTTATTACAACCAAACTTTTCTTAACAGATTCAAAGGGACTATTAAATCTGTTCCATTTAGTAACAATTTGGTATAACTAATTAGAATTACTATCTTGTCCTAGTTTACAAAAATATTAAATTACTGATTTTAAAATTAGAATTAATATCTATCTAATTAGCACATGCAAATTAGGAGATTGTTCCTTCTCGAACTTGCTTTTCTTATAGACCTATAAATTGTAACACTAATGCAATAGTCCTCAGGTTATTAAGAATAACTTATGACTAAACAATACTAATTAGGCCTAATATGCCTGTGTAAATGAGCTAAGTGAAAAACATCCCTGTGAAATATTTGGTCTGCTGTAATTTCAATAGTAACCTAAACGGGGAGAAGCTAGTTTTGTCTTATTTAGTTTAATGACAAAGTTGCTGTACATATACACACAATATTTTGTTTCATTTTTTATTCATTAAAGGTAATATAGAAAAAATAAAAAATTTTCAAAAAGTGACAAATGCTTTACATTATTTTTAATAATTTCAATTAAATTATATTCTAGGAATACATTGATTTAAAAACAAACCAGTTGCTAAGAGAAAAGATAAAAAATATCAATCTCCTCTGAGGAGGCAAAGAAAAACATAAAAAATGTATAAATCTTATTAATTAATATGTAGTCAGTAACTGCTGTTGAAATTAGATTTGATAAAATTGTTTAAATATATTCAAGACTCCCTACGTTATACCTTTTATCCTCATGACTTACTCATTTCAAAACTGGAAGCCTGTATTTCCATCTCTCCTTCACCCATAAAAGGCACAGCTTAGAGAATACAGTCAATAGTATTATTATAGCATTGTATGGTGACAGATGAGTAGCTATGCTTGTGGTAAGCATAGGGTAATTTACAGAGTTGTCAAAGTACTATGTTGTATGCCTGAAACTAATGTAACACTGTGTGCCAATAACCAACAATTTTAAAAATAATAAAAAATAAATAAAATATTCAAAACTCTTTTAAGGATTCATCTGTAATATTTCTCTCTATAGCCCAGTATATTGTCCAAAAAGGAATTAAAAATTAAATTGTAGATCTTGAGTCAATATCATATAACATCTCCAACAAAATATTAAATACCACACTTCAGATAATATTATCATTTTTGTAGTCACATGTAAAAAATTTCAAATCAATGAAGAAAATGAAGTGTGTTTAAAGAAAATTAACAGTACAAGAAAATAAATATTTACTCAGTAAATCTTATAACCTTAGCATAACTAGAATACCTGAATTTAAAATTTCTTAAGCAAAAAAGAAAGTTGATTGATTCATACAACTGTACTGAATACAATTTTTTTGTGTGTGTGCTTTAAGATAAGCTCATTGTAGGTGGTAAAGTTGAGACATCAGTGCTATCTCTTTCTCTGCTTCAGTTAGGCTGCTTATCTTTGGGTGTGTTCCTTTCTCTGCATGATCTTTCCATGTGGTTGCCATGATGAACACTAACAGTTGCAATGCACATAAACCCTAAGATTTCCAATGCAGGTGGGTTGGTGGTGCCAGAGTAAAATGGAATAAAAACTCCAGCTATTTTCAAAGCAACAGTAAATTGAAACAGACTTACAAATTGCCTTTGCCATCCAATTTCTATTTCATGAACAGATAAGACTACTTTTTTTAAAAGACTACTTTGTTAAAAAAAAAAAGGATTTTAATTATTTGACAGAGAGAGAGAGAGAGACTGAGAGACACAAGCAGTGGGAGCAGCAGGCACAGGGAGAGGGAGAGGGAGAAGCAGGTTCCCTGCTGAACAGAGAGCCGGATGAGGAGCTCAATCCCAGGACCCTGAGATCATGACCTGAACCTAAGGCAGAGGCTTTAACACACTGAGCCACCCAGGCGCCCCAATAAGACTACTTTTTCTATCTTTTACCAATTAGTTAGATATAAATGGATATTTCTTGGTAAAACATGAATAAAAAAATGAACTCTAAGTACCATTTTGGGGACTATGTTAGGTGTATTATGACCAACATATTGTTTTGTACATATACCAGATTATGATTTAGAAAATAACCTCCTATTATTGTTTTGTACATATACCAGATTATGATGTAGAAAATAACCTCCTATTACTGAAGACATAACTGATAAAATTAGATATGTTAAGTAAATTGTCCAGAGTCAAACAATTGGCGAGCAGCTAACCCAGGAACCACACATAGATTTACCATATTACAAGTCTATTTTACAATATTTTTCCAGTTCCTATTTTGAATAAGCTATATTTAAATAGAATTAGTAGCAAATGATTTTGCTAAGAAGCATAATTATATTTTATTAAGAGAAATCTTAAATCTTTCCTTATTAAGAACTTAAGATTATATACAGATAACTGAAAATTCTGCTTCTTTCTGTCTTATATTTCAGGTTCTACTTGTTATTAGAGATTGAGAAAAACCAGATGGTATGTAAAGAAAAGTCTGTATACAAAAGGGGTTTATATTGGATGATTCAGAGACTAAGATTATTATCTATATATATCACTATTCTTTTCAATAAAGACTTTGCTTTATATGGCTAATTGTCTCTCAAGTGAACCAAATTAAGTATTTTAATTTTGTGAAAGCACCATGGAATTATAAACTAAAAACTAGATTCTGAAACCAAGGACAATTTTGAAGTCATCTGTACATTTTATAAAATTTTACATTATGAATTCTATATTTATTCTATGAATTCCTTTCCATATAGGATGTCTTCCTTCATAAAATGTTTTCTCTCTTTTTATTTAAGAATTCATGGGCTCAACAATGTGAAAAATAATCATGTAATATTTACTTGTATCAATTCTTTCAAAACTCTTTCAATATATGTATGTGACACAATACAAAGAAGCAATTTAAGTATCCAAAATGTTAAAACTCATTCACAAAGTTTGTAAATCAAATCCTAGAAACTCAGATGTGCAAAAATTTTGCAATACATTGTTTTCTTTATTTTTTTATTTTATTATTATTTTTACCTGTTTTTTTAACACTATTTTCTGCAAATGAAATTAAATCTGCATCCAGGCAACCCTTCCACTGTGTTGATACAACATTTTGCTTGTCATTTGGGAATTTGCTCAAGAATCTGGGAGAGAAGGTAGTTATATAATTATCAAAACTTAGGAAAAGGTCTTTGAGGCTCCAATCTACAATGGTCAGGCCTGTGGAATCATTGTTGAAATCCACATGGCCTCTGAAAGTGGAACTCCTAATTCTCTGGAGGATATGGGCCTGGGGATGTTAGGCGTTAAGGGAGCTAGGCAACTCTGTATTTGGCAGAAGACTTGGATCCTGGAGGACAGACCTGCTCTCATTCACTAGGTCATTAGCCACTGTGTTTGACTGCATTCTAAAGGAAATAGTACCTTTTCTATGCAATTTTAGGTGCCACGTGTGTGGGCAGCAGTCCTAGTATGACCTACCTAAGTGCACGACCCAGAGGTTCCCTGGAAGTTTCTGCCTTTGTCCAAATTGCCACTATGGATCATGAGATAGGGCTTTGTTTCCTGGGAGGCCTGAAGATGTCTGCTTTCAGACAGTCTTGTGAGGCATCCATCACCCTCTTCCAGAAGCTTCCATAATGCCCCTTCCTCACAATGCATTCTCCTTAGAGGTGATTGTTTATACACACACACCCCTCCAAGAAAAGAAGTTTGCCTTTGAGCTTTCCTACACGAATCTCACAATATAAATACTCCTAAAATCTTTCCTGCACTAAGAAATAGTCAGTATTTTCATGACACGAAATACTACCCCATTTTTTACAGTGCTTAGTAAGGTAGAAAGAGGACAGGGAGAAAGGAGCTAGTATTTAATAAATGCTTACTCTGTTTAGGTGCTTACTATCATGCAATCCTTTCTAATAGCCTCACTATCCTCAAAGTGTTAAGATTTTTATCATCTCTAGAACAGGAAGAAACTAAATTCCAGCAAAATGAAATAACCAAATTAATGTATGCCCCACTTCTAGTTCCATCTGAATCCTCCACACAATTTTCATCTTATCTTGTTTTGTCTTATGCAAAACTATGATATCTCCACTTCACCAGTGCTCCTCTAAATTATTTATTTGTTACGTACCCAATATACAGAGTTTGTCATGGCATTGGACTTCTTAAACATCTCATGTGTCTACGAATTTTTATTTTATTTTTTATTTTATTTTTTTTTAAGATTTAATTTATTAAATCTTAAGACAGAGACCACAAGCGGGCAGAGAGGCAGGCAGAGAGAGAGAGGAGGAAGCAGGCCCCATGCAGCGCAAAGAGCCTGATTTGGGGCTCGATCCCAGGACCCTGGGATCATGACCTGAGCCGAAGGCAGAGGCTTTAACCCACTGAGTCACCTAGGCGCCCCCAAATTTTTAGATATAAAGTCACACTAACATCTCCTGGAATGTACTCTCATTTCATGGAAAGATGTCTTACCAATAACTCTCAACCAACTAAATCTGTGGAAAATCCTCCCATCTGACTCCTGGACTCCAGAACTATACCTGCAGCTTATGTAACATAAACATCCCTGGAAAAGAACACAATCACAAAGTAAAGAGAGAAAAGCCAAGTCCTTCCTTCTCTAGATTCCTCTATTTTTTATTCATCAGAGAGATGTACCATATACCATATCAGAGTCAAAGGGCTGTCTTTTTATTTATTTTAGAGATTAAAAGTCTAGGTTACAAGATTTGAAAATTTTTGAAAAGATTTTCCTCAATCACTCCATAAAGAAATGTAGTAGAAGGAGAAGAATGTAGACAGAAGTGAAAAATAATACAATAGGGAGTTGAAAAAGTGGGATTATAGGCAATATACTAGTGGAAAGGGGACAGAGCCTAAAGATAGCCATATGCTTGTATGGCTGGTGTTACAAAGGTTGGCACAAAAAGCCAGAGCTGGGGTGTGAAGAAAAACAGTGAGCCTAGCAGAAAGGGCTGGTTGCCTTGTGAGGGATGGGTGTGGGGCTATTTCATGGATGATCTGCTGAAAGCCAATGAGGTTAAAAATATGAGTGGAGAGGTAAATCCCATCTGAAGAGAGGGCCAGGAATGGGAAAATTGAGCAAACTATAGGAATTGAAGAACAGGAATCAGGCCTAAAAGTCTGAAGGAGGGAATGCTGAGGGGAATGCTGCTGAAAACTGAGAGGCTGTAATAATAGGTTCAGGGGCTGGTCAAAAATTCAGTTCCAACCACCTCACACCAGTCAGAATGGCTAAAATGAACAAGTCAGGAAATGACAGATGCTGGCGAGGATGCGGAGAAAGGGGAACCCTCCTACACTGTTGGTGGGAATGCAAGCTGGTGCAACCACTCTGGAAAACAGCATGGAGGTTCCTCAAAAAATTGAAAATAGAGCTACCTTATGACCCAGCAATTGCACTACTGGGTATTTACCCTAAAGATACAAATGTAGTGATCCAAAGGGGCACGTGTACCCGAATGTTTATAGCAGCAATGTCCACAATAGCCAAGTTATGGAAAGAACCTAGATGTCCATCAACAGATGAATGGATAAAGAAGAGGTGGTATATATATACAATGGAATACTATGCAGCCATCAAAAGAAATGAAATCTTACCATTTGCGACGACAGGGATGGAACTAGAGCATATTATGCTTAGCAAAATAAGTCAACTGGAAAAAGACAACTATCACATGATCTCCCTGATATGAGGAAGTGGAGATGCAACGGGGGTGGGAGTTAAGGTGGTAGGAAAAGAAAAAAATGAAACAAGATGGGATCGGGAGGGAGACAAACCAAAAGAGACTCTTAATGTCATAAAACAAACTGAGGGGGGTTGGGGGGAGAGGGGTTGGGAGAGGGTGGTGGGGTTACATTATATGTTTAAATAAAGCTTAAATAAAAAGAAAAAAAAACAAAAACAAAAAAAAATAAAAAAAAATTTCAGTTCCAGAGAAGGAATGGGAACCAAGGCTTTAGAGGAAGTAGAAGAGTTGAAGTTTGACTTTAAGGGGAGAACATGGGGCTCTGTTAATGGATCTTGGAAGGTAAAAAGCCAGGACCTTAGTATAGGAAGCTTGTATAAAATAGTCCATGTGCAAAAGACATGTGAATAAAATGACTCCGCCACTTAGTACCATATGGAACCACATCTCTTGTGCCTCCTCTCATTTACTCATCCATACCTTGGGTTTCTTTGTCTGAGGCTATTCAGACACTACCTCTATTGCACAGCCAGGCTGAGTAGCCATAGAACCAGAGTCGTCAGCTTCTATCATTTCTTCTGGACCTAAATGAAACAATAAATATACAGCATAAAAGCTCCCTTTTCTTAGAACCTTCTAAAATGGGTCAAATAATTTCACTTGTAATTTCAGGGGAATTAATTGCCCATGAAGCAGATTTTAGCCAATGGGACCTGGGAGGTAGAAGGAGCCTGAAAGATGAATTCTCTTTCCTATCTTGCTTCCATGGATTTCTCTGTGGCTTGGCTCCCCTTCATGTGTCCCCAGAGGTCTTAAATGTACCATCCTAGACACAGCAAGAGACTGTATCTCTTTCCAGCTTCCCTTAAAGTGGTAGTTAGTGCTGTGAAGCATGACTGCATTAGCTGACATTCTTTCTTAGTACGCTTTTTCTTCTCCATCTTGGATTGGGCCACCCGTCTTCTCCCAACCAATAACAGTATAATTTTCACCTTTGTTTTGAGGTAACTCTAGCTAAGGCAACTACATAAAAACTATCTCCTATATTTGAGATACATTTTAGAAACATTGCAATGCACCATGTTGATTCCTATAGGTGTAATGGAAAACAGTAATCAAATATGGACTCAAATTCCAGTACTTTTATTTGTCATGTGGCTTTTCAGTCTTGTGTCTTACTGCTTTTGAGCCTCTAATAGGGACAATATCATAAGATGATTTAACTACATCATAGAGTTGCTGATAATAAAAAAAAGTCAAAGCCTATATTACAAAGCAAATTCAGTTAAAAGCTTTCATAAATAAATGAACTTAATTCAAGTTAATTATAAATTGTATATTTGTTTATTACATTAATATACTATATTACTACATAGAATCATTTTATTTTATACTTTGAAGTTTGAATGTAAAATTGGAAGTATAGATAAATGGCTGACTTACATTCTAATTCAATATGTAACTGTTATTTTTTCCTGATGTAAAAAATAAAAAATGGAAGGAAAGAAGGAAGAAAAGAAGGAATGGTAGAAGAGAGATAAGAAGGGAGGAAGAAAGGATATGAGGAAGGGAAGAAAGGAGAAAAGCTGGGAGAAAGGAAGAAAGATAAGAAAATGTAATGTTTACATTTAGAAGGTAAGTACCAGGAAATACTGCTTTGTTTATTTGTAAGGGAAAAAACAGAATCTTAATTAACTTAATTTCAAATTTTAAACTAAACTTTGATTTTAAGGATCAACAAGTAATCTTAATTTTTCTTGTTGGCATCAGCTGCATGAGAAAAATATATTGTTTTTCTGTTAATCTCAATTTTAACGTTCCATAAATATACTATTCATTTTTGTTAAAATACAAAGTTGTAATCAGGGTCTTTTTTCTATCCTAACCAAAGGCTTCTTGATTAAAATAATTTTAACTCCTACACAAGCTCTAACACTGTCTTCTTGACTGCAATGATTTTACTGCATTCTCTGGGTCCACTAACATGTAGTAGATACAATGTAATTAAAATTAATGAGGAATTCTAAGGTATGTTATATAGTAAATTTCCAATTCTATGTTGGCTTCAAAGGACTGATATGTAGTGTTCCTCATTTACTTTTTTAAAAAAAAGCTAAAAGCAAAATACATGTTCTCAGGAATAGAAAATAACTACAGAAGCCATTCCCCTGAACTTCTGCTCTAATTAAACACACATTATTTTAGGAAAACTTCTCCACTGCAATATTTAAGAGTGTTTATCATTAAACCATACTTCTTACTATCTATTTTATTTGTTTGTTTGTTTTTACTGTGATATAAGCCCCATTTATTTGGAGACTGCTCCAAAATATGTATTTTAAAATAAGGCAATGAATGTACAGTTTATGTTAGAATAAAAGAAGAGATGCAGGAGTTTATCATCACTTGCATTCAAAACTTAAGAAAACAACAATGACTGAACTCTAGAACTACCCACTTGGATGTTCATCACTGTGTTTTTCTGTTTTTCTCTGTCTTGAGAGTCCCAAATATATGAGCTTAATCCTCTGGAGTTTATAATCAATTGTGGCAACAAAATACATGGCTTAATTTTCCATTGAATTTTAATGTTTTCCTTGGGCCTCCCCATTATGCCTTTTCAAAGTGATTTTATCACTGTAATATAAAGCAATTGAATTAAATATGTAAATCTTTGGCAGCTAACAGGTTTGCTTTTCTTCTGAGCCAAATTAAAATAGCATTAAATTTAAAACTTGTACATAGGTTTAGTTAAAATCTTCAGGAACTGAGTTTCCATGTAGTATACTTTATTTTGAATGTCTCATTTCAAAATTTAAAACATGACACACTCTAATACTTATATTAAACAAAAATATAGAGGCGCCTGGGTGTCACAGTGGGTTAAAAGCCTCTGCCTTCAGCTCAGGTCATGATCCCAGGGACCTGGGATCGAGCCCCGCATCAGGCTCTTTGCTCTGCATGGGGCCTGCTTCCTCCTCTCTCTCTGCCTGCCTCTCTGACTACTTGTGATCTCTGTCTGTCAAATAAATAAATAAAATCTTAAAAAATAAATAAATAAAATAAACAAAAATATATCAATCCATAGTCCAAGTTAATAAATATGAATGGACAAAAGTAACTGTTTACTAGAAGATAGAAAATATGTTTATAACAGCAATGTCCACAACAGCCAAACTAGTGAAAGAGCCCAGATGTCCAATGACAGTTGAATGGATAAAGAAGATGTGGTATATGTTTATACATTGGAATATTACTCTACCATCAAAATAAATGAAATCTTGTCATTTGCAACAATGTGGATGGAACTAGAGGGCAGTATACTTAGTGAAATAAGTCAATCAGAGAAAGAGAATTATCATATTATCTCACTAATATGTGGAATTTAAGAAACAAAACAGAGGAACATAAGGGAAGACAGAAAAAAATAAAACAAGGTGAAACCACAAAGGGAGACAAGCCATAAGAGACTCTTATTCATAGGAAACAAACTGAGGGTTGCTGGAGGGGAGAGGGGTTGGAGGGAGGCGTACCTGGGTGATGGACATTAAGGAGGGCATGTGATGTAATGAGCACTGGGTATTAGATCATACTGATGAATCATAGATCTGTATCTCTGAAACCAATAGTACATTATACGTTAATGGAAAAAAAAAAAGGAAAGTCACATACTGTAAAACCATAAAAAGTATAGCAGATTATTAAGAGCTCAGAAATAAGAAACTTGAAGCCTAATTCTTAACACCTCCCAGAAGCCATAGCCTACCTCGGCACTGAGTTGTCATACAATAGAACCAGATGGGAACTCAGTGATTGTTAAATGTTAAAAATAAATTCCTTATTTTAACAGTTGAGAAAGCTGAGGCCTAGAAAGCAGAATTTGTTCTGAAAAGCTAATTTTCTTCATTACCCATCCAGCTACATTTCTATTCTTCAAAGATAGTGGCAGAGTTTCAGTGAGTTTACTGTGGGAGCAACTGTTCTGTGGATAGTGGGGATAGAGGGGGAAAGCTGGAAAATACAGTCACAGATAGTAGCTTAGACTTTTTAACCTTACAGTGAACAAAACTTTATTCATTCCTCCCAATTCCAATGATCACCTCTATTTATGGCAGGGATGTTAAATTTTTGTTTCATCACAAGTTTTGAACAATTAAGACTGGCTGCTGGGAATATTATGTTAAGAGAAGACAATGAAAAAGTGCCATGAATGCTTAGCCAAACTGGTACTAAGCAGAGGAGGGAATGATAGATTTCCTATATCTAACTTAAATACAATTTTAAGAGGATAAAAATAATTGCTTTTAATATCAGCAAATGCAATAAATCAATGCATTGTTCTGATGACTAACATCTTGGTCATTGACAAAAGTAGTCATTGTATATGTATTATAGTTATTTGGGTCACACTATCCTTACATTAAATGCCACTTCATGAGGACACCAATTAAAGTGTGGGTTTTAAAAACTTAAGAGACATGAGTGAGATGAATTAAATCTGACTGATTTCTCTGAGGCAAAACACTGTGAGAAGAAACAGAGTTGACAGCTGACTACAAACTTAGGAAAGTATCATGGAAGATAGTAGCAGTGGGGTGGGGTACTTAGATTTACCAACCGGTCCTCAAAGCTTTCCCATATGTTCAATTTAACTTACACTGAATGCACGAAAGTCAAGAATAGAATAGAAAATGTATACAAATATATAATTTTCCAGGTTCTCACAAATCCCTAAAAACAAGCAAATATTTTTTTAGTTTGTTCCATATTTCAATACCTAGTTAGGTAGTAATTTGGACATGATGCAAATATCAAAGGAAGAAAAGAGGTCTGAGGTAACTATTTGTGAGCTGGTGTTGTAAATAGCACATTTAGTTTGAAGAAGTTTAGTATATATAGCTAGCTAGCTACTTCCTGGGTATAGGTAATAGTCCTACATCATTTTTATACAAAATAGATGCAAAATAATGTAAGAGTCAACTATAATCTATGTGAGTCGGTTTCTATTTCTGAAAATGTATTTTTCCTAAATTAATCACACTAATTACTTTTGTTCCCTTTGGTTTTATCTGTTGATTTATCTTTATATCTGAAATAAAAATATTTCCTCTTAAATCATAGTAAGAAAAACTTATCATAAGACATCATTTTGAAAGAAAGAAATGAAAATCACTACGGTAGCTGAACAGACTGTTCTGGTAAGATTTTCCTAGTTCAAAGACCTATTTCTAATCAATATGTAGCTATTCTACTAATATCTTTTCAAATTTAAATTTTAAAGCATACTTCCAGAGGAAGAAACTACCTCAACTAAATCTTTACATAATGGCCAATTTCCTTAATATATTCTATTTGATACAGATTCCAACAGGGTACCTTCATTTCTTTTGGATACTACTTCATAATAGGTGTCAACCACTATAGGAAGCTGGTAGTTTTAATGGTGTCCCTAATCTATTCCATATTTCCAAAAATTCTCAAAATGTTTCCCTATGTGAATGAGAACATTAGTTTAATGTTAGTATTTCTTGTTTTATTTCCTCAAGATGAAATAAAAGCTCTGTATCTTGCAGCTGGTTCAGCTCTCCAGATAAATGACTCTTGCTTGCCAAGCTGTATATACTCATTAAGCTTAGAATGTGGGGCCAATTTATTCCATACAAAAGGAAAAAAGTAAGTGAAGAAGAAAAAAGAGAAAACTATGTCATGCAGCGTGTATAAAAATGCTATCTTTGGCAGGCAAGGGAGTAAATGGAGCTCAGATGCTAGAACAAGAGGTATCATTCAAAGTGAAATTACTGTATCTTAACCCCAGGCACACTGTGATGAGGACTTTTGCTCCCCAAATGAGAAAAGGGAAAGCAAGTATTGAGAGGCATTTACTAATGCTAAGACTAACAAATGTATGCACAAGCATAAGCTTCATGAGGCAGAAATATTTCTTTAAAAAATTAATAAACAGGAGGAAATAAGGAAATGGCACCAATTCCATAAAGCATTTAGAATTTTTTGTTGTTAGTTTTGTTAATAAAAACGTGCCTCTGATAATCTGAGAAGAGGGAAAAGCACATAAAAGTTGAAGCTAGTGTTTATTTTATTTAAGGTTACAGGTTTATTTTTCCACAAGTGTGTTAGAGAGTACAAATATGAGATGACCAGAGGCCCCCAACAGTCCTTGCCAATTTCAAAATCATCAATGAATAAGAAAACATCTAGAAACATATTTTTTCTTAGTGATGTATAATAATCTTCCAATCTGGTAAAATAGAACATAAAAGGAAAGAGAGCAAGAGAGATGATTGTCATTTAAGGGAAATGTAAAAAAAATATGTATCCAAAACAAGTCATTGTGATTAGGGGATACTTGTAAAGTCACTGATTATATAATAATAATTAAATAAATAGCAAAAAGTCTAATTTTGCTTTATTTTAAAGGTGACAATAGAAGTGATAGGGAGTGGTAAATTGTGCTTCTCATGTCTTCTTACTCTAGCCACTTAAACTACTTAATAGTAAACATTTGTTCTACTAAAATGTTAGAAGTCACTAATACTCTTCTGAAAGATGTTTGAAACTGGATAAGCTATTGTTCTGTAAGGGAGGGTCTGGGTGAATATAAGCAGTGCATGATAACTAGCTGAATGATTAGCTTTTACTAACAATCAACACCCAGTGTCCCAAAGGTGTGAATAAATTAAATGGCCAAATAAAATGTACTTAGGCAATCAATGTTTATTTTGGGAGAAGATTACTTCCATGCCACAGAGAAAATCCTTCTCTGTGGAACATTTCAAACCCATGGTTTATTCCTGATGCCTACACATATACACATTGAAAGTCAAGAGAATGCCCAGATGAAACAATGTTTTGTCAGTTTTATCTGGGTGAGAGAAAATCAGGAAAATAAAATGTCAAGTGTGGGTTTTAGTAATATGTAATTTGTATTACTTAGTAAGCAGTCTGCATCAGGCACAAAAAAAAAACAAAAAAAAAAAAACAAAAAAAAAACAGGATAGAATAAAGGTTTGAGTGAATTATTTTCCAAAAGGACCTACTGACTGCCTTCATTCACCACTTCTCATTCAATCTTTACTGAAATTAGAGTATGTTTAAGATCTACCTTAAATTTCTAAATATTTGGGGATGCCTGGGTGGCTCAGTTGGTTAAGTGGCTGCCTTGGGCTCAGGTCATGATCCCAGCGTCCTGGGATCGAGTCCCGCATCGGGCTCCTTGCTCGGCAGGGAGCCTGCTTCTCCCTCTGCCTCTGCCTGCCTCTCTGTCTGCCTGTGCTCGTGCTCTCTCTCTCTCAAATAAATAAATAAAATCTTTAAAAAATTTTTTTTTCTAAATATTTGTTGGTATACATCTATTGCTATATGGCACTCCATAGCATGCATTAACCATGTTTTATAGACCCATTTCCAATTATGGACTTTTAGGCTACCTGCAGAGTTTCACTTCTACAAAATAAACACACTATGTAAATATTTTTCCATATCAATTTAAAGTTTTTTCTGAACTTTTTTTGTCAATTGTCTCCTTTTCTGTTCACAATATAACAGTCCACAGGGACGGTCTTTCCCCACTCCATAAGAACAACCTGTTGGCCTCCCATTCCTGAGGGAAGCCTAATGGGAAACAAAACAATTTAAAAAACAGCTGAGGAAATCCACACAAGCCACCAAGAAAAATCAATACAATTCTTCATTCTTAACTACTCTGGCAAGGTCCCATATTCTTAATGGTCCAACAAGAATCACCACACTTTAGGGAAACACATATTAATATAGGAGAGAGATTGCAAATAAGAAAAAAAGCCCTTGATGGTTGATGAAACAAGAGACCTTTAAAAAGAAAAACTTAAAGACACTGGGATACATAACCTTAGTGTAATTTTGAGAAGATGAAAAGGATGCTGGGAGAAGAGTCTATTTAAAGAATAAGAAAGAGAGTTTGGAAATTAGAAGTACAATTAAAGTAAATTTAATAAATTCAGTAAAAATCTGTGACACATGTTAAGGAAACATTTAGTAACACAGAAGAAATGAATAAACAAAAATGTTATATATGTAAAATAGATCTACAAGTGCCATATCAGTTTTAAGTTTCTAACTAATAGAAAATGCAAAACATGAAAATGAAAGCTTATATATTTTGCAATAAAAAATAGAAGATACTATCTTAGAATGAATAAAATATATAAATTTTATATTGAAAAAGTCTATAAGATCTAGTGGAGGATTAAGGAAGAAGTCACATTCCCAGATAGATTAATACTTTCCACTTAAAATCAAAGGAATATTTCACAGGTATTTAAAAGCATAGAAAGAGTTTAGTTTTCTGTGTGGCTACAATAGAAAATAAGATGTAGACCAATGTGATAAAATTTCATTGATGCAGACTTGGCTTCCCTTGTGTTCCACTGTGAATAGAAAAAGAAAGTCAAAGAGCTGCTGAATGTGATAAAATAGTTAAAGGAAATAAAGAATGGTAAGTTACTTTGAAAGAGTGGGCATCAAAAAATGATACCTTAAATACTCCATTTAAGGAGTGTCTGTGCTTATATTAACACTTGATAGTGTGTTAATTATTAGTATGTAGGAAGTTGAAATATTATGTAGTTTATGAAAAAAATTATAGAAAGTTTAAGAAAAAAATGCAAGATGTATTGGGCACTTTGATCACTATTTGTCAAGTACAAAAGTAACAAAGAATAACTATCAATGAGGTAAGAGATTTTAATTTTGGGATCCATAGGTATTCTAGGTAAAAATTAATGAAAACTGTCTGATTTTAGAGAACACAGAAGAAACTTTTTTTTCTTCTATCCTTTTATAGCATTTTATTCCAAGATGAAGAAAACAAACTCTATGATTTCTTTCAGACTTATTTTTCATACTTCAGATTGCTTAATCTGTTGCAGAAGTAAGAGGTTTCAGTAAAAAACATTACAGATGTGATTTCACCATAAGAAAATAAGTATTTAAATAAGATATGATATATGTTGGGAAGAAACCAATGAAAAGAAAATCATCTCTATTTGTGATAACTTAAACAAAACTCTATGGATATCAAAGGAATCAAAAAGAAAGTATCTTACTTAAACTGTTGTCTGGTACTGCCTGAATCAGTTGCTCAAAATCAAAATTAAAGGAGCAAAACCAAAAAGATAAAGTCTGGATTTTCCCCTTCCTCCACCTAATTATGGTCATAAATATTTCATCAACAGAAGAGCAATTTATGGTTTCTCAAAGAAGCCGTAAGCAACGACATATGGCTCTTGTTCCATGAATACCTCCCATCAGTCTTACAAATAACCCCAAAAGCCTTATTTTGTAAACAAAAATCCTTATCAAATAGTAAAGTTCCAACTTTTATTTTTTATTTTTTTAAAGATTTATTTATTTATTTGACAGAGATCACAAGTTGGCAGAGAAGCAGGCAGAGAGAGAGAGAGAGAGAGGAGGAAGCAGGCTCCCTGAGGAGCAGAGAGCCTGATGTGGAGCTCGATCCCAGGACCCCGAGATCATGACCTGAGCCAAGGCAGAGGCTTTAACCCACTGAGCCACCCAGGCGCCCCAAGTTCCAACTTTTAAAAGAAAATCTCATTATTGCCACTTAATTCCTTTTTGAATACTAGAGGAAAAAGAATAAAGGAAGTTTGACACAGGTATTCTACAGATAGCTTTCTCTGTTTCAACTGTTTGAGAGGACTTTACCTTTTTTTTTTTTTTAAACCATGACAAACACTACAGCTACATTTCTCCAATCCTGGATACTTCACTGTGGTTAAATAAAGATAAGACAAGGGGCACCTGGGTGGCTCAGTTGATTAAGCGACTGCTTTCAGCTCAGGTCATGATCCTGGAGTCCCGGGATCGAGTCCCACATCAGGCTCCCTGCTCAGCAGGGAGTCTGCTTCTCCCTGACCTCTCTCCTCTCATGCGCTCTCTCTCTCTCTCGCAAATAAATAAATAAAATCTTAAAAAAAAATAAAGATAAGGCAAGAACAGAAAGTTTCTGAAGATGTAGCAGATTTGCTTGCTACTTTCAATTAATTTAATCCATCTGGGGTCAAAATATACCGATGTGAATTTATACAGCCGATGCGTTTTGTTTTATATGCTATGACAAAATGTTCCAGCATGCTGGTCTGTCATGTGAAGAGGAATCATCTTATTTGCCCATAGCAAATATAATCTCACAGAGCATCTTTCAAGTAAACCAAACTAAACAGATACAGAGCCTGGTACTCCTTTTAGATTCCAAGGTTCCTTTCATTTGTTTTGAGTTCAGGGAATCTGAGCGAGTCCTTGTTTTCATGAATGGCTAGAGTTAATGTATTTATGTTCTTTCTTTTATGAATTGTCTGTGAAACAATGTTGATTTAAACAGCAAGGTTTTTCTTTTCCTTTTATTTTTCACTAACCTTTTTTTTTTTTTTTTTAAGATTTTATTTATTTGAGAGAGAGAGAATGAGAGAGAGAGGTCACGAGAGCAGCAGACTCCCTGGCGAGCAGAGAGCCCAATGTGGGACTTGATCCCAGGAGTCCAGGATCACGACCTGAGCCGAAGGCAGTCGATTAATCAACTGAGCCACCCAGGCATCCTTTCACTAGCCATTTAAATGTTACCTATCCTATGTAGTTTTGCTTATCCATTGCAGAGTTAGTTCACAGTTTTGTGTTTTGCTGAAATTGTTCTTTATATCATTAGTAATAATAAAGATCCATAAATGATGTGCCATTCTTTGAGGATTAGAAATTATTTCTGCCTATAAGGAGTTTATAATTTAGTTGCAGAAAAGAAACAGACACCAGATGAAAAACATAAGGCAGCAAATTCTACCTTAAAATGGTCTATGAAGTCTGAGGAAGTTATCCCCAAAAACAAGAATTCAGGGAGGCTTCCTCTAAAGGACAATATTTAAAGTAGTTCTTGAGGGGTGCCTGGGTGGCTCAGTGGGTTAAAGCCTCTGCCTTCGGCTCAGGTCATGATCTCAGGGTCCTGGGATCGAGCCCTGCATCGGGCTCTTTTCTCAGCTGGGAGCTTGCTTCCCCCTGCCGCCTGCCTCTCTGCCTACTTGTGATCTCTGTCTGTCAAATAAATAAATAAAATCTTTATTAAAAAAAAAAAAGTACTTCTTGAAATTGGACCTGGGAAGTAAGAAGTGCTCAAAAAAAATCTCTAAGAGGAAGATCTGCATGGTGTGCTGATAAAACCATCTAGACTGGAGGGTTTTTGAAGGATCACAGAGAACAAGACCTGAGTGTTAAGTGAGGCTGAAAGAGTTAGCTCCTAGAGTCTTGGAAGACTTTGGCAGGGAAAAGCCAGGAAATATGCACATGAATATAACATATTTTATTTCAGAATGTATATTTCATATTTCAGAATATTTCCTCCTTTGTCCTACTTGATTAAGCATCAAATGATATATTCAATAAATAGGAAGAATTTATGTCTTGTGTTTGATAGTTTCATACTAATTGAGTAATCTCTTAATTTGATAATGATAGATTTTTCTAAGTGATATTTTGATAATTTCATATTTAATTTTAATAAAATAATTTTTACCAGAAAAATTCATCCATTCATTACTATCATAAACCATAATTATTATAAAATCCTTCTGGCTTGTTTTGAGATGAAAACACTTTTTTTTATTTTTGTTTTTTTTATTTGTTTTTTTTAAAGATTTATTTATTTATTTATTTATTTGACAGTGAGAGAGAGAGAGAGAGAGATCACAAGTAGGCAGAGAGGCAGGCAGAGAGAGAGAGAGGGAAGCAGGTTCCCTGCTGAGCAGAGATCCCGATGTGGGGCTCGATCCCAGGACCCTGAGATCATGACCTGAGCTGAAGGCAGAGGCTTTAACCCACTGAGCCACCCAGGCGCCCCTTTTATTTTGTTTTACTTTCAGTTTAAAATGGAACATACTTTCATATTTTAAGGTAATTTTGTAAAAGTTGGAAAAAGTCTAAATAGTTCCTCTTACCTTTAGATATGATCATGGAAAATTGTTTTTAAAGTATTAAATATTTCAAAACATAAACACATAATGTATCACAAAGAAATGTGTGAGGATTAAAATTATGAGGGACAAGCTTCTTATATATTTTTTAAGTAATATTCTTCCTAAGTAATTTACCATAAGATCTACTAACTAAAGATATGGCCTCTTCTAATAATTTAATAACTGCATTGGTTGAGATCGGATATGTGGAAATTTCAAAAAGGACAGAATAATGACAAATACAAACAAATGAACAAAATTTAGTAAGGACAAAGAGCAGCTACCAGATAATTTGGAACCAAGAAGACTACAGTAGTTGCAGGGAAAAGAAAAATATGCAATAAAAAATTCTGCAAATTAATTTTGAATTCAAAAGATTCTGTTACATATAATGTCTTGCTAAATGGGCAAAATGAACTCCTTACTCTCTGAGTCCTGTATTCAAATTCAATTCATTAACTATGATTAAAATTCTTAGGATAATGATAATTGTGTAGTAAGGTAGTACTTTGGAAGGTAGTAAGGATTTGACACTCATGGATTTTTAAAAAACCTTATTGACTTACAGAAGGAAAGATTTTAAATGTCCTTTTCAGACTAAAAAGGATACCAGATACACAGGTGGGAGGAGGGGAGTAACAATTACTGAATGCCATGAGTACTATGTGCCATCTTCCTTATACAGATTATTTAATTTAATTCACTCAACAATAGTATATGGTCAATGAAGCAACTTCAGGTCAGGGTACTTGCCTAAATTCCACACATCTGGGTAAGAGAAAAAAACAAAGAATCAAATTTCTCTGCCTGACCGTAATATTCATATTGATTTTACTCTAATAAAATATTTCTATGCAGGAAACATCTCTTAGATATTATTCTGGTTTCTGGACATAATATGCCCTGAAAATGATATTTTTTAAGATTTTATTTATTTATTTGACAGAGAGAGAGAGAGAGAGAGAGATCACAAGTAGGCAGAGAGGCAGGCAGAGAGAGAGGGGGAAGCAGGCTCCCCGCTGAGCAGAGAGCCCAATGCGGGGCTCAATCCCAGGACCCTGAGATCATGACCTGAGCTGAAAGCAGAGGCTTAACCCTCTGAGCCACGCCGGCACCCCTGCCCTGAAAATGATTTAAATACAGTAATATTAATAATAAAGTTAACGCCGGCACCCCTGCCCTGAAAATGATTTAAATACAGTAATATTAATAATAAAGTTACTCTGTAAAACTATAGCATAGACTGAGACAAAGACTGAAATTTCCATAACCAATATCCATTTTTTCCTTCTCACTACAAAAATAATCCTAATTACATCAGGGAGAGTAAATATGTATTTTACATTTTCCCTTGCAGATTGGAGTACTCACATAAAAGAATTCAAGTCAAAGTGATATAAACAGAAGTTGCCGATTGTAACATTGATGAAAATTCCTTAAAATGTCTGAGTGAAGGGATAGAGGATGGGTGACTCCAAGGTATGTGACATTTTCCCCATGCCCTTCCTGTCAGGAAAATTGATTTAATGCCCAGAAGTAAGAAACCATCTTGAAACTACAAGTCAACTTCTCACAAGTTAGGAATAAATGATTAAAATTTCAAAGGATCCTATATGCCTAACAACATTGTGGAGTCCTTACCAGTTCCAACTACCTTTTCCCAAATTTCTCATGACAGGGATGAAAAAAAAAAGTAAATGTTGATGACAATAATTTTTTTCAGATTTTTCAATTTATAGCCTAAAACAAAACCCCAAATTACCAATCTACATTAAATCTACCTGCTAATGTACATGAAAAGCTGCCTCTCAATCAGTGTGTCTATGTGGTATAAAATATCCAGGCAAATGTTTAAAAAAAAAAAAAAGGCAATTCAAGCAATGTGTTTTTCTCATCTTTCTCATCTTGTTTTTATTTTTATTTGTTTTTCTCATTTTGATGTTATAAAGACACACACAAAGATTGGTTTTCTATCATGTAATCAAGCCTTCCTTCAGACTGAAACCAACCATAATAAAAAAAAAAATTAATGCCATTTATAGAAAATTTGCTTAACTTCTAATAATCAGAAAATTATAGGAATAAAATATATTTGGGTCCTAAATGATCTATTTTTTTCCATCACTTGTAGTGCCTATTAATCAGATACAATTAGTTATAGACATTATGAAAGTAACAGTTTATGGTACCTCAACTTTCCGCAAAAGAACTTTTATGGGGAATAAAAGTAAATAGTTTATGAAATTCCTTGCCAACATATTGCCATACAAATAAGTATCAATATTTTATAGCAAAAATTGTAATAAGGTACCATGTGTTTAGTATAATGTTTTTTACAGTGTTGACGGAATTTCTCATTTATATCTTATTAGTTACTAATTTTACAGATACAGAGGTATTTTGATCAATCCTTTTTTTCCTTCTATCTATTGTAGTTTTTATTCTAAGAATTTTTTTGTGAATTTTTATTTTAATTCCAGTATTGTTATCAGTGTTATATTAGTTTCAGGTGTACAAGAGAGTGATTCAACAATTCTATACATTACTCAAATGTCCTCATGATTAGTATACTCTTTAGTCCCCATCACCTATTTCACCCACTCCCTTATGTACCTCCCCTCTGGTAACCATCAGTTTCTTCTCCATAGTTGACAGTCTTTCTTGGTTTGTCTCTCTCCCTCTTTCTTTTTTCCCTTTGCTCATTTGTTTTGTTTCTTAAATTCCACATATGAGTGATATTGTATGATATTTGTCTTTATTTTGCTTAGCAATATACTCTCTAATATTCCATCGACATTATTGAAAATGGCAAGATTTCATTCTTTTGTATTGCTGAATAATATTCCAGTCTATGAGTATCTATGTATGTGTGTGTGTGTGTTAGCATATATATATATATGTATATATAGATATATATATATATGTCTCACATCTTCTTTATCCATTCATCTTTTGATGGGACACTTGAGCTGCCTCTAGAAATTTGGCTATTGTAAATAATGCTGTAATAAACACAGGAATGTGTGCATCCCTTTGAATTAGTATTTTTGTATTTGGGGCATAAATAGCCAGTACTGCAATTACCAGATTCTAGGATAGTTCTGTTTTTAATTTTTTGAGGGACCTCCATACTGTTTTCCACAGTGGTGGCATTAGTTTTTATTCTCACCAACAGTGCACAAGGGTACCATTTTCTCTACATCCTCAGCAACATCTGTTATTTCTTGTGTTGTAGATTTTAGCCATTCTGACAGGTGTGTGATGATATCTCATTGGAGTTTTGATTTGCATTTCCCCAATGATGAGTGATGTTGAGAATCTTTTCATCTGTGTGTGTGGTCATCTGGATGTCTTCTTTGGAGAAATGTCTGTTCATGTCTTCTGCCCATTTTTTAACTGGGTTATTTGATTTTGAGGTGTTGAGTTCTATCAGTTCTTTATATATTTTGGATACTAATCCTTTATCACATATGTCCTTTGCAAATATATTTTCCCATTCAATAGACTGCCTTTTAGTTTTGTTGAGTTATTCCTTTGCTGTGAAGAAGCTTTTTATTTTGACATAGGCTTTTATTTCCCTTGCTTCAGGAGACATACCTAGAAAAATGTTGCTATGGCCAATGTCAGAGAAATTACTGCCTGTGCACTCTTCTAGGATTTAATGTTCTCATGTCTCACATTTATGTCTTTAATCCATTTTGAGTTTATTTTGCATATGGTGAAAGTGGTCCAGTTTCATTCTTTGCATGTATATGTCCCAACACCACTTTCCCAACATCATTTGTTGAAGAGACTTTTTCTCATTGCATATTCTTTCCTGCTTTGTTGAAGATTAAATGACCATATAAATATAGGTTTATTCTGGGTTTTCTATTCTGTTCCATTGATCTATGCCCCTATTTTTCACTAGTACCATCCTGCTTTGATTACTAGAGCTTTGTGATATAACTTGAAGTCTCAATTGTGATACCTCCGGTTTTGTCTTTCTTTTTCAACACTGCTTTGGCTATGCAGGGTCTTTTGTGGTTCCAGATTTTAGGACTGTTTATTATTTTTCTGTGAAAAATGCTGTTGGTATTTTGACAGGGGTTCATTAAATGTGTAGATTGCTTTGGATAGTACAGATATTTTAACAATATTTGTTCTTCCAATCCATGAGCATGGAATGATTTTCTATTTCTTGTGTCATCTTCAGTTTCTTTCATCTGTGTTTTATAGTTTTCAGAGTACAGGTCTTTCATCTCTTTATCAACTCTTGTTATAAATATACTGGCTTTATTCCTATAATACTGAAGTACCTTTCATGACACTAAGTAATGTTAGTACTTAAATGTGTAGGCAATACAATTTAAATGATTAGAGTATCATTAAACTTGAAGCATGCTTTTACAATAAATTAAAGACATATTACTTAGTTAATTAAAACTTGAATATATAAACTAAATTACAAAGATTGTGCTCATTTCATCTTTTTAAAATTTATTTATTTTAGAGAAAGAGAGACAGCAGGCGGAGGGTCAGAGAGAGTAGGAGAGAAAGAATCCTCAAGTAGACTCCCCACTGAGCAAAAAGCCCAAAGTGGGGCCTGAAACAGTACCCTGAGATCATGACCTGAACCAAAACCAACAGTAGGCCCCTCAACGGACTGAGCCACCCAGATGCCCCATGTCCATTCAATTTTTACTGAGATATCTGACAATATGTAGGATGTAATGTTATCATGGTAAAATATTTTGTTTTTCATTTTGAAAATATAAAAATTTCAAATATTTTCTTGAGTGGCCCAGTTATTTAAAGTAATTTTAATTAATATCCTTTGGGAATGTAATCCCATAGAATTTCCAAAACACAGCTAAAAAAAGTATACTTTTTAGGGGCGCCTGGGTGGCTCAGTGGGTTAAGCCTCTGCCTTCAACTCAGGTCATGATCTCGAGTCCTGGGATCGAGCCCCACATTGGGCTCTCTGCTCAATAGGGAGCGTGCTTCCCCCTCTCTCTGCCTGCCTCTCTGCCTACTTGTGATCTCTCTGTCAAATAAATAAATAAAATCTTTAAAAAAAAGAAGTATACTTTTTAATTATATTTTCATTCAACAGAGGCTACTTAACACAAAGGAATATAGTTATGATTTGTGACCTCCCTACAGAGAAGACATTGAATATATAATTTCTGTGTTTGTTCAGAAAACATGTATATAATTTATAATTAGATATTAATCAGAGGAGATTGAAAAGACTAATTTATTATCAATGGCTCCCTTTCCTAAGGGTTATATCTAAACACTAAGGGAATACTTTGAGAGAGAAATGAAATGGTATGCTATGGAACAGAGGAAAGAACTGAAAGGGACACTCATACTCTAACTTTGCTTAATTAATATATAGTGTCAGGCCATTATATCTTTAAACATAGATAAACAGAATACTGTTCAAAGGTATTCATCTTGTCATCATCTTTACAATACATAGCTAAAGCAGACCAACATGTTTTTCTCCAGTTTTACATTTATATCCTTGGTAAAGTACCAGGTAGTTAGCTGAATACCACTGATTGTTACTTGTCTTATATATTTTTCATTTCTTCTCTTATTTTTTAGTTACTTTAAATGCATCCAGATCATTAAACTTAACACTGTATAGTTAAACAAAGTAAAATATTTTATATGGAATTTTTTTTCTTTAAGTCATATATAGTAAACACATAGGATTTACGTGTTCTTTCTTATATTTGCTTATATAATATTTGCCTATATGATGCAGAAGTTCTAGTATGTATGTGTGTGTGTATACATATATATCTCATGTATGTGTGCATTCCTTTTTACAATGGCTCAGACTTTCAAAATCTCAAGTCTGCAAAAATAGGACTAAATCATTTGAAAAAATTTTTGATATAATATTAATTTATAATATTTTAATTTTCTTACATTCATCCTTTTTTTCTTTTTTAAATATTTATTTATTTGACAGAAAGGGAGAGAGCACAAGCAGGAGTGGGGGAAGCAGCCAGAGGGAGAGGGAGAAGCTGATTCCCTGCTGAGCAGGGAGCCAGAGGCATGGATCCCAGGACCTTGGGATCATGATCTGGACTGATGGCAAATGTTTAACTGACTGAGCCACACAGGCACCCCTCTTATACTCATCCTCAATCCACACAGACCTCTAATGAATTTGTATTAGTGATTATCAAACATAGTAATACTCAAACATAGCTTGATAAATCTGACATCCTGTTCTCATAAAAGAAATATTTGAACAATATGAAAATTGAGTTAATTTGCTAAAACATAGAAGGCAGTTCACAGAGTATTTACTAAGATTCAACTTTAGGGAGATGTCTCCTATTATAGCCTGGTATAAACTGGTAAAGGAAAAAAAAAAACTCCTAAGTGATATTCAAATTCTGTTTTTTCTTAACCAGGTAGGGGCAGGTAACCTGGGGGGGGGGGCACTGAAATGTTTTAACAAATGCACTTATTTCACCTGACATATATATATCTTAACTCCTACTAGAAAAGTAGGAAAATCTCCCATTAACTTTACATTTGCATTTTCTCTAATACTTTTAGCTAGCCATTTGATTAGGGTTGAGGAGTTCAGTATTCTAAGAGGAGTACTGGTTTTCTTTCAGCACTGATGTTTATTATATTCTTTCTGGACGACAACTCCATAAGTTTGATGTATCATATTAATTTGTTTTGTAGGAGTTGATCAATTAACTTGAGAAAACTCTATGTAGTGTTGATTCAATCATATAACAAGCATAATTTAATATAAATGGTGCATAAGACATTGATTTTGCCCAGCTGCTCTGTAGAATTAGTGTCACTAAAGAAAGCAGCCAAGCTGAACTAACAATATTAAGCATTTGTGCAATTTATCTCTTGCTATAATGAAGAGTAAATGATATAATGACCAACAAGATTAATGATAAAACAAACATGCTAGTTAGATTCATGCTATAGAAGACCAATTCACAATGTTACTTGGTAATCAATAATCTGAAGATTAATTTAACCAATAGGAGTGTAAAAATCAAGGAACAGAGGAAATGGAAACCTTTCCTGGAACATATTCATTGCTATAGCCGTTTTAAAAATGTACTCAAGATTGAATATGCTATAATTTATCTATTTACTTTATGAGAAATTTATTTTCCAGAGTTTTAATCTAAAATTCCATACTGTGCCAATGAATTTATTTAAACGTCCCTAAACTGATGAATCCCCAAATGGTTAGGGATGCTTCCTTCCTAACTCCTACAAATGTAGAGGATATCTATCAACAGTAGTCATTCACAAACAGTATGCTTTCTTTGAGTGGTTTTGCCGAATATAATTAACTAAAGGAAGAAAAGTGTGTCCAAGAGCAATTGCATGGGTGATATATAGGAAAAATATCTTAATAGAAAATAATAAAGGTAAGGAAAAACATCTTTTTTATTTTCCTTTCTAGTCCTCTCCAATTTAAGAACTCTCATACTCTGTCACAAATTCTTAAACCTTTATCCTTAAATTATGGACAATAAGGCAGTAAGCATACATTCAACATAAATTGGAAAGTTTTAAATTTCAAGTTCTATGTTTCCCTAGAAGGATATAATCCAAAGTAGTTCAAAGCCTCACAGTAAGTGGAAAGGTTCCCTTTGACTCCATGTCTTCCATGGAATGAAATAGCTGTAAGTTAATACTCAGCACTTCCTTTACTCAGTGTGTCTATTCGTGACTTGAACTACAGCCAATAGTTACTTCCTCTCCAAGAGAGTTATAAGTATTATTCCCATGGTCAATTCCACTATAAAAACAAAGAATTTGTATCTTGGCTCTATTTTCATTCAGTATTAAACCATATAAACCAATTTTATGTGAATAAATTCCTATAGAATCAAACATTAGTTATTAATGTCTAAGCTATTATTATGTAAGAGCATCATTTTCTGACACAAAAAGATTATGACACTGTGGTTAAATGCACAAATGATAAGTATTTTAGCATGTGATTATGATAACATAAAAATAAATAAAAATAACATTCACTGATCTTATATGCCTCAGGTACTCCTCTAAGCACTTCAGCTGTAATAACACTTCTTCATCATATTAACTCTCTGAAATAGGTATGAATTTTATCCCCATTTGTAGCTGTTGAAATAGATACAAGAGGTTTTTAAGTACCTTGCTAAAGATCCCACAGCTATTAAGTGGAAGATTTGTAGTTAGTTCCAAAATTTACTATCTTTGCTATACTAATATTTCTGTTTAGTTAAACTTGAAAAAGAAATCCCCATTTTACTGCATTTTTCTAAAGATAATCAAATGTTCTGTTTTGTTTTGCTTAGCCTATACTTCAAAAACAATCTTTACCTTGTCATTTATCTTATAATTAAGCTCATGTGCTTGTGAAGAATACAATTTCAGATGTATTATAAGAAGCCAAATATCTTAACCTCAAGAAGGGCAGTAATAGGAGTAGAAGAGAACTACAGGCTTTTCACTCTGATGTCCACATTAACAGGCCAATACTCCCTAAACTTATTTCCATTGTGCTACAACCCCCTTGTTTTCCTCTACTATGTGAGGACATGCATTTAATTTATAGATTTGGTTTTCTCAAGGTTTTGCCTCTTCATAATTGTAACTTACAATCTCTCAAAACTTTGGGTTTCTCGAGTACTTTTTAAAAATATTTTATTTATTCATTTGACAAAGAAAGAGAGAGAGAGAGCCAGCGAGCACACAATTAAGGAGAGTGGCAGGCAAAGAAAGAGAGAGAAGCAGGCTCCCCACTGAGCAGGAAGCCCAATGCTGGACTTGATCCCAGGACCCTGAGGATCATGACCAAAGCCAAAGGCAAACGACTTAACTGACTGACAACGCAGGCACCCCTCTACAAGTACTTATAACATCTTTCACCATAAACTGCCATATCTAAGTACTTAACTTACACTTCCAAGAAAGAATGTCTGAATGGCTTAGCCAATATGGGCAGACCAGATCATATCGGGCTGGCTGATACACTGATCGGTTATTTTTTCGACAGGTGCCCACTCATGCTCTAGAAGTATGTTACAGTTGGGTGGTCATGGGTCCTTTCTGCTTAGGGTCTGTGAGTGAGTTGGGTGAAGATCATTTACAAGAGGCTACAGGCTAGCAGACCTCATGCTAACATGTATCTAGCACAATATCCATTGATCACAGACAACACTATCCATGGACATCATTGTTTGCATGTGTCACATGCCAAAAACCAAGAATAACTTAAAAACAAAACTTGCCCAAGAGCTATTTTCAGTGTTTTTTAGTTATACAATGACTATGGCAGAACAACAATAAATTCAAAGAAAATATTTCATGAAAACATTTCATTTCATTTGATCCATATAGTTGTATAATTTTAAAAAGTTTCCATTCTTAACCACTATTTATAATACATCTCAATGAATTGTTTTATATTTTTGCATTCACACTGGTATTTTAGAAGAATGATATTAAATAATCAGAAAGGATTACCAAATACATCACTTCAACAAAATTACCTATTTAAAAAATCACAAAATCACAATTTGACATTTAAAAGACCCCTAAAACATAATGATTTCTAAAGAGCTCTATCTGTGGGTTTTGAACATGGAGGGATTACAATAACTCCTTCTTGTTTCTATTTTCCTAGTACTTGTAACTTCTTTGGAATCCTAGAATAATTAAAAAAAAAAACAGGAATGTTCAATAAAAAAAAAAAGAGAGATGTTTTGTAAACTTTTGTTGACTTCCTGATGTCCACTATTTTAAGTGTAGCATCTCAGCCCAATATGAGTTAATGTACAAAACTCATATTTATTTATTTTTTTAAAGCTAGTGAGTTACCTTTTTTTAAAGATTTTATTTATTTGACAGAGATCACAAGCAGGCAGAGAGGCAGGCAGAGAAAGAGGAAGAGAAGCAGGCTCCCCGCTGAGCAGAGAGCTCGATGCAGGGCTCGATCCCAGGACCCTGGGATCATGACCTGAGCCGAAGGCAGAGGCTTAACGCACTGAGCCACCCAGGTGCCCCGAAACTCATATTTAAATTCTATCATCTTCACATTACCTATTTTTCACAGTCCTTGAGTTATCTTTTTCTTTATCCTCTATGATTATCATCAGTGAAAATGAAGGCGGACTTTGCACTTACAGCTTTGTTCATAAATCTGAAACAGGTAATTGTTCTTGCTTAGGTATTTATACTCAGAAACATGGTGTCAAAGTGCATTCTAAGAATCACGATGTTCTTCATAAGGCCTTAGTAGGTAAGACTGACAGAATAAATAAGAAGAATGTAAATAGATCTAGCTCTATCTAACAAGGTAGCCCAATAACAAAATAAGGTTAAGTTTAAAAGGAATGCTAGAGATGCCTATGTGGCTCAATAGGTTAAGTGTCTGCCTTCAGCTCCGGTCATAATCCCTGGGTCCTGGTATAGAGTCCCTCATCATGCTCCTTGCTCAGCAGGGAGCCTGCTTCCCCTCTCCCTCTTCCTGCCACTCCCCCTAGTTGTGCTCTAAATCTCTCTCTCACCCTCTCTCTGACAAATAAATAAGTAAATCTAAGAAAAAAAAAAGTAATGCTCTATGGCTAAGAACATATAGAACACCTTTTCAAAGAAAGAGAATGCACATTCTTCCCCTTAACCTAGGTGCATAGTACCACTCTTCACCTGCAAATGATCTTTTTCAATCTCATGCAATAGGAAATGCTGTAGATTTTTCTGAATAAGTAACAAGCAAAGCCTCAAAAGAGCCTAACAAAATTTACGTAACACTCAAAGATCTTTCAGAGTTGCTTAGCATGCATTTTTCCCTCTTAATCTGAAGAATTTCTCTGTACCTAATTTCTCATTTTCAAATTATTATTATAATACCATTGTACTTACAACATTCTCTCTGTATCTGTTTATAAATACACATATTTGTATGCTATAGATATACAGAGTATTAAAAACTTGTACACATTTTTCTAAATGAATAAATTACATCTTTATTTAAAAATAAGTCCAATGGAAATAGTACTGAGTTAAAATAGAAGGTACTGATAACATTTGATGAAAGATACTATGTGACCTGCTTTGGGGAAACAACTAAAAATCTTTATTAGGAGTTACACAAACTAAAATATGAATGAAACTATTTCAATTAGACTGGTTCATACTGATTTCACAATCCTAGAAGTATTTATTTTCAAAAGTTAGTCTTTTGATGTTTACATAGCAAGTTAAGAAACTGCAGTAGAGTGGATTTTATACTAAGAAATAGAGATTTTTTTTAAATAAGGCTACAAGAGATCATGATAATTTTTTTTAAAAAGGACTTAAAAACATTGCAAGTATCCAGTATAGTCAATCAGAAGAAAGATACCGATGTGATGTAAAAGACAATAAAAGAAGCTGGGAAATATAATTCAAAAAAGCTATCTGATCTTTCGGTTTATCTCTTCTGTTTAAAACCGATTTCTTCCCAGGACTGATTCTCAGATAAAACTTCCTGAATGGGAATATACAAATAGAGCTGACATTTATTTAAATATGATAAGAAAAATATGTTTATAACAAAAGCTGACATATTTAAATTCTTAAAAAAATACTTTTGTCACAGTAAATTTTTAACCTTAAATGTATACATTTAGACTATTAAAAGTCCAGTCTGGTACAGAGTAGGAGCTCAACAAATACTAGTTGAGCACACTTTTTTAAAGTTTAGTGGATATCTAATTAACACTTTTATGTTTTTAAACATAATATTGACATTAGCACTGTGATGTCTATTTTTTTAATAGAGCTAATTTATTCTACTTTTCTGCTTTGTGACATTTAGTAACTCCAATATTTGTTAAATAAGAGTTATAATGTCATTCAATGAAATTACATGCATGGGATCTGGTACATAGTATATGTTGAATAAAAACTATTTTCTTTCCATGGTAAATATCATCTCTTAATGAAAAATAAATATTTTCATGGCATTTAATTCACACAGCCATTATTTTCCTGAGAATTTATCAACAGAGACAAAAAATATGGAAAATTCTTCAGAACACTAATTTTCTTGTTTCTCTTTGTATAATATAGGTTTTTTTTAGTTTTGTAGTTGACGCCATCATTCAAACACCTGTTTATATAAACAGATATGAAGACTGAAATAATTTAAGAGAAAATAACTATTACTAGTTGGTGATATGAAATATTTTAAAATCTTAGATCATTAAACTATGTATTACTTAAAAGAGGTATTATTTCAAGAAATTATTAAAAATTTGGAGATTTATCTAATAAATTAAAAATGCTTTAAAAGATCAAATATTATTTAATAGCTCATATAAGAAAAATTCATGACTGTTCATGCTTTACAAACCTTTATAATCCTATCAGTTGACTCTCTTAAACCATCTTTCTGAATTGCTATCTCCTACTTTAAAACTACACAAAATTTACATCCTATATTTTATATACAGAGTTGTAATCATGGAGACATAATTTGAGAGATATTGGAAAGCTCTTAACCTCTCCTGCAATACACAAATCCCAGTCACTAATAGAATTTCATAACACTGAAATTTTAATACTTTTCATTCTTCCTTAGAGAGAATTACTTGTCCCTATTAAACACAATAAAAATATACATTTATAAAATATATTATAGTCTACATTAATTTTATATATTTATAAGCATATTAATAAAACTTATACATATGTAGTAATATGGATAATTATATATATTTGTTTTTCCTGACTGATCATGATTCACATGTTAGGAATATAGCATTTTAATCATGGTCAACTAGGTAAGGAAAAGCAAATATGTATAATTAATCATAATACTTTATTGAAAATTGTCTTCTGGCATTTTGAACAGGGCTTAATGAAACACTAGGGAAGGAAGCAATTAATTTTGATGGGGATGTAATGAGGTGCAGAAAAGTTTTCTTGAAAAATTAGATACAATAAACATGATCTAAAAAGCATTTTTTGGTACTCTATGAAGATGGTATCCTCAGTATCTGGTACACTGGGCTACAATATATGAGAAATAAACAAGAAGTAGTAGTTGAGACAGCAAAAGTATCTGCTTCAGGCTAGGTCCTGTGTCATTAAGTATTAGACTTATTGCATTAGTTTTTTTAACTGTGATTAACTTATGGAAACCATATTGTTCAGTGCAACCGATATTTCTGTGTCTTGTTTTCACCTGGACAAATTTCTTGAATTCTTGCGAACGGGTTATCCTGAAAGATGGCTGATCACTTCTGCCCCAACCAACCCTTCCATCATGCCACTCTTGGGTGAGAATATATTGGACAAAAATGGTTTAACTGGAATAATGGACTTAGAAGGAGAGAAACTAATGAAAGGCTAGAGATTTGTATTCATCCATTTCTTTTTCCTCACTACTAGGACTGAACTTACACACAGAAAGTATATCCTCTGCCTGTTTCACTCCCCTATATTTTGTTTTACAGGGGTCTTTCTCCATCATGGAGCTTGTGATGGTGCATCAGCTTCCCTAACTGAGCAGGCAAACTGATCTAGTTCTAGGGTTCACAAAATCGAATTTGCAAATGTCCAAGACACATATTCAATTATCAATTATATTGGTAAAAGAATAATGTTTAAGCCTTTATCCTCTATTTTACATTTTTTTAATTGAGTCAGAACTAGAGAGGGGGAGGGCGAGTTTTTCACAGGAACCACAAGCCCAACTTACAACATCCCATACAGATATTAGAGTTATATAAAATTAAAATTAAATTGTGATCAAGACCATTGGAAAAGAATAGGAATAAAAAAATAAAATATTGGGGCACCTGAGTGACTCAGTGGGTTAAAGCCTCTGCCTTCAGCTCAGGTCATGATCCCAGGGTCCTAGGATGGAGCCCTGCATCGGCCTCTCTGCTCAGCGGGGGACCTGCTTCCTCCTCTCGGTCTCTGCCTGCCTCTTTGCCTACTTGTCTGTCAAATAAATAAATAAAATCTTTAAAAAATATTGAATAAATTAATTTCTTAAATTAGGGGTTGGTAAATATGATTGTGGACCAAATCCAGCTTACTGCCTGTTTTCATAAACAATCTTTTATTAGAACACAGTCACATTCATTTATGTGTTGTCTATAGCTGCGTTCATGCTACAATGGAAAGGTTGAGTATTTATAACAGAGGCTATATGTTCAGCAAATTACAAAATACTTACTATCAAAAATTCTGATCTTTGGGGCACCTGAGTGGCTCAGTGGGTTAAAGCCTCTGCCTTCGGCTTGGGTCGTGATCCCAGGGTCCTGGGATTGAGCCCAGCATCTAGCTCTCTGCTCAGCGGGGAGCCTGCTTCCTCCTCTCTCTCTGCCTGCCTCTCTGCCTACTTGTGATCTCTGTCTCTCAAATAAATAAATAAAATATTTAAAAAAAAATTCTGATCTTTGTTTTACTGATCAGAAATTTTTAGAAGATAGAAGGAAAATGGATTATAATGCAATTATACTCCCAATAATATATATTATATTTCTCTAGTTTGAACACTGAGCTTCTAAAAATGTTGAAATGGTAATTATTTTGTCATCATCCTTGGGTTAGAAAAAACTTTGTGAATAGGTCCAGTATATCTTTAAGAGGTAGTCATCATTCCTTTTACCCATTCTGGGAAGAGGGTGATAATTAGAAGGTGAAAATGTATTAAGTAAGCTTTACATAAATAGATTAAAAAATACTTTTCCTCTTTGGACTTCACTCTCCTGTCTTTTGTCTTTCAGAGGGTAAGTGTTTGGTTTCTGAATAGAAGGTGCTAAGATAGCATCTCATGTGTGGAAGCAGACCAAGACATAGCGTGCAACAGCAGTGTCTGCAGCCCCTAGGTAAAATGCAACTGCAGGAGTTCAGACTACCAAGACCTATCTCATACTCCCTTTTTCTGTTATTCCCAGCACTTACAAATGTCTGTGTGCATGGTCTAAATTTATTTTATCTGTATAACGGGGAATTTGCTTGAGTAATATTGTAGGTTAAAAAAAAAATCCCACAACTTCAGTGGCGTAACACAATAAAAGCTTATTTCTAATTCTTAAAGCAGTTCAACGTAAGTATTATAGTTGGCAGGCAGGTTTCCTTTATGTGATGATTCAGAGATCAAGCTTTTTCCATATGATTTTTCTAACACATCACTCCACTTGGATGCCTGGAGACAACAGGAAAAGGGCGGATGGTTGGGAAATGTATTCCACTAGACCCTGCTTCACTTATGGGAGAGGGTTTGATTTGTTTTGTGGCTAATTTTACCATCTTTACCATAAAATAATAAGTAAATAAATAAATAAACAAATAAAATCAAGTACCTATAATTTAGTTACCCATAACTGAAGCAAGTGACTCCTGAAGCCATCTTGGTGAAAAAAGAAATACCTGAGAAAGTGAATTTTAGAAATGAGAAAATAAGGCCAACTCAAACAGGCTCCTTTGTAGATAATTTTCCCATTATCAACCTTCATTTACTTAGCTTCACTTTATTAAGACAGTTTTCTTGAGTGGGCCCAAATAAAATAGTGTAGGATAAATGTGCATATATACTGGTGGAGCAGGAAGTGATACACAATCTGGGATCTGGTGAACAGAATTAACATTTAGAAAAAGTGAAAACTCATAAAAAAGAAAAATATAGGAAGATCCAAAATAAACTTTATTTTATATTAATATATGATAGAGAATTCCTCAATTATGAATAGATTTTTCAACAAAAATATAATTTAAAATTTTTTTACTGAGGTGCCTGGGTGGCTCAGTTGTTATGTGTCTGCCTTCAGCTCAGGGCATGATCCCAGGGCTTTGGGACTGAGCCCCACATCGGGCCCCCTGCTCAGAGGGAAGCCCGCTTCTCCCTCTCACCCCCCTTGCTTGTGTTCCCTCTCTCGCTGTGTCTCTGTCAAATAAATAAATAAAATATTTTTAAAAAATTTACTAATGACTTAGGGTTTATATCCCTAGAAGTTTTATTATAATTGTTTCCATTATTTTGTTTTACTTTATTATTTTACTTTATTTTATCCATTATTTTAATGGAGAAAACAAAATGAATGAAAAGTTCAGTAGTTTGCCTAAAATCACATAGTCAGTTAAGGAACACACTGCTTTTTAGGCCAGATTTTCTAAGTCTTACTTCTATATTTTATCTATTATGTTACATTGTGTCCACAGAGTCAGAATAGGAAATACTATGCACTCATCAGTGCAGACCAAAGTGCTGAGTTCACCAATATGATGTTTTCTTCTTTGGTGTATGTGTGTGTTGCAGGGGTGGGGGGGTTGGAAGAAGAGGCAATTTGCTTTTGTTAGTCCAAAAATAGGAAGAAGACCTTCACCTAAAACTCCCTGGAAGAAAGTCAGCCAAATCTGATAGATTGATGCCTTTACTCTCTATGACTAGGTCAGACAGAGTTAATTAAGCACACTCAGGGCCCCCAAGCTAGAAGTGCTTTTGGATGAAGTTCAGAGAAAAGTCCCTGAAGCTAGCATGGAGCTGGCCCCAACTCCCTCATGTTGGCCAATACAAATATTATCATTGGTCTTATTAATCAGTTACAGTTTTGACTCTATGACCTTCTAAAGGCAATATATTTCCACAGTGCTGTGTGAAGTTATTTCCTTTTATTTGCTCAAATGTATTTGATAATAATTTCTTCTAAGTCTTTCATATATACTTTGCAAAAACAGTAAAGAAACAATATGGATCAATTTTTACTATGCCTTTCTTGAACTCTTATGACTCATTCAGTTTCCACTTCATTTCCTATTTCTGGAAAACAGGAAAACACTCTCTCTCTATTTCTTATATTAACTTTCTCATAACTTAACTTTCTCATAAGTAGTACTATGAGTACTGGTCTTTTCAGGATACCTGATGACATATTCCTTCACAAATTAAATGTAGTACATTGACTCTTATTTTTATATTAAGTTCAAGTTTTATTTTTATATATTAGTAAGTATTATACTAATAACCCTTTTTATAAATCCTTTTATTTTTTCCCTTTATATATTAGAACCTAATTGTGAAAAAATCACCAGTTTACTTCTGCCAACATATCTACATTTTATTGGAATTTTCATATTATGCTGGCCTATGCTATTGGCTTTACCTGTTTTTTTTTGCAAACTCTATGAGTTTCTAACTAAGAGAAACCACTTAATAATATCAGCCTGCCGCACTATCTGCTTCCTCCTTTAAATCATTAATTTATATAAATGTCTGGGTAAATCTTGAGTGGTTTCTGACAGATAACATTTCTAGACATGGAAAGACGGAAAAAAGGAACCCCAGGTTTCTACCACACAAGCAGTTAAGTCTATAGCAAATGGCATTGATATATGATTGCTTAGCACTGCTTGATATAATGATTATAGAAAGCAAGCAAACCACTAATTTGCACATTCTTAAGGTCACCATATTTCAAAATGACTTTATACATGTATAGTCATTTTTAAAAATATTTTTTCTAAATATGGTGCATACTTTTTGTGCTTTGTAATTAAATACTCTTCAACAAATTTTATGAATAGGAGATGTGATATCAACAAGGCTCAAAATGTATTAGAATACATATCTTTCCAAGATTTTTAGAAAAAAATAAAATTATTCAGATTCCTAACTCAAAATGCATTTTGCCTATGCAGCTTCTTTTTTGAAGATGCTTTGCATTATGACTGAGGTTTAAAATCTCTTATACAGATTATTGTTGTAGTTCATTATGTAGTTTTATCTTCAGCATGTGTATGATTCTTAAGATAGTAATAACTAGTCCTGGATACTTCTAAAATTGCACCTAAATATGTGCACATATACACATGCTTCAAAGTAGGATTTCTGAATTTCATCTTTGATGATAGATTAAGGAGTTTCAGGCAGACGTATTATTTATCAACTAACATTTGTTGGTATGTTGACCATTCATATAAAAATGATTCAATGTTTGTTTAGTAATATTTAGGATAATTACAAATTATTTAAACTTCAACATAGTTCAGTAAATACACAGAACAACTCTTAAAACCAAATTTATAAAATGTATAAAGCCATGAAATTTTCATGAGGCTACAGTATGCTTTCAAGTATCTCAAAAGAAAATTCTTTCTATTACTTTACCATTATTTCACTGTCTTTTTACCTGTCACAATGTCTCTACAAACAATAACCTAAAAAATATTTATTGAGTCAAAAATGAAATGTCTCAAGGATTGAAGGAGCTGTCAGTCAGATAAGACATTTTCAGGTTAAAGTTACAAATGCAATGGGAAATAATCTGAAAAATATCCCATGAGGTGAGGCCCTGTGGTTAGATAATAGGAATTATAGGCTTTTTAAATTAATTTTTTTTCTATTCTCCTTCCTTTCCATGACTAAGAAATCTAAAAAGTTTGGATTTCCGATTAAAGTTTCAAATAATTATCTGCATAACAATTCCAACATCTGGACAACAAAGGAAAGAATCAACATAGCTTAGGGTGGGGTGCCTGGGTGGCTCAGTGGTTTAAGCCTCTGCCTTTGGCTCAGGTCATGATCTCAGGGTCCTGGGATGGAGCCCCACATCAGGCTCTCTGCTCAGTGGGGAGCCTGCTTCCCTCTCTCTCTCTACCTGCTGCTCTGCCTGCTTGTGATCTCTCTCTCTCTGTCAAATTAATAAATAAAATCTTAAAAAACAAACAAACAAAAAAAACATAGCTTAGTGAATGAACAGTATGTACCCACATTACCCATAAGAAAAAGGGGGCAGTCAAATGTCCCCCATAAGTCACCCAAATGGAAGACTACTAAGAGAAGGCTATAAAGTAAGAATAAAATATAAAATAACATAGGAGTTTGATACCATTAATGACAAAAGTGGAAATGGTTTAACTCAAAAATTAAGAATCAAAAGGTCTCTTGTAGCAGGAGCAAAAAGGAGTGTTGACTGTAATGGTGTTTTAAAAAGATTCACCTAAAAAAATCCAAAAATGTTGAAAACGCAAAATAACAAAATTTTATAAGTGAATTGTAAATGAAAATCATAAGATAAATGTAACAAAAGTTTTCTCATTAGTATTAGCATTAGTATACCCCACCCCAATATATCTTCAGGTAGTCATATCTAAATAAGAAAGTTATAAAGTTTCTTCCATAAGCTTAAATTTATATGGAATGATGAAAGAGTATATCTTATAGTAATTTTTTTAAAGATTTTATTTATTTATTTGACAGAGAGAGACATAGCGAGAGAGAGAACACAGCAGAGGATAAAGTAGGTAGACAGAGAAGCAGGCTTCCCCCGGAGCAGGGAGCCCCATGTGGGGCTCGATCCAGGATCATGACCTGAGCCGAAGGCAGATGTTTAACAACTAAGCCACCCAGGCATCCCTTCATAGTAATTTTTAAGTAAATTTTACCTAAGACTGATTTTTTTTAATTTTTGACAAAAATATACTCTTTATTGTGATTTATATTTAAATTTGAAGTTAATATATTTGCTGTGCCTGCACTCCTTAACACTCTCAGCTATTATATGCCCACTTTTATGTCAAGAATATACAAACTATTTTAATTGGTGGTTCAAACTAGTTTCCAAACTTGGGGGGACTCACAAGATAGGAATTCCAAATTACTAAAATAAAACTAATCAAAATCTTAAAATAATCAACAAAATATTATTAAAAACTGGCATCACATTGCTTACAAATTGGATTGACAAAGATAACACAAAATAATGCTTATTTTTGGAGAAGATATGAAAAAACCGACAATACTTACAGTAAGACTATGAACTGGCTCACTGTGAAGGGTGATTTGATCAATAGTCCTTGAGTCAGCAATTTGTATAGCACTATAAAGCCTGAGGAAATAATTTTTTGTAGTTGTGTGTATAAAAGAAAGCAAGCAGCATCATGGTTTATTTAGAAGACTGTAAAGGCCTTTAGGTAAAATTTAAGAAATCTGCTAAATTATGGCTTATAGACATAAAAATAATACTGTTGGGTAGTTAAGATAATAACAAATGGTTATATTGGAATAAAATATTTTAATGAAATTGTATGAAAAAACAGATTAGATATGCCACATCCTCTACTTGCATGTGTAGCTATTCACAAATATTCTGGCTTTCTCTTCAGGAACATGGTAGAATTCATCTTTCTTACCCATTTGAAATTGGGTTATATGACTTGAAATGGCTTACTGAGTATAAACAAAAGTGATATGTGCTGCTTTCAAGCAGAAGCTTAAAAAGTCAGCACATGGGGTACCTTGGTGGCTCAGTGGGTTAAAGCCTCTGCCTTTGGGTCAGGTCATGATCCCAGGGTCCTGGGATTGAGCCCAGCATGGCATGGGGAAAAAAATCTCTGCTCAGCAGGGGGCCTGCTTCCCTTCCTCTCTCTCTGCCTGCCTCTCTGACTACTTGTGATCTCTATCTGTCAAATAAATAAATAAAATCTTAAAAAAAAAAAAAAAGTCAGCACATGCTGGGGTGCCTGGGTGGCTCAGTTGTTGAGCATCTGCCTTTGGCTCAGGGCATGATCTCAGGGTCCTGGGATCCAGCCCAACATTGGGCTCCCTGCTCAGCAGGAAGCCTGCTTGTCCCTCTCTCACTCCCCCTACTTGTGTTCCCTCTCTCATTGTGTCGTCTCTCCCTGCCAAATAAATAAATAAAATCTTAAAAAAAAAAAAAAAGAAAGAAAGTCAGCACATGCTTTATTACCTTCTCTTCCTCTGCTCAGGAAATAATAGTCACTCTGTCAGGTTGGATCCCAGAATGAAGAAAACAAGTACATGAAAACAACCTAGTTGATTGGTGATGGACATGTAGCTTAAGCAAAGAATTACCTTTTGATCTTTTAAGAAACAAAGGCTGTTGTTCTTACCGCACTATAATCTAGGCAATCCTGGTATTACTGAAGTGTAATATCAAACAAATATTAAAAGTAAAATTATTCAGATAAATCTATCAATTTTATGGATTTTGATATGATTATAGAATTACAATTAAATTTGGTAGAAAAACAAAATTTTGTTCTCTGACCCAGTAATAAGGAGGAAAAATGTAATATTGGGATAGTAAATTTTAAAAAATTTCGATTTTTTGATACAAAGCTTTGGGTACAGAAGAAACTGGACAAAGTATAATTGGACTATGAAATTTTACAAGTTATAGGACAAGAGAACATCAGAAAACTCTACCTTTGTGGCTGACACAGGGAAGAATTTGGAGACACCTGAAGACAATCAATCTATCTTATATCTCTCCATGTATCATCTACTCATTTATCTATTTACATATAATTTTTAAAAGCTAAAACAAATCAAGGAGGTATGAACTGAAAATTATAGCATGGGGTATAATAAAATATCAATATTATTTGAGTCCTATTGTTTCTGCAAAATTTTGCACATTCAAAATGACCTCAAGATCCACAAAGAGCCATATTCCAATTATAAAAGAAAAATAAATTAACTTATCATAAACTAATAGTAATGTTTAATTTGGGAGTTGAGAGTTCAGGTAGTGCTTTTGTTTATATATGTTCTATATTTTTTCACAGTACAGCTACGATTGATAAAATACTATTTTAAAAATTCAGTCTATTGTTAACAAGCAATGTGTGCAGTGATTGATTAAGGTTGTAAGTAATTTAGAATTAAATCCTTTCGAACATGCTCCTCTCCCCAACTGAAAAAAACTGAAAAACTTATCATATCTTATAGAAAATTAAATTAAACTTTTGGTTTTTATTTATATTTTAATTGGTGAAGTAACATAAATTGTAATTTCATTTGGAACTCAGGATTTTGATAGTATGAAATCAAGAGAGTCTTAATATTTGGGAACGAAGTGAACACTGACAGATCCAATGGTTTTGAGGCAGATCCTTTTGCCTGTTGCTGTTATCTGACTGGTATATCTCTGGAAAGTATGGGTCACTGTGTTTTCAGGCTACTGAGGGAAAACAGCTCCTCGGAACCTGGTAGACTTCTCTCTTTCAATGCAGTTGTTAGAGATGTCTTATACTTTAATTGGGGAATGATGAAGTAGGAACAGTCTGAACTAATGCATAATCCAGCGGGGAGGTGGATGAAAACCAAACATTTTATGACTAAGTAGTCACTGGGTTATTTTAGAAAAGCAACCTATTGTGGGGAAATGGTTCTAATTCTAACTTTGGTTCTGAAGAGTGGCTACTTTGTTCAAGTCACTTAAACTCTAAATCTTGGTCCTTTGGAAAATCGGGGAGTAAGCAATTTCCTTCTCATACTCTGTATCTCCCAAAGTCATAATTTGAAACATAACTTAAAGCTACCTGAATTCTGAGATTCAAACTTACTTTAGCACAGCAGATCTTTGTATGACTTTTATTTCAACATTCAGAAATCATTAAAGGACCATAAAATAATCCCTCTAACTTTATGTCACTTTTTAAAATAAATTTTTTAAGAGGAGCTGAAGGCTAGACCTATGACTATTTTTGGCTTTTTATAAGTGATGAGCCATTTTGTTAGTTTACACAGAAATCATTCTCTAGTGCAAAAGAGTAGCAGTCACCACCACCAACAGCAAACTTTGCACTTGCTATTACAGTGGACATAACAGCAACTGTAAAAGCAGTTACCAAATTTTGAACAATATTAAAAGTGTCAGCTATTATTCTCTACATTTCTTTTTCCTTCTTTTTTTTTTAGAGTTTACTTATTTATTTGACAGACGGAGATCACTAATAGGCAGAGAGAGAGTTGGAAAGCAGGCTCCCTGCTGAGCAGAGAGCCCAATGCAGGGCTCCATCCCAGGACCCTAGGATCATGACCTGAGCCTAAGGCAGAGGCTTTAACCCACTGAGCCACCCGGTGCCCCTATTCTCTGCATTTCTTACTTACATTTTTTAGTTCTTCTAAAAGGCGGTTTTTATTTTCCCATTTTACTGATGAGAGAAAAAGGAATGAAGATTTATAAATCTCTTAAAACAAGAAGTCAGTTGCCCAAGGTCATAGAATTAATAAGGGTTCATCATTTTTGGCATTTCTTTGGCATTTTGGCTATGGCATTTCTTTGGACAATGCTGACTCCTAAATACTATCTTTCTACTTTCTTACATGAAGCAAAAATTTCAGCCACACATTATTAGATCAATATAGGGTTGTTGTTACAGGAGAATTATTCATTTTCATGCATGTATGTGTGTGTGCTTGTGTGTATGTTTTAATTAATCTGAACCACTTAACCAGCATTAATATATAACATATCTTTCAGTAGAACTGATACCTAATGACACAGCCTGTCATTCTCAAAAGGTGGATATGATTAACATTTCATAAGACAAGCATCTGAACACTTGCTCACATGTTTTTTTACCTTCTTATCACATAATTTGACTTATTTTTTTGCTTGTTAGATTTTGCACCAATATATCTGAGTAATGTATGTTTCTATATTCAGTATGTTAATCTTTTTTGATCTGATATTTTTTAATAACCATCTGATCTGATATTTTTTAATAACCATCCATGTTGAGAACCATTTGGTTTGATGTAAAGACATAACTTTGTTACAATAATTTTTTTAAGATTTTATTTATTTGACAGAGAGAGAAAGAGAAGGAAAATGCACAAGTAAGCAGATCAGCAGGCTCCCCGCTGATCAAGGAGCCCAATGTGGGGCTCAATCCCAGGACCCTGGGATCATGATCTGAGCCGAAGGCAGAGGCTTTAAACCACTGAGCCACCCAGGCACCCTGTTACAATAATTTTTTGTAAAAGGCATTGATATCTTTTTCCACCCATTTATACTACAGCTCTGAGATACTGCTTTTAATTAAACTCAAGTTTAATAGCCATAACCAGTCTATATAAAGTATACAGTACTTAGGAACTATTATTTAGGTTGCAGTTTTAGAAAAAACAAGGCTGATAGTTAAATCAAATAACTCTTTGATATAAAGGAAAACTATAACAGATAAATATTAATTAATATTAATTAACTAATATTAATTAAAAGCTAAGGAGTTCAATATAATACAAATAGAACATGACTATTACAATTTAGGTCAAAAGAGATTACAAAAACTCAGGACTTTTTAAAACTGAATAAATAAAATTTTCCATGTATAAGAAAATTTAAGCCTGAATTGCAACATTTCTCAAGATTACAGATAGGAACTTTAAAATTATTGGCTGGAGGGCACATGAAAAAAGAAAATTACCCAATACCTTGAGGAAAAAAAAATTGCCTGCTATAAATTTTCTTAATCAAACCTAAAATAAGACATTGGCAATTGGAAATGAATATTACCAATTTGCTTTTCCAAATGTGGACATTTAAAAAGAAACAAGACAAGTTAACAAACAGAACACAGTCCTATTTAAAACATGGTAGGGCACCTGGGTGGCTCAGTTGGTTAAGCAACTGCCTTCGGCTCAGGTCATGATCCAGGAGTCCCGGGATCGAGTTCCGCAATGGGCTCCCAGCTCCACAGGGAGTTTGCTTCTCCCTCTGACCTGCTCCCCTCTCATATTCTCTCTCATTGTCTGTCAAATAAATAAGTAAAATCTTAAAAAAAAAAAAAAAGGTAGGTCAGGACAAGTAGAAAACCTAAATCTCCCAGCAATAGAAGTTTATAAAAGAGGTATTCCTCCACGTCACCACCAATCATATTCTTGGCCTCTTTCCATATCAATTTCTATCTAGTTCAAGAACGGAATAGTTGAAAATAACCTTATTAGTCATAACTGTATTCTTTTGTATTTATATTGTAAAGCAAAATTCTCCAAATGTGACTTCATGTAGATCATTCATTTCCTTTCTCTCTAGATTCAATTCCAAAAAATAAATCAGTACTACAAAATATTTTACTATGTGATTCCTCCCTTTCCAAGGAACTCTTTTTCCCACTTTGATGGCTCAGAGGTTGGGGGGGACAGGCAGCCTCTGCATCATCAACAATGGAGAATGTAAACTTGTTTAGGAAAATCTTTACAAAACAAAGTCCATCAAAGTGCCATTTTCCTACTTTGAAACTCCCACAATGTGGTGGGAAAAAAAAAGAAAAAACAACAATCTTTACTTCAAGCAGTTGCTGAAGAGTATAGAAATATTTTAAGTTCTCAAATATTTTTAGTATTTGAGCTTAAGTCATGGAATCTTAGATGAACTTCAATATTCTGCATTTATTTCTCTTCTCTATTAGTAAATATTGATAGTGGGTACATAAGAAGTAACTGAATTATAAAAGTAAGATGTTCTAAAAAACTGTCCATCAACTTAAAGTTACCTAATACATGAAATCAAAAGAAGAAAACCAACTGGGGTGCCTGGGTGGCTCAATGGGTTAAAGCCTCTACCTTAGGCTCAGGTCATGATCCCAGGGTCCTGAGATCAAGGCCCTCATCAGGCTCTCTGCTCAGCAGGGAACCTTCTCCCCCCGCCCCACCCCACCTCCCCACTCTCTGCCTGCCTCTGCCTACTTGTGATCTCTGTCTTTCAAATAAATTTTAAAAATCTTAAAAAAAAAAAAAAAGGAAAGAAACCAACTATATTTTTCTTTCATTTCCTGACAAAGATTTTACTTAGTGCTCTTTTTTTCTTCACTACTTTATTGAGGTATAATTAAAAGTGAAATTATACACATTTAAAGTATACAGTGTAAAAGGATTCCCTTCCCGGGGCACCTGGGTGGCTCAGTGGGTTAAAGCCTCTGCCTTTGGCTCAGGTCATGATCCCAGGGTCCTGGGACTGAGCCCTGCATCTGGCTCTCTGCTCCACAGGGAGCCTGCTTCTTCCTCTCTCTCTACCTGCCTCTCTCCCTACTTATGATCTCTGTCTGTCAAATAAATATATAAAATCTTTAAAAAAAAATAAAGGATTCCCCGCCCATTGAGTTAATGAACACAGTCATCACCTCATAGAGTTGCCATTTTTGAGTGTATGTGGTGAGAATGCTTGAGATCTGCTCCTGTAGCAAATTTTAAGCATATAATATAATATTAACTACAGACTCCCCCAAATTTATTCATCTTGTAACTGGATATTTGTACCATTGACCAACATCCCCTTTTTCCCTCATCTACTAGACTCTAGAAAGCACAATTCTAGTCTGAGTTTTTTTTTTTAAGATTCTACAGCGTAAGTGGGATTTTATGTTATTTGTCTTTCTCAGTCTTATTTACTTCACTTTGCATAATGTTTTCCAGGTTTATCTACATTCTTGAAGATGATGGAATCTCCTTTTTTATGGCTCCATAATATTCTGTCATGTATAAGTACCACACTTTCTTAACCCATTCATCCACCTACAGACACTTACATGTTTCTGTATCTTGGCTCTTGTGAATAATGCTGCAATGAACACTGGAGTACAGATAATTGTTTTCAATACCAATTTCATCCTTTCAGATATATATCCAAAAGTGGGATTGCTGGATCGCATGATAATTTTATTCTTAATTTTCTGAAAAACTTTCATACTGTTTTCCATAATGGCCATACTAATTAATATTCCCACCAATGGGGTACAAGGGTTCTCTTTTCTCTACACACTCACCAAAATTTATCTCCTTTTTGATAACAGTCTTTCTCACTGTGCTTTCATTTGCAGTTTCCAGATTATTAGTGATGTTAAGTATGTTTTCATGTAACTGTTGGCCATTTGAATGTCTTCTTGGGGAAAATACATATTCAGGTCCATTGCCTATTTTTTAAATCAGTCTATTTGTTTTCTTTTGGGGGTGTTGTTTTGTTGTGTTGTATTGTGCTATTGATTGTATGAGTTCTTTATATATTTTGGACATTAACCCCTTATTAGATGTATAGTTTACAAATATTTTCTCCCATTGCATAGGTTGCCTTTTCATTTTGTGGATGGTTTATCATGCAGAAGCTTTTTAGTTTGATGTGGCCCCATATGTTTATTTTTGCTTTTTATTTATTTGTTTGTTTATTTTTGGCCGGTCCTTTTGGCGTCAAAGCAAAAAAATTAAAAAATATCATTTCTTCCCCTATCTTTTGTTCTGAGAGTTTTATGGTATTAGGATTCATGTTTAAGTCTTTAATCCATTTTATAAGTGGTATAAGCTAAGGGTCTGGTTTCATTCTTTTGTATGTGGATATATAGTTTTCCCAATATCATTTATTAAAGAAACTATAATGCTAAGCAATGCAGATACAACAGTAAATGTTTTTTGGACAATTCTGCCATCCTTGTGTTGAATAGGGATGGAGGAAAGAATACTTTCAGGGTTTGGTTAGAGAGTTAATGTCTTATATTTCTATACCTCAATTGTACTCTGAACTTTCTAGACAAAATTCACATAGTTCATTTGGTTCTTAATACTGATATTAGTGCTTCCTTAAATCAATGTTTCATACATTTGACCAATTAATGTTTGCTTTTAAAAATAGAAGCCAAATACCAAAAACATCATCACTATGATAACTTCCTACAAATTGGATTTTCATATTCTCCACCTAGAGATTTAAGTTATTATAAACCAATATCAATGAAAAGAATTCCAGTAGCATAAAGTAATTAGCAAATAAATGAATGGGATACAATTCTTATATTATTTATGAAAGCAATGTTTCAGTACCCACTGTGTTTGTATAGAACTCTATACTTTGAGTATAAACACACAATCATAAAGTTAAGAGGTAGTTGGACAATTAAGTAGTCAGGACCATACTTCCCAACAACAACAATAACAACAACAAAAAGGGAGCCAGGATAACTAATATAAAACCGAACTAGCATCCTGTTCTACACCTTAGACAAAGCCACAATAGCATCCTAGCAGCCTCTGCAGAAGTGACTTTTGCGAAACATCCTGAGACAAAACAATTAACCGTAAAACACTGGTCACACAAATTGAGGCAGTTAGTCCTGAAACATCAGCCCAAAAGACCATCAGCACATGAACAATAACCTGATAGGTAAAGGGGTATATGATCAAAATCCTGATTGGCATACCTTAGCAGCTTATCTGCAGGGGACCTCCACTCTAGTTACTTAAAATAGTGCTGCAAAAGAGCTTATAAAAACCCCTACATTTGAATGCCAAAACAGCAACCCTCTCAGGTCCCCTCCCTCTACAGGAGCTTTGTACTATTGCTCAATAAACTTTGTCTTGCTGCCCACCAATCTTCATCTGGTCTACCTTTTCATTCTTTGAAGTGCTATGACCCAGAACCATGAGAACTAAGGGAACAGAAATCCTATAACAATAATTGGAATTTCAAGTTCCAACTTTCAAAGATTTTAAAAGAGTAATACACCTTTCCTCTCCTTTCAATTATCTAAAATGTCACTTAACTCTTAGTGTTAGCAACAGCACTTTAGATGTGTTCCTGCTTTCTCTACTTACATGGGAAATAAGGAATTTTTGTAACTGATAAACTTGGGGATATCTATAGAGCCCCAGATGCTTTAGCAAAATTAGCCTAAACAAGGAATATCTATCTAACCTACCTTTCTTTCTGCCTTTGAATCCCAGCAAGTATGTATTAAGTTCCTTCTCTTAGAAAAAAAAAAAATATATATATATATATATATAATATATATATACTTAATTTATATACCTTTTTCCCTGTTTTATAACTTTTTACTTATGAAAATTAATAATGTGATTTTATTAAATGGATCATGCTGAAAATTCTTCACTCTTTTTTTTTTCTGCCCATCACATACACTTCATTATCTCCAATGTGTCTACTATTCTTCCTCTGCTTCTCTTACAATGGTGAATGCAGCCCACACTGTAGTCATACTCTGAGAAAGATTACTTTCAAATGTTAAATTGTAATATCATCTGTTCTCTTCATTTCTCTTTTAAGAAGCGTCTGATTTCCTAGAGTTAGTAACCTGACTCTCTATTCTACACATACACACACATACATATATGTGTACACATAATACACACATGTGCACACATACACATGACTCTCTACCTTAAGATTTAAATAATAAATTTTAAAGACATCAGATGCTTGGTGCTTAATGTCAGGTATAGGTGGATATTCCTATTTTAGTTTGCATATTTCTCCTAACCATCTGTGACAATGAACCCATAAGCACTTTTCACCCCAGATTAGTGAATGCACTTAAAAAAATTTTTTAAATGACTCTTCCCTAATCTTATAACCATATTCTCATTTACTTGTTTCAACAAAGCTTCAGGATTAAATGATTGAACAACATTTTTCTGTAGTCCTAGTGTCAAATAATTCTTGTTACTAAATTCCTTTCATTGCAATTTGTAACCATTTCACTTCTTCCAATATTCCTACACCAATCACTCAAGCTCCTAGAGTTACTGCCATCTTCCTTTACAACTAGCTACCACGAATATTATATTAACATATTTCCCTGCTTTTTAATTACATTATGCATCTTGGTAATATATAGAGAAGCCAAGCCAAGCCAAGCCAAAAAAAACACAAAAAAACAACTACTGCATGTTACATTACATTAAATGATTCTCTTTTAATGCCATCCACTTCTGTATAAAATATCATAGCAAAATCCATTAAGCCTTCATGAAACATAAAACATTTTTAATATTAGGATGATCATATTATAACTTTCTGTTTCTAAATCTCTAGAAGCAAAAACAAATATCCTCTAGCTTCTATATAATAAATTACAATATGATATTATTGAACAGGTGGTACTTACTAGTTACCAGTTATGATAAGAACTTCACACATTTACTTATGATGCTCACATTAATTTTATAGGGTATTGCATATTATCCACCCTATTTCCATATGACATAACCAATCTAAATGGAAGTTAACTAACTCATCTAAATTTATCAAGGTTTGGGTAAAACCAGACGTGAACCCAAAGTTCATCCGACACCGAGGAATATCCTCTTAACTGTTTTATAATCTTAAGGATATTATGTTTTCCTTCTTGTGTACCCCAATCAAGGCTGCACTCAGGTCAGAGTATTCTTTTATTTCCCCACAATTAAGAAGTGATCTTAAATTCTTATGACTCTATTTGTTGCTATATTAGTACTGCATAAAAGCATCAGTTATGTCTTTCTTTTAAAAATATTACATATTTAACCAAATACAATAGAACAGATTAAACAAGTACAATAAAAAGCAAATGACACTTAGCATACTATTTTAATTTAACCTGATATCTTTGAACCTTAGTGTATGAGCTCTCATTTTTATACAACTGCCCTCAATACCATCAATTTTTGTACATTTTAACATGCTACTACATATAAACATTTCTTTTTATATATACAGACCATAATGTTTATTACTTAATAAGAATATTTATTTTATCATGTCACAGATCTGCAAACATATTTTTAAATTTCACTATTATAAAACATAATTAAGATTTTTAAAAAATATATTGTTATTTTTTATCTGAAGTTTAAACAAGTCTTTAGACTTAAACAATTCAATAGAAAATAAAATTTTATCTTTTTATTACATATCTTATGGACAAGGTAACTGATAATTTGAAAAGTTTATTACTTTGCATCTACAGAATAAGCAGCACTAACAGACCTGATATTGAGACCCTGGGGGGCCTGCGCCAGTGTTCTTTCTCTGGTATTATAAACTTCATATTGACACTGCCTCAAATGTCTTTTATAAATACAAAATATTGGTTTTCTCTTTATTTGTAGCTTAAAAGCTATTCGAAGGGGCACATGCACTCCAGTGTTTATAGCAGCAAGGTCCACAATAGCCAAACTGTGGAAAGACCCTAAATGTCCATCAACAGATGAATAGATAAAGAAGATGTGGTATACATATACAATTGGATACTATGCAGCCATCAAAAAAACACAAATTCTTGCCATTTGCAACTATGTGGATGGAAGTAGAAGGTATTACGCTAAGCAAAATAAGTCAGTCAGAGAAAGACAATTATCATATGATCTCTCTGATACGAAGGTATTTGAGAGGCAGGGTGACGGGTCTTGGGGTGGGGGAAATGAAACATGATGGGACCAAGGAGGGAGACAAACCATAAGAGACTCTTAATCTCAATCTCAAGAAACAAACTGAGCGTGGCTGGGTTATGGACCTTGAGGAGGGTAAGTGCTATGGGAGTGCTGTGAATCGTATAAGACTGATGATTCACAGACCTAAACCCCTGAAACAAATAACACATTATATGTTAATAAAAAATAATAAATTATTTTTTTAAAAGCTATCGGTAATTAAATAAAATGTGTAATATACTATATCTTTCATACTTATTTTGTTTTCTATAATCTCAAGGTTTATTTAAAGCCAAAATAAAACTTTTCCAAGAGGCCTAAACTTCTTTTTTCTGAAATAACTGTTGAGCTCCAGACAGACAACATTAATACAATTTATAAGATATGCTAAACATTAGCTACTAAAATCTGCTAATGCAGCATTTAAGCAGAAAAGATAGGTCAGGAAATTCAAAATGATGACTGTGTACTATTGTTCATGCAAAACTATATTCCAAGTGACCAGGTCACCATAGAAACTAGATATATATGTATACATAATACATATTTTCTAGACTTGATGCATTGAAACTACCAAATTATGTTAAGTTTGCTTATATGCATTCTTATTTATATTATAAGCATAGATCAAATTGTATTCAAAGAGAATTTAGAATACATGAGGCATACTCAGATAAGCAAATGAGAGGAAAATACAACCTGTGTCTTTTTGGCAGTCATTGAATTTTTAAAAAATCTTATTTGTTTTTATTTAAATTACCATTTCCTGTATATTCCATTAGGTCGACAATGAATTCAGCGCAATTGTTTTTAGGCTTTAAAATATGTAGGGTATTATAATACCACTTTTAAAATACATGGACCAAATTATATTTTTAATAAAATAGGTCTTCAGAAAATATGGTAAATATGTACTTTAATTCCAATCTATTTTTTTAAGTTTGCTTTTTTGGGGGGGTAAATATTTATTTGACTCAATGTGATAACAACTAATTAAAATATTCGTTCTCTGAATAGTCTTACATTCAAATAAAGTAACACACATCAAGGTTATGGTATGTATACAGGAAGGAAATAGTGTTTTATGATTTTAAATAGCTTCTTTTCCACAGACAAAGCTGTGGAAATAGGCAACATTTGACAGACTCTCTCACTCCCACCTTCCTCCAAACTCTAGTTCTTTACTAGTGTTCTTTAGCTCTTCTTCATAAGCACATACATCCTATCTCTCTACATACATACATCCTATCTCTCTACATACAAAGCATTTTGAGCATTTTTGCTGCCTATTTGGTACCCACAATTGCACCCACAATGCTTGGTGATTGGAGTACAGTGTGTATTCTAGGTGTTCTAAGTGTTTAGGTGTTCTAGACACACTTAGATACATAATGAAAAATGCGACAATGGCAGCATGTGTGAAGTGTTGTAGAACCATGGGGAGGAGGCAAGTAGTTTTTCCTAGAAAGATCTTGAACTCCTCACAATGAAAGTGACATTTGATAAAATAGTTAAGTAGTAGAGTTTCAAGGTGGGAAAAATCACTGTTACAAAGGCACAAAACTATAAAAGATTAGAATGAATCAACAAGCAATAATGCTGGCATCATAAATTATTTGCTATGGGGCACCAGGCTGGCTCAGTTGATAAAGTATGCAACTTGTCTTGGGGCCTTGAGTTTGAGCCTCACATTGGGTGTAGAGATTGCATAAAAATAAAATCTTTTAAAAAATAAATAATTTGGTATGAATGTATTAATCATGAAGATCTATAGATGAAATTATAGGCATCATAGTAGCATGTTAGCAATTGGAGGGAAGAGAGGTTAAGGATGAAAAATGAAACAGGATTTCTAGGTACAAAGGAAATAAACAAATTGTCTACTTGAACTAAATATCTATAGAGATATATCAATCATGAAAGACATGATTTTTTTCAGATTCTTTAAGGGAATACTCACAAAACACACTTTCAAGATATTTTAATGCTGCTTTTCAATAGGTAATTTAAAAAGTGTATATGATATGCACAGTGAGGAAGGGCAGTGATATTTTCCAATAAAATACACTTCATTGGCTAGGAATGGGAAATAATGTTTCTGGCTGCAAAGTACTACTGCCCCTTGCCCTCAGTCTTCTCCTAGCTATTGTTTGTGAAAATTTAACAGCTTATAATCCCTGGTTTCCTCATTTTCCATTGGTGAGATGAAGGATCTGACAACAGAAAAAATGTTCCCTTTTCAAAAATCTCTACAGCCAGGTCCAGCTTTTTCAAACCCCTCTGTCTCAGCAAGAATAATTTTTAAACAAAAAAGCTAAGTGGGTGAATAGACAGGAATGGTTTTATTTGACATAGTGCTAAGTATATTAAGAAAAAACTTGCATTTTGTCATTATATCTTTAGTCCATCTGGTTCAAAAATATGAAGTATGCTATATCACCATATATGGTATACAATGTTTTCCCTCTGTGTAGGATTTCCAGTAAAGTCTCTGTAGGAAACAGATCCTAGCTGTGAGGTCTTCAAATTCAAGCATCATTATGGAAATCTTCCAACTCAGAAAGGAAGAAGGTAAAGTCTCAGTAACTTAAGGATATTTATTTTATGGTTAAAAGTTCAACCCTCCCAGATTTTCACCAGGATCATATTGTGTATTTTAGTGAAAACAGAATGTTTTCCTTTAGTCAGTCATAAGTTCTACATTAACTTAAAAAAATGACAATTTTGGTGCACAGCTTACATACAAAAGTAAAATTTCAAACATTTGCAAGGTAATTAGTTATACCTATATTTTTACAGCTGCAAGATACTGAATATATATATACATATATATATATGTATATACCTATATATGAACATTTGCTTCATCATGGCATTTATCTCTCTCAAACATACACTTTCCCTCCCCTCCCTTCCTTTCTCATATCCCCCCACCTCTGTCTCTGTCTCTCGCTATATACATAAAGAGAGAAAATCTGGGGGCAAAACTTACACTAATTCAATGTTGCCAATGCTTGCATAAAAAGCAAAACTTTTATACAAAAACTGAAGGCACTAGGAGTATTGCTATATTAACACAGAACTTTATTTTAAAATAACTGTCTCAAAATCATGTCACTAGTGAGAAGTAAAGCAGGAACTTTAGCACAGGCCCGACAGGAAAATCCCATCTACATTTCACTTCTTATTCTCAGTCACTTTCTGCTTTGTAATACTTAGAAATTCTTCTTATAGAGTGTCACTACCTTGTAACAACATTTGCTACATAAACTTCTGTTCTTCTTTGGAAAAGAAGGGGTTGGCAGAGAGTATAATGGAGTAAACTTGTGTACATTTAATTATTTGTACTTACTCAAAGACTAAAACAAAGTTCCCAAATATTTGTATGTTTATATGTGAGTGTATGTGTGTATTCATATTCTATATGAATATCTAAAGGGATATCCATGTATACATATGTAGTCTCAAAGCATAAATCAACTTCTAATTTGCTAGCTCTCAATGAAGAAATAGTTGGCTATGCGGGAATGACTAAAAGTCATATAGTTAATGGGAAACTGTATGTAATGAACTTTATGACCAATAGAAAGGATTGTTTTTAGAAGAGTTGTACATGTATTTTCTTTGTGCCTTCTGGGCTTATAGAGAACCAGACTTATTGGCAATATGATATAACACTACTAAAGAACAGACAGGGCTGGGAATCAAACACAACTGGTTCAAATTCCCTCTATTCTCTTATTAACTATAGAATACAGGCAAACCATATGCATTCCATATATTCCAAAGTATAGATGAGTTTAAAAAATAAAGCAAAGTAAAATGTAAGGAATTATAAATTATCAAGCATAGAACTTCATACACTGTAAAAGCCTAGCAGATAGGCAAATGTTTTAATTATTTTGTTTATAAGATGATTATATCTAAAAATTATTATTTGGAAAGAACTGAAAGGCCTGTTTGTCTATAGCCTTATATAATGACTTACCTAATCTCTTGAATATATAATCCCCACATAAAAAAACATTGGTAAAAATGTAAGCAGAGTATAAATCTTCAATGAATTAATAAATAACCATAAATGAAGGTCAACATATGCTTTCATTTGTCTAGGAGAATTAACTAAGGCATTTTGAATTGGAGTCTTGGCAAATGTATTAGATATATCTGTTAACTCACTTAAGTAAAGCTTTTAGAGCAGATCTTTAATCACAGATACATACATGTACTTACACTTTCTAAAAGAATGTTAATTTGTTTCTCTAATGAAATGTGGACAATTTCTATATAAGTCTTTTCTGAGATATTAGCTTTCATTAGCATGTATCTTATGGTTCTCCAATTTAGAAGAAACCAGGAAATTGATCTGTTGACCTTAAATTATCATTTAATAAATTAATGAAAAAAAAGATTAGATAATTGTTAATATAGGAAAGCTAGACTACTTTCCTAAATTGGTTCTCTGTTGCCTTCCCCTTAAATGTAGCTTTCCCACAGAGTTCTGTCCTTCAGACTTCACATTTTTAAACTGATATTTTCTACACTTTTTATGACTTCATAAATTCCTATAGGTGCATGACTTCCAAATATGTATCTCTAGCACAGATCATTCCTCTGCACTTCAAGCCTATACATTCAACTACCTACCAAGCATGAATAACTGGTGCTCCACGTGTCTATCAAAACCACAGTATTTACAACTGAAAGCACTGTTATTTCCTCCAAAAATCAATGCTCTTTAATTACATCACCATCAGTGTGGTCACACAATCATGGAACCTAAAATACGTCTTCAAATCTTTTATACTTCTTAGTCGATATATAAATTGCAGTCTTATTTCTTCTATCTTATTAATAACTTATATATCTACCCTTTCTGCTCCATCTGCACAGGTGCTGCCTATTATCTGGACTATTACTATAGTCTCTTCAATAGATTAGGTGTTTTTTTGTTTGTTTGTTTTTTAAGATTTTTTTAAATTTATTTATTTGGAGGTGCCTGGGTGGCTCAGTGGGTTAAAGCCTCTGCCTTCGGCTCAGGTCATGATCCCAGGGTCCTGGGATCCAGCCCCCTGTCGGGCTCTCTGGTCAGCGGGGAGCCTGCTTCCTCCTCTCTCTCTCTCTCTGCCTGCCTCTCTGCCTACTTGTGATATCTCTGTCAAATAAATAAGTTTATTTTATTTATTTTTTTAAAGATTTTATGCTCCCTGCTGAGCAGAGAGCCTGATGCGGGGCTGGATCCCAGGACCCTGGAATCATGACCTGAGCTGAAGGCAGAGGTTTTAACCCACTGAGCCACACAGGTGCCCCTAGATTAGGTGTTTTTTCTTCCAAAATTTGGCAGAGAAATATTTCTAAAACCAATGACAACAACAGTGAAAATGTGATTCCGATTATGTCCCAACTTCAAACCATATTCATGCAGTTGCTTTCTTTTGTCTACTAAAGTGAAAAGTTCTTAATGGAGTATGAAAAGTATCATAATCTGGTCACTTCCTAACTCTCTAGAGTTATTGTCTTCACATTCTGATACCAATCACCTAAGAAAACAATCAAATGAACTATGTGCTCATTTCAAACTACCTTTATTTTGCAACTATGCCTAGACTACTGAATCCTTATGTTAAGAAAAACCAACAATAGGAAGTTGTATAGCAGCTTCCAGTTCAAATGGAAACCTATTTCTTTGTGCACCAACTGAACTCTATTACTTTTCATAATAAAAATATGTCATTTGTATATTTTCTAAACTCTCCTTGATCATTAAATTAGAGTAAGCTCACTGAAAGCTAGTATCATACCTTATCTCTCATTGAGTTTCCTTAATTCCTATGTATAGAATAGTAATTAACACAAAGGTAGTATCTATTAATGTTCATAGAATAAATTAATTCCAAACCAATATTTATTAATCCATTTGTCAAATGAACTGGACCAATCTTCTTGATGCTCATCCCAGGAGAAAAATAAATTGAGTTTGAAATTCTTGGAATAAAAGGAATAATAGATTACATTATTATAATGATGGTGTTGGTGAGGATTAAGAAGTGCCCCAAAATGCTCTGAAAGAAATAAACTCTGTGGGCTTAGTGGGATGAAAGAGAGGGGATGAAATGTAATGTAATGTGAAAATTATAGTAATAGGCAAGTGATGAATTTTTAAGAATGTGTTGTGGAGCTCCTATGGTATTTACAAATATGTGACTGAGTTGCTGGCAATAGCAAACTAGATTCGAGAATTTTAATGTCTTTCATTTTATTTTAAGTTGTATTTTGACCAAAAGAAATAGAATTAGTATACTCTTAAATTGATTTTAATCATTTACGGATATACCTCATTTATTTCACATTATTGAAAAAGGATATTGTTCTTTACATGAATGAAATATTCAGATAACTTTAAGTATTCTTAAAAAAATAAGAATTTATGGTCACCCGAGTGGCTCAGTCAGTTAAGCATCTGCCTTCAGTTCAGGCCATGATCTCAGGGTCCCAGGTTCCAGCCCTGCATCTGGCTCCAAGCTCAGCAGGGATTGTTCTTCTCCCTTTTCCTCTACCCCTTCCCCAGTGCATATCTTCAGTTTTTCCCTCTCCCTCTCTCAAATAAGTAAATAAAATCTTTTAAAAAATAGAATTTCTTCTATATCTATGATGGCACCATGAGGCACTCGACAAAAATTCTCCATAAAAAAACAAGCAAAGTTGGTGAAACCCATTTATATAAATAAATTATATCTCTAAAAATTGCCCTAAGTGCATACTAAGGGCATATATTAAAGACAAAATTTATATAAGAAAGTCTCCTGAAATTCTACAAGAAGAGTGGGAGTTTGTGCATTAGAGTTGCAATTAACTCCCTCCCTCTCACCACCCAGGTCACCTTAATGAAAGGTAAACATGTATAATGTGGGTGTGGTCAAGAGGACAAAGTGTTTCTGGTCACCATCTCCCAATCAAGAATTACCATACCTGTGAGGAACAAGACACCAACCATTCTCATCACCTCCAACACTAAACTGAAGAGATTAGGTGCCTGATGAGTACATTCAACAGGTCAGGAGCTTCCTTCCTCTACCAAGTCCTTATGCATGGCATAGAGGTTCTATATCAGGCACAGCCAGCCAAAAATATAGTTTCCTTAATGAGCAAAATACCTTCTATGTTGGGAGAGGCAAAATGGGGGGACCATAGGCTATAGTCACGTTCAGCACATAGACTAGTAGCCCAAGGAGTTTTCCCAAAAGGATAGGAATTCCACAAAAATTGAGAGTTCCAAAGCATTCCCCAAGGTTTGGCTTTATTGGAAATGGAGTGTGGGGAACTTCATTTATAAGGACACTCTTAAAAATAATAATTTAATCAACAATGAGTTAAACCACAAACCATCTCTTTCATCAGAGAGAAAAAGTAAAAGATAGCTAAAAATAGCTCTGCTAGGGTCAGAACAAATTTCAGACTGGCCTTAATTTAATTCCTGAATTTAACTAGATCTGACTGCTGAGCAATTTGTGTACCAAGACACTGCCAAAACTCTATGGCAATCGACCATTAATTAGGGTAGTCTAACATGTGAAGTATAATACCAAATGAAACACATGGACTAACAGATCAAGGAAAGAGACAAAGAGACTAAACAAAACAAATGTCAGATTTAACAGGTAGATTTCAAATGTTATGGGGATTCACCTTCCCCTGCCAGGGTCCCCAGTGTGATAGTCTGTTTTTTACCTTTCACTGTGCCCCCAGTTCACTCCCTACCATGGACAGCAATATCCCCTTCTCTCGCAAACTACATCTCCTCCCTTTCTACCTTCATCCATGTGTCCTCTTCTTTCCCTTTAGCTGGAAGTTTGTTCTGCCAGTCTTCAGGCCATTTTCTGAGTTATTTATGCTGATGTGAAGGTTGTAAGAACTCCTAAAATTCAGCCCCTCCTGCTTTCAAAGCCTCCTGTTCTAAGAACAAAGGAGCTTGCAGGAGCCATTTCTCTCCCATGCTGCTGGCACAGGGCCACCTGCAGGAATAAGCTTGGTGCCCACACTAGCTGCCTAACTTGTTACACCAAGCCCAACCCCCCACACTTTAGTGGATCTGCTCTTACTCATCACATTTGCCTCAGGCCCAGTGCTGAGGTTCCCCTTTCCCAGCACAAATCCTGTCAACACCACATTTCCAGACCTGAGGCCCTGGTTCTGGTGGCAGCAAGAGTGGGTCTCATTTCACAAGCAGACCAGCCAGACAAGCACACACCTTATTAAAATGCACCCTACTGAGGTAGGGATCAAGCACTTCCATGAAAGGCAAAAGGAGTCTCTGCAAATGACAGGACTAAAGAGAAAAGAGTCCCAGACACAAGAGCAGGCCACACGTAACAAACATAGGTGATGCTCCCTCAAGGATCAGGTCATGGGGAACAGGGGACGCTGAACTGCAGGGTACCATAGGACCTCTTCTTTTTTATTTATTTATTTATTTAAATTTTATTTAAGCATTTTTTTTATTTAAACATATAATGTAACCCCCCCGACCCCTCTCCGCCCCACAACCCTCAGTTTGTTTTATGACGTTAAGAGTCTCTTTTGGTTTGTCTCCCTCCCGATACCATCTTGTTTCATTTTTCCTTTTCCTACCACCTTAACCCCCACCCCCGTTGCATCTCCACTTCCTTATATCAGGGAGATCATGTGATAGTTGTCTTTCTCCAGTTGACTTATTTCGCTAAGCATAATACGCTCTAGTTCCATCCATGTCGTCGCAAATGGTAAGATTTCATTTCTTTTGATGGCTGCATAGTATTCCATTGTATATATATACCACTTCTTTATCCATTCATCTGTTGATGGACATCTGGTTCTTTCCATAACTTGGCTATTGTGGACATTGCTGCTATAAACATTTGGGTACACGTGCCCCTTTGGATCACTACGTTTGTATCTTTAGGGTAAATACCCAGTAGTGCAATTGCTGGGTCATAAGGTAGCTCTATTTTCAATTTTTGAAGAACCTCCATGCTGTTTTCCAGAGTGGTTGCATCAGCTTGCATTCCCACCAAAAATGTAGGAGGGTTCCCCTTTCTCCACATCCTCGCCAGCATCTGTCATTTCCTGACTTGTTCATTTTAGCCATTCTGACTGGTGTGAGGTGGTATCTCATTGTGGTTTTGATTTGTATTTCCCTGATGCCCAGTGATGTGGAGCACTTTTTCATGTGTCTGTTGGCCATCTGGATGTCTTCTTTGCAGAAATGTCTGTTCATGTCCTCTGCCCATTTCTTGATTGGATTATTTGTTCTTTGGGTTTTGAGTTTGCTAAGCTCTTTATAGATTTTGGATACTAGCCCTTTATCTGATATGTCGTTTGCAAATATCTTCTTCCATTCTGTCAGTTGTCTTTTGGTTTTGTTGACTGTTTCCTTTGCTGTGCAAAAGCTTTTGTTCTTGATGAAGTCCCAATAGTTCATTTTTTCCCTTGCTTCCTTTGCTTTTGGCGTTGTTCCTAGGAAGAAGTTGCTGTGGCTGAGGTCGAAGAGGTTGCTGCCTGTGTTCTCCTCAAGGATTTTGATGGATTCCTTTCTCACGTTGAGGTCCTTCATCCATTTTGAGTCTATTTTCGTGTGTGGTGTAAGGAAATGGTCCAATTTCATTTTTCTGCATGCAGCTTTCCAATTTTCCCAACACCATTTGTTAAAGAGGCTGTCTTTTTTCCATTGGATATTCTTTCCTGCTTTGTTGAAGATTAGTTGACCATAGAGTTGAGGGTCTATTTCTGGGCTCTCTATTCTGTTCCATTGATCTATGTGTCTGTTTTTGTGCCAGTACCATACAGTCTTGATGATGACAGCTTTGTAGTAGAGCTTGAAGCCTGGAATTGTGATGCCAACAACTTTGGCTTTTTTTTCAATATTCCTTTGGCTATTCGAGGTCTTTTCTAGTTCCATATAAATTTTAGGATTATTTGTTCCATTTCCTTGAAAAAATTGGATGGGATTTTGATAGGCATTGCATTAAATGTGTAGATAGCTTTAGGTAGCATAGACATTTTCACAATATTTATTCTTCCAATCCATGAGCATGGAACATTTTTCCATTTCTTTGTGTCTTCCTCAATTTCTTTCATGAGCACTTTATAGTTCTCTGAGTATAGATTCTTTGCCTCTTTGGCTAGGTTTATTCCTAGGTATCTTATGGTTTTGGGTGTAATTGTAAATGGGATTGACTCCTTAATTTCTCTTTCTTCTGTCTTGTTGTTGGTGTAAAGAAATGCAACTGATTGCTGTGCACTGATTTTATATCCTGACACTTTACTGAATTCTTGTACAAGCTCTAGCAGTTTTGGAGTGGAGCCTTTTGGGTTTTCCACATACAGTATCATATCATCTGCAAAGAGCGATAGTTTGACTTCTTCTTTGCCCATTTGGATGCCTTTAATTTCTTTTTGTTGTCTGATTGCTGAGGCTAGGACTTCTAGTACTATGTTGAATAGCAGTGGTGATAGCAGACATCCCTGCCGTGTTCCTGACCTTAACGGAAAAGCTCTCAGTTTTTCTCCATTGAGAATGATACTGGCAGTGGGTTTTTCATAGATGGCTTTGATAATATTGAGGTATGTGCCTTCTATCCCTACACTTTGAAGAGTTTTGATTAGGAAGGGATGTTGCACTTTGTCAAATGCTTTTTCAGCATCTATTGAGAGTATCATATGGTTCTTGTTCTTTCTTTTGTTAATGTACTGTATCACATTGACTGATTTGCGGATGTTGAACCAACCCTGCTGCCCTGGAATAAATCCCACTTGGTCGTGGTGAATAATCCTTTTAATGTACTGTTGGATCCTATTGGCTAGTATTTTGGTGAGAATTTTCGCATCTATGTTCATCAAGGATATTGGTCTGTAATTCTCTTTTTTGATGGGATCCTTGTCTGGTTTGGGGATCAAGGTGATGCTGGCCTCATAAAATGAGTTTGGAAGTTTTCCTTCCATTTCTATTTTTTGGAACAGTTTCAGGAGAATAGGAATTAATTCTTCTTTAAATGTTTGGTAGAATTCCCCTGGGAAGCCATCTGGCCCTGGGCTTTTGTTTGTTTGGGGATTTTGGATGACTGTTTCAATCTCCTTACTGGTGATGGGCCTATTCAGGTTTTCTATTTCTTCCTGGTTCAGTTTTGGCAGTTTATATGTCTCTAAGAAAGCATCCATTTCTTCCAGATTGTTAAATTTGTTGGCATAGAGTTGCTCATAATATGTTCTTATGATTTTTTGTTTTCTTTGGTGTTGGTTGTGATTTCTCCTCTTTCATTCATAATTTTATTTATTTGGGTCCTTTCTCTTTTCTTTTGGATAAGTTTGGCCAGGGGTTTATCAATCTTATTAATTCTTTCAAAGAACCAGCTCCTAGTTTCATTGATTTGTTCTATTGTTTTTTTGGCTTCTATTTCATTGATTTCTGCTTTGATCTTTATTATTTCTCTTCTCCTGCTGGGTTTAGGCTTTCTTTGTTGTTCTTTCTTGAGCTCCTTTAGGTGTAGGGCTAGGTTGTGTATTTGAGACTTTTCCTGTTTCTTGAGATAGGCTTGTATCGCTATATATTTTCCTCTCAGGACTGCCTTTGCTGTGTCCCACAGATTTTGGACCATTGTGTTTCATTACCATTTGTTTCCATGGTTTTTTTCAATTCTTCTTTAATTTCCTGGTTGACCCATTCATTCTTTAGAAGGATGCTGTTGAGTCTCCATGTTTTTGTGCTCTTTCCAAATTTCCTCTTGTGATTGAGCTCTAGCTTCAGAGCATTGTGGTCTGAAAATATGCAAGGAATGATCCCAATCTTTTGATACCTGTTGAGACCTGATTTATGACCCAGGATGTGATCTATTCTGGAGAATGTTCCATGGGCACTAGAGAAGAATGTGTATTCTGTTGCTTTGGGATGGAATATTCTTAATATATCTGTGATGTCCATCTGCTCCAGTGTGTCCTTTAAGACCTTTATTTCCTTGTTGATCTTTTGCTTGGATGATCTGTCCATTTCAGTGAGGGGTGTGTTAAAGTCTCCAACTATTATTGTATTCTTGTCAATGTGTTTCTTTGATTTTGTTATTAATTGGTTTATATAGTTGGCTGCTCCCATGTTAGGGGCATAGATATTTAAAATTGTTAGATCTTCTTGTTGGACAGACCCTTTGAGTATGATGTAGTGTCCTTCCACATCTCTTTATTATAGTCTTTGGCTTAAAATCTAATTGATCTGATATAAGGATTGCCACCCCAGCTTTCTTCTGATGTCCATTAGCATGGTAAATTGTTTTCCACCCCCTCACTTTCAATCTGGAGGTGTCTTCAGGTCTAAAATGAGTTTCTTGTAGGCAACATATGGATGGGTTTTGTTTTTTTATCCATTCTGAAACCCTGTGTCTTTTGATTGGGGCATTTAGCCCATTTACATTCAGAGTAACTATTGAGAGATATGAATTTAGAGCCATTGTATTGCCTGTAAGGTGATTGTTACTGTATATTGTCTCTGTTCCTTTCTGATAATACTTATAGGGTCTCTCTTTGCTTAGAGGACCCCATTCAATATTTCCTGTAGAGCTGGCTTGGTGTTTACAAACTCTTTCAGTTTTTGTTTGTCCTGGAAGCTTTTTATCTCTCCTATTTTCAATGATAACCTAGCTGGATAAAGTATTCTTGGCTGCATGTTTTTCTCGTTTAGTGCTCTGAATATATCATGCCACTTCTTTCTGGCCTGCCAGGTCTCTGTGGAGAAGTCTGCTGCCAATCTAATATTTTTACCATTGTATGTTACAGACTTCTTGTCCCATGCTGCTTTCAGGATTTTCTCTTTGTCACTAATACTTGTAAATTTTACTATTAGATGGCGGGCTGTGGACCGATTCCTATTGATTTTGAGGGGTGTTCTCTGCACCTCCTGGATTTTGATGCTTGTTCCCCTTGCTATATTAGGGAAATTCTCTACAATAATCCTCTCCAGTATACCTTCTGCTCCTATTTCTCTTTCTTCTTCTTCTGGAATCCCAATTATTCTAATGTTGTTTTGTCTTATGGCATCACTTATCTCTCGAATTCTCCCCTCATGCTCCAGTAGTCGTTTGTCTCTCTTTTGCTCAGCTTCTTTATTCTCTGTCATTTGGTCTTCTATATCACTAATTCTTTCTTCTGCCTCATTTATCCTAGCAGTAAGAGCCTCCATTTTTGATTGCACCTCATTAATAGCTTTTTTGATTTCAACTTGATTAGACTTTAGTTCTTTTATTTCTCCAGAAAGGGCTTTTATTTCTCCTGACAGGGTTTCTCTAATATCTTCCATGCCTTTTTTGAGCCCGGCTAGAACCTTGAGAATTGTCCTGAATACCAGATCTGACATATTACCAATGTCTGTATTGATTAGGTCCCTAGCCTTTGGTCCTGCTTCCTGTTCTTTTTTTTTTTTTTGTGGTGAGTTTTTCCACCTTGTCATTTTGTCCAGATAAGAAGCCGCTGTTCTTCTTGTTAAATGAACTTGGTCTTGGCTGGATTTCTTGTTAATCTTCTGGGGGAGGGGCCTGTTGTAGTGATTCTCAAGTGTCTCTGCCCCAGGCAGAATTGCACCACCCTTACCAGGGGCCGGGCTAAGTAATCCTCTCAGGTTCACTTTCGGGAGCTTTTGTTCCCTGAATGCTTTCCGTAGAGTTCCGGAGGACGGGAATGACAATGGCGGCCTCCCAATCTCCAGCTCGGAGGAGCCGAGAGCTAGGGGCCCCAGTCTTCAGTGCGCCTTCAGAGAAAAGTGTTTAATCACTCCCGTCTCCCCAGCTCCGGCCACCCTTGGAGAAAATTGTGCATAATCATTCCCGTCTCACTGGCTTCTGGGAGCGCTCCGAGCTCACCCAGCCTGTGACCAAGCGTCTCTGTCTCTGGCAGAGTCCCACCTGGAGTCTCCGAACCCCGTAGATCCCTGAGCTCTCCCGGGTCGGAGTCTCCCCTGATCTTGTGGGCACCCCTCGCACAGAGCACGGGCCCGTGTCACAGAGCACCGGCCCGTGTCACAGATTGCGGCTCTAGGAAACCTCAGCTCTGTCTCCGCAGCCGGCTTCCCCGCTCTAATACCTGTGAGCTCTGCGACACTCAGACACCCCCAATCCTTCTGTAACCCCGGGGGACCTGAGTCCACGCTGTCCCCGTGAGGTCTTCACCCCAGTTTAGCCTCTGGAGCGATGTCCCTCATGGAGCAGACTTTTAAAAGTCCTGATTTTGTGCTCTGTTGTTTCGCCGCTTGCCAGGAGCCGGCCCCTCCCCCTGGGTTCTATCTTTCCGTCGCGTTGGATTCACTTCTCCTACCTTTTAGAAAGTGGTCGATTTTCTGTTTCTAGAATTGTTGTTTTGCTTTTTTTTGATCTCCTGTTGGATTCGTAGGTGTTCGGAATGGTTTGATAGGCTATCTAGCTGATCTCCTGCTGCCTGATGTCATCTCAGCCTGCTACTTCTCCGCCATCTTGGCTCCTCCCCCGCAAGGACCACTTCTTCATAAAACCATTACCTTCAAAAACAAAGGCATAGTTGACTTTCCTAATACATGGAAATAGATATAGAAAGTTAGACAAAATGAGGAGACAGATAAACATATGTTAAATGAAAGAGCAGTTTAAAAACTACAATGAAAGACCTAAAAGAAACAGATATCATAATATGTCTGATAAAGAATATAAAGTAATTATCATAAAGATACTCACTGGACTTGATAAAAGAGTGCAGGGACATCAGTGAGATCCTTAGCAAAGATATAAAAAATGAAATTAAAAATGAAGAACACAATAAATAAAGTTAAAAATATACTTGATGGAATAAATAGGCTAGAGAAAACTGAAGGATGAAGTAATGACATGAAGACAGAATATTAGAAAGAAATAAATCTAAACAATGACGGAAAAAAACTATGTGAAATGAGAATAGAATTAGAGAACTTAAGTGACTCCAGCAAGTGTAACAGTATTTATATTATAGGGATCCCAGAAGAAGAAGAGAAAGAAAAGGGGAAATAAAATTATTTTAAAGAAATAATAGCTGAAAAGTTCCTTAATACGGGGAAGGTAACAGTATTCAGATTCAGAATAATCTGAACACAGAGATTTCAACAAAAAAATCAACCCAAGGAGATCAACACTAAGACACATAGTAATTAAAATGGCAAGAAGTAGTGATAAAGGAAAAGTTTTTAAAGGTACATACAAGGGAAACCTATAAGGTTATCAGCACATTTTTCAGGAGATACTTTGCAGGCCAGAGATGAGTGGCATGATATATTCAAAGTGCTAGAAAGGAAAACTCTGCAGCCAAGAATACTCTATCCAACAAGGTCATCATTCAGAATATAAGGAGTAAAAAAGAACTTCTCAGACAAACAAAAATTAAGAGTTCATGACCACTAAACCAGCCCTACAAGAAATATTAAAGGGGACACTCTGAGTGGAAAAGAAAGACTATAAGTAAGAGTATGAAAAAAGTAGGAAATACAAAAGCAGTAAAAGTAAATATAACTATAAAAATCAATCAAGGGATTCACAAAATAATGTAAACTATAACACCATGTACCTAAAACATTAGGGGAGAAGAGTAAGAATGGGTTCATAGAGTTTATATGAGGAAGATGTTTTGTACAAACCTAATGGTAACTACAAATTAAAAAGCAGTAATATATACAAAGAATAAAGAAAAATTAATCCAAGTATTATCACTAAGGAAAGCCAACAAACCATGGAAGAGTCCAAGAGAAGAATCAGAGGAAAAACATAAAAACAACCACAAAGTAACAAAATGACATTAAATATATATCTATCAATAAGTACCTTGAATATAAATGGAGTAAACACTACAACCAAAAGATACAGGGTAACAGAGTGAATAAAAAACAAGACTCACCTATATGCTGCCTCCAAGAAACTCATTTCAGACTTAAAAACACCTGCATATTGAAAGTGAGAGGATAGAGAATTATCATGCAAATAGATATCAAAAGAAAGCCAGAGTAGCAATACTTTTATCAGACAAAATATATTTTAAAACAAAGACTATAACAAGAGATGAAGAAGGACATAAATAATAATAAAGGGAAGATATATTAATTGTAAATATTTATATACCCAACATGGGAGCATCCAAATAAATAAAAGAGGTAATAACAAACATAAAGGAACTAATCAATAGTAGTACAATAATAGCAGGGGACGTTAACACTCCACTTACATCAATGCACAGATCATCCAAACAGAAAACCAAAGAGTGCCTTTGAATGACACACCAGACCACATGGATTTTAAGATGTATTCAGAATATTCCATTCTAAAACCTCAAAATACACACTCTTTTCAATTTCAGATGAAACATTCTCTACACCACAGATTAGGCCACAAAACAAGTCTCAACAAATTCACAAAGATCAAAGTCATACAATGTATGTTTTCTGACCACAATGTTATTAAATTAGAAATCAACCACAAAAAAAAAAATCTGGAAAGTGCATAAATATGTGGAGGTGAAATAAAATGCTACTAAATGATGAATGGACCAACCAAGAAATCAATGAATAAATTAAAAAGTACATGTAAACAAATGCAAAAAAAAAAAAAAACCCACAATAGTTCAATAACTTTGAGATACAGCAAAAGCAGTTTTTTTGGTTTTTGATGTTGTTGTTGTTGCTGTTGTTTAGCAAATACAGGCCTACCTTCAAATGCCTGAAAAATCTCAAATAAACAACTTAACTTTACACCTAAAGAAGCTAGAAAAAGAGCAACAACCAAAACCCAAAACCAGCAGCAAGAAGGAAATAATAAAGATTAAAGCAGAAATAAATGATATAGAAGCCACAAAAACAAACAAAACAAAAGAACAGATCAATGAAACCAAGAGCTGATCATTTGGAAAGTCTCATAAAATTGATCAATCTCCAGCCAGAACAAAAGAACAAATGAAAGAATGACAGAAAGAAAAAAAACAGGAGAAAGAGAAAGAAAAAGGGGGGGAGAGGGAGGAAGGACAAAGAGAGAAAGGGAGCAAAGAAGAAGAAGAAAGAAAGAAAGAGAATGAGAGGAGAGAGAAAGAAAGAACGGGGTTGGAAGAAAGGAGATAGAGAAAGAAAGAGAAAGAGAGAAAGAGAAAGAGAGAGAAAGTGAAAGAAAGAAAGAAACGAAGGAGGGAGGAAGGAGGGGAGGACTCAAAATCACAAATGAAAGAGGAGAAATTATAACCAATACCACAGGAATACAAAAAATTTTAAGAGAATATTATGAAAACCTATATGTCAACAAATTGGACAACCTAGAAGAAATTAGTAAATTCCTAGAAACATATAAATTACTAAAATTGAAGCAGGAAGATACAGAAAATTTGAATCAACCAATTATCAGCAATGAAATTGAATCAGTAATCAAACTTCCAACAAACAAAAGTCCAGGACCAGATGGTTTCATAGACAAATTCTGCCAAACATTTAAAGAAGAGTTAAGGGGCACCTGGGTGGCTCAGTGGGTTAAAGCCTCTGCCTTCGGCTCAGGTCATGATCCCGGGGTCCTGGGATTGGGCCCCGTGTCGGGCTCTCTGCTCTCAGTGAGCCTGCTTCCCCCTCTCTCTCTGCCTGCCTCTCTGCCTACTTCAGATTTCTGTCTGTCAAATACATAAATAAAAATAAAATCTTTAAAAAAAAAAAAGAAGAGTTAATACTTATTCTTCTCAAGCTACTTCAAAAAATAGAAGTGGAAGATAAACTTCTGAATTCATTCTATGAAGCCAATATTACCCTGATATCAGTATCAGATAACAACACCACTACTTTAAGAAAGAACTGGAAGTCAGTATCTCTGATAAATAAAGATGCAAAAATCCTCAAAAAAATACTAGCAAACTGAACCCAATAATCCACTTTAAAAAAATCATTCAGTAAATTACCAAGATACAAAATCAATATATAAAAATCTCTTGTCTTTGTATACAATAATAATGAAGCAGAGAATGAGAAATTAAGAAATAATCCTACTTACAATTATACCAAAGATATTAAAATACCTAGGAATAAACTTAACCAAGAAGGTCAAAGACATGTACTCTGAAAACTATATAACACTGATGAAAGAAATCAAAGACACAAAGAATTGGAAACACATTCTGTGCTCATGGAACAAATACTGTTAAAATGTCTATACTACCCAAACCAATCTACACATTTAATGCAATCCCTATCAAAATGCCAATAGCATTTTTCACAGAATTAGAATAAACAATCCTAACATTTGTCTGGAACCATAAAAGATCCTGCATAGCCAAAGCAATGTTGAAAAAGAAAGACAAAACCGTAGGTATCACAATTCCAGATTTCAAGTTATATTCCAAAGCTGTAGTAATCAAACAATAGGGTACTGGCACAAAAAACAGGCACAAAGATCAATGGAACAGAATTAAAAAAAAAAAAAAAACAGAAATAAACACACATTAAAAGGTCAATTAATCTTCAACAAGGAAAGAATATGCAATGGGAAAAAGAAAGTCACTTCAACTAATGGTGTTGGCTACATGCAAAAGAATGAAACATGACAAATTTCTTTCCCCATATGCAAAAATAAACTCAAAATGGACTAAAGACTTAAATATGAGACCTGAAAGCATAAAAATCCTAGAAGAGGGGAAAGGCAGTAATTTCTCTGACTTTGGCTACAGCAACATTTTTCTAGATATGTCTCCTGAGGCAAGGGAAATAAAAGAAAAATAAATTATTGGGACTATATCAAAATAAAAAGTTTCTGCACAGCAAGGAATCACTCAACAAAACTAAAAGGCAGTATACTGAATGGGAGAAGATATCTTCAAATGATTTATCCAATAAAGGGTTAATATCCAAAATTTATGGAGAATTGATATAACTCAACACCTAAAAATCAAGTAGCTCAGTGAAAAAAAGGGCAGAGGACATGAACAGACATTTCTCCAAAAAAGACATCCAGATGACCAATACACACATGAAAAGATTTTCAAAATCACTCATCATCAGGGAAATGAAAATTCAAAACTCCAATGGGATATCACCACACACCTGTCAAAATGACTAACGTCCACAGCACAAGAAACAACAGATGTTGGCGAGGATGTGGAGAAAAAGGTATCTTTGTGCACTGTTGGTGAGAATGCAAACTGGTGTATCCACTGTGGAAAACAGTTTAGAGGTCCCTCATAAAGTTAAAAATAGGGGCACCTGTGTGGTGCAGTTGGAAAAGCATCCAACTCTTGGTTTCAACTCAGGTCATGATCTCAGGGTCTTGAAATCGAGCCCTGCATTGGGGTCCCTGCTCAGCAAAAAGTCTGCTTGAGATTTTCTCTTCTCTCTCTCTCCTCTGCCCATCTTGCTTGTGTTCTCTCTCTCTTTCAAATAAATAAATCTTGGGGGGGGAAGGGTTAAAAATATAGAACTACCCTAGGATTCAGTAAGCACAGTATTGTATATTTACAACCAAAGTAGAAAAACACCAATTCAAAAGGATACATACACCCTATGCTTATTGCAGCATTATTTACACAGCCAAATTATGGAAGCAGCCCACTATCCAACAATAGAAGAATGGATAAAGATGAAATTGTATATACATACAATGGAATAGTATTCAGTCATAAAGAAGAATGAAATCTTGCCATTTGCAACATCACAGATAGAACTAGAGAGTATAGGGACGCCTGGGTGGCTCAGTTGGTTAAGCAGCTGCCTTCGGCTCAGGTCATGATCCCAGCGTCCTGGGATCGAGTCCCACATCCGGATCCTTGATCGGCAGGGAGCCTGCTTCTCCCTCTGCCTCTGCCTGTGCTCGCTCTCTCTCTCTCTGACAAATAAAAAAAAAAAAAAAAAGTCATTATTAAAAAAAAAAAAAAGAACTAGAGACTATAATGCTAAGTGAAGTAAATCGGTCAAAGACAAATATATGATTTCAGTCATACGTGGAATTTAAGAAACAAAAGAAAGGAAAAAGAGAGGGGTGAAGAGAGAGAGAGAGAGAAATCAAGAAACACACTCTTTTTTTTTTTAATATTTTATTTATTTATTTGAGAGAGAGAGACAGTGAGAGAGAGCATGAGCGAGGAGAAGGTCAGAGGGAGAAGCAGACTCCCCATGGAGCTGGGAGCTTGATGTGGGACTCGATCCCGGGACTCCATGATCATGACCTGAGCCGAAGGCAATTGCTCATCCAACTGAGCCACCCAGGCGCCCGAAACAGACTCTTAAATATAGAGAAAAAGCTGAAAGTTACCAAAGGAGAGGTGGGTGGGAGAATGAGTAAAATACATGATGGAGATTTAAGAGCACATTTATCATGATGACTACAGGGTAATATATAAAAAATTGTTACATCACTATATTGTACACCTGAAATCAATATAAGACTATATGTTAACTATATTGGGATTAAAATTAAAAACTTAATAAAAATAAAAATAATAAAAATTTTAAAAATTAAAAAACTCCAGTTCACAGGAATAAATGAACCATAAATGTAAATAAGATGGTACACATAATAAAATCTATAAATACACACTTGCTTTCTTTCTTTTCTCAGCTTGTATAATCAACATGAAATTATACAAATTAGTAGCAATGTAGTGTTGATTTTGTAGCATATATAGATGCAATGTGTATAATAATAAGAAAAAGAAAAAAGAATAGAGCTATAAAAGAGTAGTATTTTGCCATTTCACTGGAATTAAGTTAGTATAAATCTCAAGTAGATTCGTTTAAAGATTTTATTTATTTATTTGAGAGTATGAGAGAAAGAGCATGAGGGGATGTGGGGGGGTGGGGGAAGGGAGGGGATGAGAAGGGGGGGCAAGCAGGGAGCCAGATGAGGGGCTGGATCCCCAGACCCTGGGATCATAATCTGAGCCAAAGGCAGATGCTTAACCAAGAGAGCCACCACACGTCCCTCAAATAGATTCTGATAAACTAAAATGTATGTGGTAAACTCTGGGAACAACTACGGGGGAGGGGGGGAACACTTCCAAAATACAATGAAAAATTTAAGAATTTAGACCAAAACATAAATATACTATCCAGAATAAATGTTTATAAATGTACCGCTTTCTTTTTTAACCAAAATTCTGTGAACATAGATTAAATGTTCTCTCGTAACTTGAGGCCATCATTCTGAATACAACTGACAGTGTCAATATGTTCAAATGGCTATGTGAAGTTGAAATATATAAAACTGTTTGTTAACATAACTGCCTTCTTCTTTTTCCTTTCTTTATTTGTCAAGTAATAATCCCTTCTTTGTGTTCCTATCACAACATGCATTAAAATAAGGTGTACTCATTTACATACCTGTCTTATTTATCTTTATCTGCCAAGCAGTCAGGTCAGGGCACTATAAACACTAAATAATAAATGTTCGAATAAAGCTTAAATAGAGACTTGGAGATTAATCACTCGAACCAGCTAACTTTAAGGACTCTTTTCAAAATATTTCCTGGGGCGCCTGGGTGGCTCATTGGGTTAAAGCCTCTGCCTTCAGCTCAGGTCATGATCTCAGGATCCTGGGATCAAGCCCTGCATGGGGCTCTCTGCTCAGCTGGGAGCCTGCTTCCTCCTCTCTCTCTGCCTGCTTCTCTGCCTACTTGTGATCTTGGTCAAATAAATAAATAAAATCTTTAAAAAAATAATAAAAATAATAAAATACTTCCTAAGCCCCTTACTGGCTGAACTTACTCAGAAAAGGTACTGAAACTATTTCTGTTTCAGTTTTCTCATTTATCAAATGGAGATAAACATAGTGCTTATCTCATAAGGTTTTTATGAGGATTAAATGAGTTACACCTAAAGATAGCTCTCAGAACTGGATCTGATTTACAATAAACACTATATATGCTTGCCCATATTATTCATGTGCATATGCTAACATTTGTTTTGGATGCTCTCATAGATCTTTTGATATTTTATGTTCTCTAAATTTGAGATAGCTAAGCTTATCAGATAAATCACTTCTGGATTAAAATTTACATTTACTTAGTCTTTTGCTATTTGTCTTTCTATTCTCCTTGAAGGCTGCTCTAATAGGAAAGAATAACCACAAAACATGAGACATTTGTCTTTGCAGAGATTTGAAAATATGACTAAGAAGATAGGGAGATCTTATTTTGTAATACTAATTTGAGAGGGAAAATCAGTCAAGACAGAGCCTTATAAATAACATGGATCAGGTTTTCTATATTGTTTTTATCTCCTATAAATCGAACTCAATATTCAACATATTTTTGCAATCTTTTCACAATGCCTTCTTGATGCTCATTTATCTGTTCTTTGTTAAATGTTCTGATGGTTCATGTCAGAAAGAGAACATTAGAATTCATACCAAATGTGGTGTTGTCACTGACTGACAGCTGGTACTAACCTACAGGAATCTTGCACTTTTAGAATGTTTATCTATTATTAAAAATTCTTTAAAAACTTGCGATAATCCTAAAGAGTCCTGCTGAGTAACAAGAAATCAAGAACAGCATTGAAGAAAACGGACTGCAAACCTGTACTCATTTAATGTTTAATTTATCATGTCCAAGGGTTGTAAGTAGTTAAAGCATGTCACTAACTCTCGCTTTCATTTATATATTTACTATTACAAATCTTTCTGTCTTGTTTATAAGTCTTTGAGTTTCTAAAGATCTTTTGCTTTGAAATTACAAAAGGTATTATAATCTCCTCTTTGTGTGTTCATGGTACCACCCACAAACTTTGGAATTCTGTGGTATGCATCAGATTTTTAAAGAGATATTTTGCCAAGGACCTAGGAATCTTTCCTGATGAGAAAGAAAATGGAATGTGAAGGGAGTGAAGAAGCCAAATACTGAATTTCTTCTTCCATTTAATGCTTCCAAAGAGACCCTGTGAAATGTATATGCACAGAAAAAAAAAAAAAAAACCTCACACATTTTACGCATTCTGAGAAAAATGTTGTAATACGTATGACCTTTGACTTTCTCATGTAGGTGGTAATTTCTTATTAATATGAAAACATAACTTAGAACTTAATCCTTATTTGTAAGAAGTGTCAGATTCAGTTTGGAAACTTTGAAAATAATGTTCTCCGTTGGGAAGTATTTAATAGTATCCTGCTATCCCAAGCAAAATTTATATAATTAGTGAAAGTCCCTAATTTATTCCTAGAAAGTTGTTACAGTCTTAAGATTCTAACAAAAGCAGTTTTCCTCTTCCAACTACAGATGATTCTAATAAAATAGCCTAATCCAGGGCTTCTCAACCTTGGCATTACTAACTTCTAGAGCTTCATAATCCTGTGCTTTGAGGGGCTGCCTTGCGCATTGTAGGATGTTTAGCAGCATGCTGGTCTCTTTGTACTAGATGAAGAAAAAAACCATCCCTCAAATTTTAAAAGTCTAAAATATATCCAGACGGACCATTGCCAAGTGTCTTCATTTTCAGTACTATGAAATAGATTACCACAAACTCAGTGGCTTAAACACAAATTATTTTACCATATTTTCAATGTCAGGAGTCTGAGTTAGGAAGTTCCTCTGCTCCAGATATCACTAAGCTGAAATCAAAGTGTTGGCTGGAGCTTCTCTTCATATCTAGGGATCAGGATTCTCTTCCAAGCTCCCTGATTTAGGCACAATCACTTCCTTGTTGATCTGTGAATAAAGTTCCCATTTTCTTGCCACCTGTAGCCAAGAACCCCTCTTGGCTTTTAGCGGCCAAGTTCTGTGACCTATGACTCACATAGTCAGGTCACAACCTGGGTGTTTGTTTTCTTCTAAGCCAATAGGAGGCTTGCTATCTGACTTTAAATCCCTTTTCAATCACTCTGATCCAGTCCTATGTAAGGCAGAAGAAAGTTCTTATTCCTTTTTTTTTAAAGATTTTTATTTATTTATTTGACAGAGAAAGAGATCTTAAGTAGGCAGAGAGGCAGATGGGGGCAGGGGGAGAAGCAGGCTCCCTGCTAAGCATAGAGCCCGATGTGGGGCACTCGATCCCAGGACCCTGAGATCATGACCTGAGCCGAAGGCAGAGGCTTAACTCACTGAGCCACCCAGGTACCCTGAAAGTTCTTATTCTTAAGAACATGCTATGTATCTACATGTAACACATCATGTGGTCTGTAAATTGCTTTCAAATAGATCAGCAATTAGTTGGTAGATAGATTGAAAGTTATGGGTTAAACTGTGTTCCCCAAATTTATATATTAAAGTTCTAAAATACCTCATAATGTGACTGTTATCTGGAGATAGGGTCTTCAAATAGGCAGCTAAATTATAATGAGTTTATCAGAGTGAGCTAAAAATCAGTATGACTGCTGTTCTTTTAAGAAAAATTTAAGCACAGATAGGTACAAAAGGAAGACAAGGTAAAGACAGAAGACAGACATTTATCAACCAAAGAGAAAGGTTTTAGAAGAATACAACCCTATTCACAAAGTCTGTGGTTCTTTGTTATAGCAGCCCTAGCAAATTAATACATATGGAGAGAGAGAAAGACAGAAAGATGATGGACATATAGATAAATTGAGAGCAGGGGGAGGAAGAACACACTATATTCTAGTAGTACAAGTTTAAAACTAGGAATTAGACATTTCCATAACTATGCAGAAACTGAGGAAGAAGATAACAGTTCAGTGAAGCACTGTGAAAAGTCAGTGAGGCAAATACTGAAGGTCTCAACCTGAAGAACCAAAGTGGGCAGTCCTCAGAAGCTCAGTAAAAAGTCACTGAAATTCCTAAAAATTTCTAAGCAAGTGTTATAGACTAAATTACATTATCTCCAAAACTGGTATGTTAAAACCCTAGCTCCAATACCTAAGAATGTGACTGTACCTTAAGAAACAACCTTTAAAGAAGTAGTTTAAAAAAAGCCCATTACACTGTTCTCTAATCCAATCTTCCTGGTTTCATTATAAGAGGAGGAGATTAGAACATGCTAATTAAATTGTACATGTGTCCTTACAAGAAAGAAGACAAACATTCAGAGAGGTGTGATAATATACATCAGGGATGTGAAGGTACAGGGGGATGTTCATGTGAGGGCCAAACAGAAGGTAGCCTCTGCAAGCAAAGGGGCAGGGCTTCAAAGAGAAACCACTTACTTGGTCTGTGGCACTTCATTATGGAAGACCTGGCAAACTAATACAGAAGGGTATTGAACTGCCTCAGTCTGCAACAGCAAAGCAATGGATTCTCAAGACAGTGCCAGGAAAAAAAAGGGGGAAAGGAAGGAAGGAAGAAAGGAGAGGAGGGAGGGAGAAAGGAAAGAAAGAAGGGGCCAGGAAGCAAAAGAGAATCTCAGGATGAAACTGTCTCAGGAAAATAACACAATCTCCTTCCACAAATTTCCAAACCTCCTGGGTACCACACAGGAAAGGGGATTCTGGGAAATAGAGTTTCCACCTTCTCTTCTGCATATAGAAGGGACTTTAGAAGATAGTATTATCGAATCTAAATTGAAAACAGACATGAAGCATAGGTATTGATCAGAAAGTATTTCCCAAATCTTAGCTTCCTATTATTTTTGTAGCTGTTTCTTCAGTTCCACAGTTTTATTTTTGCTATACTTAAGACTTCTTTAGTGCTCTTATTATTTCTCTTTTAAGAGAAACTTTCTCCCCACGTGTTCTATTTTGCTAGGGGTTGCCTAATCTGTATTTTGCTTGTATTTTTCATTTGCCTACTAGGTCTTCCTGGACCTTTTCTTTTCTCTCTCTCCCCACCCCCCTCTCTTTCTTTACTCCTCCCTGTTTTATCTCCTGGGGTAAGAGGATTAATTTCTCTTTTGTCATGGGCTTACTAGTCAATAGTTGTCAGGGCCCAGAGCAGGTGAAACACTCCACTTTAAGGAGTCTTATAAGTTGCAAAGTGTAGGAGATGGGACATAGAGCATAGAGGACTCATTGTGCCCAAACTCCAAACCTTGGAAGACCCCTTATACACCAGATAAAGGCTCTTTTCAGTATTTGTAGCACATTTTTTTATTCTCAAAATTCTAAAGTAGTTGAGACTTCAAGCCTTCAAAGCAGTCCAGCTCTAGAGAAGTAGATAGGTGCATTTCAAAGTGTTAGGTAGAAGCTAGACATGAGCAGGGGAAGGAAAAACTAAAGGCAGAGTCCCAAATCTTTAAAAGAGAATAATAGGGGCATGAACTGAAGGCAAGGGCTGTAATAAATAAGCTACACATTAAAGCCTGGGGCACAACATCCTGATATTGTGGCTTCCAAGACCTTGAGACTGACCGATAATGAGCCACAGATGTGCTCTCCTCTTCCACCTCTGCCCCAGTAACCCCCAGACTCATTATAGTGCATCTGCATTGCAAGTATAGCCCTCAAACCTCAGGGAGAAAAGGCTGGCGTGCCAATAGTTTCAAACACTCACCCTTTCAACCTGTGGGAGGAGTCCCTCAAATGACTGGAAGTAGCTGCCATTAGAAACCATGCCACTGTACCTAACAACTTCTCCCAGCCCCAAGAGATTGAATTATATCCAATTCCAAAACAACCTGCAGCCAGTTCCACTCTTGGATCCTCCCTCATCTCCCATCTCCCACCTTGAAAATGCACTTTCACTTTAATAAACTGCTTTGTGTTTCTTGTTTTCCTTCCCACTGTCTTATTCTAGCCCAGATCCCCACATACAAATTCTGTGGGGGAATTCAAAGACCTAGACCTCCACTGACACAACACAGACTCTCCCACCAGAAACAAAGGGTTGTCACAAGACTGTCTTTCTTAGCCACGGAAAAATCAGAAAGTCAGAGTCTGATATTCAATAACAAAAACAAAACCATAAAACTTTATTTTTTATAGCATCAAGTAGGATTTGACATTTTGAATTTCTAATAGTTCCCATAACTTACAGATAGGAATATATGACACAAATGACTAAATATTTCTTAGACTACCAACTATTCATCAGGCTGCATACCCTGGCTAATTATCAGAACTGGTTTTTTTTTTTTTCACTAAAAGTTTAAATTTGTACAAATAAATTAATAAATGAAAGGACCAGATCTCAAAAGGAGATGGATGAACAGAGAATAAAAAAGGATTCCTCATTTGTCATCTGGCTGAAATTCAAAAAAAATCCAGACAAGGGAAGAAACCTCCTTTCTGGATAGTAGTTTTCTATTCTTTATACATGTTGCCTTAATAATAGATAATTATAGCCTGTCTACAGACTTCCTAGAGTTTAAATTGCATATCATTTTCTTCATTTCCTCCCTTCAGTCACTTTTAAAATTTGTTGAAAAATTTTAAACATCTGCTTAATTCCACTGAAGAGGTGGCTATGTGTTGTTATAAATGAGGCAATCCATAAGTTTAGCTTATTTTTTATATGTGTATATTGAGCATGGTGATTTGATAAATATGGGCCTATACACTTAAGTCACACATTTATTCATCATTTGAAAGTCCAGAGAATTTTGTAAAATTCAGAAATTTAAGATCATGATTTTATTATGGCTAACGAGAAGCCAGAGGGTCCTCTTCCATTTGATTTATTGGCTCCAATTACTATCTTCAGATTAAAAATGGGTAACCCACTTGTTCTGGGAGACAGAAGCTTTCAAAGCATCATGTCTTTCTTGCTTGTGAGTCAAACTTAGTTTCATTCTTTTGGCAGCTGCTCAAGCATATTACTACATAACTGGCACCAACAGCTGCCTCTGCTGTGTAAACCATATGAACATCACACAATCCAGACTCTCACCATCTCATTTAGTATTAGATCACTTTTTGTGCAATGAGGTGTGCAGTCTGTAGTCACAAAAAAGGAAACCAAAAACAAAGGATGGAGACTCTTACAATCTTGAATTCAGAAAACTTATGGTCCACAAATATTTTTTTTCAGTATTTAAAGCTGACAGTTTCAAGTTTCCTCAAAGCCATGTATAGACTTATTTCTCTATGTAGTTTTGGTTTGCTTGTAAATTAAAGGAAAAAATAAACTTTAAAAGTAATTTAAAAAAGCAACAATTACAAAGATTCAACTTCCACATTCAACCTTAAAAAACAAATTATAAAGCTATCTTTACCTTGTCAAGCACAATTTAAAATAATGAACAGGAAAGACATAAAACTAAGGAAAGTTATCAAGATTTATCAAGATATTTCCTTGAGGCATATAGAGTTTCATCCAGTTGATGATGAAGTAAGCTGAAATCTCAAATTCAGAAACATATCTCCAGCATATCTCTTTTTGATATCATAAACCAAACATTTAGCCATCTGCCCTTTCAGTGGGATGTAGACATTTAGCCCATAATGGAATTCACCTTAGGTATGTTCTTTAAAAAAACAGATGTTCCTCTTAATCACACTATGTTAAACATGCAGTAAGCTTGAGAAATACATTCTGGCTGACAAAGATACATCTAGAGTAAACAAGACCATTTAGTTCTTTGCAACAAGTAACCCTGTCTGATCACTAATTCATTTATTTATGCACTTCCATGTGATAGTATTAAATATCTTTTGGAGTCAATGTATTGAATTAGGGAAAATATATGATATACGGGTCTAATAAGTGATATAATGCACACATATTCTAACAGAGGATATTAGATAAGATAAATATGAATACAAATTGTGTAAGTTTAAATATTTATAAATTAATACATATGCATGAATGAACATACACTGCATAATTTGAGTTACTATGGTTGAATTTAACTGTTACCAGAGCACAAAATATTTATTTTAAATGAATGATTTTTACCCTCTCTTCTCATGAAAACACATATTTACTTATAGCCTGATTTATTTTCTTCATAATATTGAAGAAGCAAAGATTTTTAATGTTTTTCTTACCTGTTCATTTTCATTATGTATCTTGCCATCAAGATAGATTATCACATCTGGAATAAAACCCCACATGGACTTAGCCCTTTTACCAACCCACTTTAAATTACTCAAAAATATCAAAACATATCAGTTAAAGTATATCAAAAATTTATATTTTGTTGAAGATGTTGTGTCTGTATTCATGATGGATATCTGTAGTTTTTTTTTTCCTTATAATATCCTCAACTGGTTATGATATATGATTGTTAGACTGGTAAATTAAGTTGGGATGTGTTTCCTCCCATTTGATTTTCTGGAGAGATTATATAGAATTGAAATGAGTTCTGTGCTAAATGTTCAGTAGAAGTCACCTGTGAAACTATCAGGAACTGGGATTTACTTTGTTGGATATTGTTGTATTCCATCTGGAATGAATTTTGGTAGTTTGTATCTTTCAAGGAATTGGTCTATTTTATCTAATTGATCAAATTTATTGCCATATAATGTTGTCCTATTATTTTAATATCAGAGGGACATGTATCGTGTCCTCTTTCTTTGTTGGCCTTGTTGGAGGTTTATCAATTTTACTGATTAAGAAAAAAAACTTTTGGTTTATTGACCTTATCATTTGGCTTTCAATTTCACTGATTTCTGCTCTAATCTTTACCTTCTTTCATTTTGCTTTAGGTTTATTTTATTTTTCTCTCTCTGGTACTTAAGGTGAAAACCAGAGTTATTGATTTTAAATCATTCTTCTGATATGTGCATATAATGTTTCCCTCTAAGCATTGTTTTAACTGTATCCCACAGGTGTTGCTACATTGTTTTTTAGTTTTCATTTAATTCAAAATATTTTCTTATATTCCAGAGACCTCCTTTTTGGCTCATAGGTTATTTAGAAATGTATTACTTCATTCCCAACTATTTTGGGATTTTCCAGAATATTTTTGCTATTTATTTATCATTTCATTCTATTATGGTCAGACATGATTTGTACGGTACCTATTTCATTAAGTTTTAGATAATTACTATTTTCTTTGCTTTTTCTTAATTCCTGAAGTTATGAGATTTCCTCTGGAATCTTTTTTTTTTTTTTTTTTAGACTGAGGAACATCCTTTAGCTTGGCTTTTTTTTTTTTCCTTTCCCAGTGTGCTAGTTACAGAGTCTTCTAGTTTTCCTTGGTCTAAGACTGTTTTTATTTTGCTGTCATTCCAAAAAGGTATTATTGCTGGATACAAAATTCTAGGTTGGAAGAATTCTTTACTTTTCTGTTTTGTTTTGTTTTGTTTTCATGGTTGATCAGGTTAGAGGTTTGTTGATATTTTAATTAAACTGATACCTCAAATGGTTCTAGTGTCACTTTGGTTTTCATATCCTTTGCTGTGCATAATAGGTTGTTTTATTAAATTCATCAGGAATGAGCCCAGACTCATTTACACTTATACACAAAATTCACAAGCTCTCCTCTCTAGCTCACTCCTCTCCTGAATTTCTCTTATACTCTCTGTATCCCAAGAGCCCCTTACCTAGTCTTCTGGACAGAAATATTTTCTCTTTATTTCCTCACTAATTTAGCTACCCATGCTATAAGTAAACAGGAAAAAAATAATGGGAATTTCTCCAAAACTCCGTGGACCATGAGGTATCCTTCCAAGAATTCCTCTGGCCAGGAAAATGGTTTTATCTTGGCTTTTAGGAGCCTGTGATATTCTTTTCTTTTTTCCTTACCCTAATTTTATTTTGCACATGTGAATCCCAAAACCCTGATGTGTTTATTACAACAACTAAAATAATAAAGTATCTTAAGTAAAATTAAATATGATAACATCCAATTTGGCAAGGGTGTGAGGGAATGCCAGTCTCACATACACTTGATGGAACGATAAATTGGTATACCCACTCCCAAGAGCGATTTAGCAATCAATACCTTGAAGAGCTGAACATATCCACACTTATACAACCCAGGAAATCCTCATTACAGAATATCTCCCACACTGGGCAAAGAAACACAAATATTATTCATTTTAGAATCATTTACCTTAGCTAAAAATTGGAAATAGACTGAATGCCCATCAGCTTGAAAAAGGTCAACAATGTCCTATATATTCATACAATACTATATAGCTATGAAATTAAATGAAGTAGAATGCACTTCAGCACAGATGAATCTCACAAACATATTAATGAGTTTGAACAGTTGCAGAAGGACTTATAAAGCTAGTCACTTATATGAAATTTTAAAAAAGAAAAATCTGTACTCTTTCTATGGCACTTTATGTAAAAACTGAAGAGTAGAAGAATGCCTTTCAAATTCATACTAATGTTTATCTGTATGTGAAATTCTATGCTACTTTCTTAGTAGCATATTATTCTATGGTGACTTTCCCCTTTTTAAGTCGTATTCTGTCATGCATTCAGGAATATTCTTCTCTTAGGGATTTTATCCTATTCTAGTAACTGCTCTCAGCTCAGTCTTTAAGTGGTGCCACTTCTTTCAATTCTACCCCATTCTTCTCTGGTCCCTCTTATTTTCCCAAATTCAATAAAAGTTGTGTTTGCACAAAAGTGATCCTTAAGCCTTCCTCCCTCCCATATTTCCATTTGAATAAAAGGTTTCTTGGAAATATTTTCAAAACGTCTACTTTTTGTTGCTCAGTACACGGTTTTGTGATTTCACCATGAGCTACCACTGCTTACTTACATTTATAGTCGAGTGGCAGGAAGTGAGCAAGTGAACCAGAAATTTGAAATTTTGCCAAAGAAAGTAAATAAAGAGATAAGCAATCTGTAAATAAACATAAGCTACATCTTTGCATATACCTATCTTCTTAAATGAAGTTTAAAAAATTCTGTAATTTTAATGTGATTTTAAATGTTTTCTTAGAAAATAAAAATATTACACATGGTATCAATCATAAATTATACTATCTAATATCAGGTTCAAGTGTTTACAAAGTTAAAAATTATTTACTACTGTGGAAAAGAACTTTTTATGTTACAGTCTGTCTTATTAGATGAATTTCCTCCCCAAACAATAAAAATCTGTTTAATTAAAAATTGGAAATGATGATAATTAAGGTAAGCTTACTTGAAACACAAATCTGTACCCTCAAAAGATTACTTTCTGATTAAAGGTGTAAATAAGGGTAATATTTTGTCTATTTTCAAGTAGAAGCCAGAAAATTATTTAAGCCGCTTTAGCAGTAGTTTCTTATTCAAATACAGTAAAAAAAAATAAACTTTATTTATGAGTATTTTCAGGCTCCAAACAATTTTTTTCTCACATTTAGGATTGATTGTTATATTACTCAATTGCTGTTAGACTATTTCATACATATTTTATCTCGTGCCATTTCTTATTATATGTTCTGTGATTGAGACTCACCTTTTATTTCCCAAATGGGCACAATTAATGAGATTTTACTATAGATACCATAGTGTGAAAGTCAATGCTAATTAGCAGCTTTACCATACAGAAAGGTGAACTGAAATTTCCTGTGCTAGAATTATAAGAGAAGAACATACTAAAATACTGCATGTGGTAAGAAATAAAGGAATTGAATGGGAAAGAGAAAGAAAAGTAGAATGAACAGAATGTGCAAGTTTTGCACATCTAGAATATAAAATACAACACTTGAAACTAATGAAATGTATAAAGCCTCCACTTGTGTTAAAAGTACTGTCCAACAAAATTTGGTTTCACCTGTAATGACTTAGAAAATTCCTTATTTCTTATTTAAATATTTTTCTCTTAAAATATACAGAAAGAGGGACACCTGGGTGCCTCAGTGGGTTAAAGCCTCTGCCTTCAGCTCAGGTCATGATCTCAGGGTCCTGGGATGGAGCCCCACATCTGGGCTCTCTGCTCAGCAGGGAGCCTGCTTCCCCTGCTCTTTCTGACTGCCTCTCTGCCTACTTGTGATCTCTGTCTGTCAACTAGATAAATAAATAAAATCTTAAAAAAATATACAGAAAGACAATATCCTAACACTGGACATGTCCAAAAGCTTTAAAAATCTTGGCTGATATTGTAGGTCCCATGTACACAGCTTACAGCATACTCTTGACTACATTATATGTTTTGATACTATATAAAAGATAAATTCCTTAAGGGAAAATATTTGTATGATTCATCTGTATGTCATGAGTAGTATCTAACACAGTGTCTTGAGCACAGTAGGAACAAAATAAATGCTTGTTGAATGTATGAGCAGACCATATTTTTCAAGGCATTTGACACCTGAAGTTGTTGTGTATATGTGTAACATAATTATCTTTTTCCTGACTCCCAGCACTTAAAATGTATCTTGCTGAACTACTGGGCACTAATTTTTTTTAATTATTATTACTTGCACTAACCCAGGCCCACAGAAGAGGGGAGATCTAAGATAAGAATGCAGAACTACAAGAAGGTGTGGAGATTTCCTTCTGAGTTCTTTTAGATTGTTAAAATACATGATAATCAGTTTATTTTATTTATTTATTTATTTATTTTAGATTTTATTTCTTTATTTGACAGACAAAGATCACAAGCGGGCAGAGAGGCAGGCAGAGAGAGAGAGGAGGAAGCAGGCTCCCCACCGAGTAGAGAGCCCAACACGGGGCTCGATCCCAGGACCCTGAGATCATGACCTGAGCCGAAGGCAGAAGCCCCAACCCACTGAGCCACCCAGGCGCCCCTAATCAGTTCATTTTAAAGAAATAATAAATGTTATCTCTTCTAATGTATGATTCCAATGCCTATTGCCCCTCTGAACTAACATGCCAAACAATATTAGTTCCAATTTCTGTGAACTAAAATTAACTAACACATATTTATTGATCTCCTAGACTTCAAAAGGAGATAAACACAATATGCTAAATAGATAAAAGAGGATCTTTGTCCAATTTAGGAAACAAATATTCAGCCTGCCATCTTAGGACAGTATGTCAAAATTAAAAAAATTCAGTGGAAACAAACATTGATCTTCAAAAATCATACCATGGACTGGTATGGTGACTATGTCAAGAAAAACATATTTTAACCTAGTGTATTTTCATCAATGGAAAAGATTAAAATAAAAAATGTTAAAACTGCAAAGGCAATTAGGAATAGTATATGTTGCCAAATGACGAGATTAATTGTATAAAATTATTTTTCACATATAGTCTTAATTTTTCCCAGTAGTAAATAAGAGAGCAATAAAAGAAGAAATAAACTAGAAAAGAATGAAAAAAATCATAGAACTGTAGTAAAAACCTTTATGTTCTAGAAACAAAGAAGAATAGTCTCATATAAAATCTTATTTTATTTTGGCATCTATGTCTGTAAATAAATCTATGATTAATTCTTTTAATTAAATTCCCTCTTTTGTTTAAACTAGACTTTAATTTCATTGATATGATAAAATAAGATCTCAGCATTATATATTTAGATGATTATACTTGTCAATTTAAATGTACTCAAAGAAATTCTTATGATTTAAGCCTTTAAGAACTAGACATTCAAACCGGGGAAGGAAATGGTCAAACTGAAAGTTTCTTTCTAGGGCGGATAGCTGATATACTTTTATATATAACCTATATATGTTCAGTGTCTGTCAACATCTCCACTCAAAGGTTAGTTGTATAGTGAACAAACAGTAAAACAAAATACCAGGGTGTTTCTGAAGGTTTTCAGATTTACATATGCAATGAAAATATAAAACTAGTCTCCTGAATATTTTATATTGTTACTTTTATTAAATGGGCTAATATTTACATTATTTAAAATACTTAAATATTAAAAATATGCTACAGGTAACAGTGAATAAGTTGGCATTCTAAGGCATCTTTATCACAGTTAAAAGGAGAGAATTTATAAGGATAATTATTGAGGTAAGGATTACTAATAATATTTGTTTTTTCCTACTAACTGCCATCCTAAGACCACTGATAGAATTGTTTTGCAGAAACTGACCCAGACTCACATGCAGAAAGGGAGAAAAGAGTATTTCTCAGCAGTGAATGGTGTAGCAATACATGGAATTTTTAAAAAGCAAATGTCATTAGATTCTATGAAAGGCTCAAAAATTGACAATAGAGAGTGTTTGTCAGAAATGTTTCCATTAATCTCATCAATACTCCTAAAAATAACCAGAGAAATGCTCTTATTTGGACATTTCTGTTGCTAAAGATGTAAATAGTTTATTTTCTTTTATATAAGTATTGAGAATTGAGGTGAGAGAATATATTAAATCTTCAAGTGTTGAGAATTCCAATTAATCTTGATCTTATGTTGTTATATACTAAGTATTTTTGACCAATGAATATACGACACTTCTCAAATGTGAAAGACAAAATTAAAATATTGTGTGAAAAATATATATTTTGGATAAGAACACATTAAAAACAATTTATAAAGAAAACATCATCGAGCTCGTCAATGAAAACTGTTTCAAATGTCAAAAGAAGGCTTTGCAAAGATTATCAGAAACACAAATTCAAATACAGAAAAATGCTGATTACTTTGTGAATTTTAGTAATTGCATACACACACTTTTTTTAATGATAACTCTTTACTATATAATGGTCTTCTAAATGACTCCATAGGATGTGGAGTACAGTTGATGGGGACTGTCTTAAATTTTACAAAGCTGAAGTAACTACAGAACAGAGGCAGTATACTGAATATTTCAAATATGGGGTAGCATATGTCTAAGAGCTTAAGGAACAGCGAAATGCAAACTTTTGCCTTAAATCTATAGCTTCCAGGTGAAAGTTCTGAGATGGGATTTATTTCCAATTTTAAAAGAAATCTTTACTTTCAGAAAGTGTTTTAGTTTACCTAAGCGTTCATACTTGGTGTTGTACAATCCGATGGTTTTGAACAAATGTATAATGACATATTCACCATTATATCATAGAGAGTATTTTCACTGTCCTAAAAATCCTCTGTTCTCTATTTATTCAACTCTCTCTCTCTCCCCCACTGGCAACTGTTGATCTTTTTATTGTCTCCATAGTTTTATCTTTTATGGACTATCATATACATGGGATTACACAATAGGTAGCCTTCTTAGACTGGTTTCTTTCACTTAGTAAAATGCATTTAGGGTTCATCCATGTCAGTGGCTTGATAGAGTGTTTCTTCTTAACACCAAATACTCCATTATCTGGATGTACCACAGTTTATTTATTCATTCATCTACTAAAGGGCATTCTGGCTGCTTCCAAGTTTGGGCAATTATGAAGAAAGCTGCTATAAACATCCATGTGCAGGTTTTGGTATGGACAAAACCTGCATGGACCTCTGTCAGATAAATACCAATGAGCACAATTACTGGACTGTATGATAAGAGTACGTTTAGTTTTGTTAGAAACTACCAACTTGTCTTCCAAAGTAGTGATACCATTTTATATTCCCAGCAGTAATGTATGAAAATTCCCATTTGGTGTTTTTATGTTCCAGATTTTGGCCATTTAAACAGGAAGCATCTCATGGTTTTAAGTTGACTTTCTCTGATTATGTGTTATGTGAAACATCTTTTCATTAGGTTTATTTGTCATCTGTATATCTTCTTTGGTGAAGTGTCTGTTAGGGAATTCAACCCTTTTAAATCAGGTTATTGATTTTCCTTTTGTTGAGTTTTCAGAGTTTTTTGTATATTTTGGATAACATTTCTTTATCAGGTGCCTTTTGGAACTATTTTCCCCCAGAATATGGCTTGTTTTCTAATTCTCTTCAAATTTCTTATCATAGAACGTAAGTTTTTAATTTTAGTGAAGTCCAACTTATCATCTCTTTCATGAATCATATCTTTGGTGGCATATCTAAAAAGTCATGTAGGGTTTCTCCTATGTTATCTGCTAAGATTTTTATAGTTTTGCACTTTATGTTTAGGTCTATGACCAACATTGAGTTAATTTTTGTAAAAACTGTAAGATCTATGTCTAGATCCAATTTTTTTTTTCCAGGAGGATGTCCAGTTGTTCCAGCATCACTAGGTGCAGACACTATCTTTGCTCCACTGTATTGCCTTTGCTCATTCTTCTGTTTTTCAGTGTATTTTTTTTCTCACTGCTCTTCTCATTTCTCATTTAAATTTTAGAAGTTTCTTTTGTCATATCCCAAGCTCAGAGATTCGGTCTCCTAATGAGATCATCACAGGCATTCTTCATTTCTGTTACAGTGTTTTTTATCTCTAGCATTTCTTATGTATTCTTTCTTAGAATTTCTATCTCTCTGCTTATATTAACCCTTTGTTCTTGTATAATGTCCACTTTTTTCCCATTAAATCCCTTAACCAATTAATTAGTTTTCTTATATTCCAAGTCTAATAATGCTAACATTCCTGCCATATATGATTCTGATTCTGATGCTTATGCAGTCAAACTAGTTTTGTTTATTTCATCTCTTAATACATCTTATAATTTTTTACTGGAAAGTTAACATGATGTTATGGGTAAAAGGAATTATAATAAATAAGTCTCTAATAATGCAGTGTCAGAGTGAGAAGAAAGGTGAATCATTATGTGACTTACAAGTATGTCTCAGTCTTTTGGAAAACCTGTGTCCTTGAACTATGAATTTCACCAAAGCTTCCCAAGTTTTCTTTTGTTTTGTTTTGTTTTTTTTCTCCCCTTAGCTGTGACCAGATGGATGGAAGGGTTGGAGTTGTATATTTCCCTTACCCAGAAATTTTAGGCTCTGGAAAAAACCCTGGTAAAGTTAGACCCTGGTAAAACAGTTTCCCCTGAGGGCAAGCCTAGATTAGAGAGCAGAATGCTCTGGCATATTTCAAAATGGCTCCTTTCTCATTCATCCCAATAGAAGTTCAAGCGGATTTTTCTCTGATATTCACTGTGAGGAGTTGGTAGAACTCCATAAGGTCTTATTCACACAAGTGTCAGGACCCTCCTATGATTAGGTCCTCCTAGAGTTTATGACACTCAGATTTCTTCACAAGATTTCTTCACACTAAGCCTCAGAAATTCATCAGAGTCCTGGGAGCAAGTCCCACATCAGGCTCCTTGCTCAGTGGGGAGCCTGCTTCTCCCTCTGCCTGCAGCTCCCCCTTGCTTGTGTACTTTCTCTCTCATAAATAAATAAAATATTTAAAAAATAAAATATCTGCCTTAACTTTTTTACAAAAAATTTTGCTTCTAAAATTAGTAAAATTAGACACCAGCATTCAAGCCACTATTTTACCTGAAAATCTCCACACTGCTATTACTAATGTAAAATCGGGATCTTGGTTTTACCCTATGAAAAAGTACACCAAAAATTTAACTTCACTAGGGACATTTATCCCACTAATTCTAGTAATAAGTCAAAATCTTAAAAAGTTGGCCAGGCAATATTAAAATTGCAAAAATAAATAAGATATTTTTTTCAAAAATAAGTATATATCTTTAAAAAATGAAGAAAAGATGTTAGAGAAAACTGACAGCCACAGGAAAACTCATAGAAAACATCAAGAAAAAACAACGCAAAGCATTATCTACTCTGTGTTCCTCAATATATTGCCATCTATTTTCCAAAAGGGAAATCTAGTTGTTGGACTCATTAATCAGCCAGTTAATTTCAATGGCAAATGTAAGATTAACCCAAATGCTTCCTGCTTTTTTTGTGTGACTTATAAAACCGTATAGTACAGTTGATTGGCATATGATAAAAATATATTACCTGTGGTATATAAAATCAACCTTTGCTAGCTTTCATTCTTAGGATGATTACATCAGACTCTTAAGCAAATAATTTGAAACTTTAGAATATCTGATTAATTGAAACTTGAGGTACCAATGATGAGAACACTAGCCATACTCCCCTAGTTGTAGGAGGGTATGTATTTATTTAATAAACATAGCATGGAATAGAATTATAATAATTTTAGCAAGTAAGACTCTAATTATATGAGCTAAATTAATTTGTTAATTCATCATACAGTATCCAGTGAGTTTTTCTTTGGTAGAATCTCAAAAGTCTATGATACAGTAATTTTATATTAATTACTTAACTCTTATAAAAACTTGTTAGGCCTGAAAAGAAGTGCTTACCAAAGAAATGTGACACAATCAGGTCTCAGTGACTGCTATTATTATATTAAGAGATAGCATTTATAGTATTTTATAACTTACAAGGAATTCCAAAATGCATTATTCTATTGACTGAACTAATCCACAAAGAAAAAAAAATCAGAAACTGATACTTAGAAAGTTAAAATTCTTGCTCAATGTTCCATACAAAAATTGACATCTTGGCTCCCCTTACAACTTTCATTTCCCAACTCTACTTCATATATATGACACAGACCTTTACAGGTCTTTTTAACCTTCAAGTATTTACTGCCATGTTTCTCCTGCATTATTACAGAAAAATATCTCAAATAAAAGGAAATAATAATATATTCTAACTGCTATGTGATTTTTACAGTAGAGGAACTGAGGCCCAGAAAAGTTAGGCAACTTAACCAAATTCACACAGTAAATATAGGGTTGGTATTCAGGCTCCAGTGTCCTCACTACTAAATGCTGCAAGAATCTTCCTTGCAGTTAAATAAATAAATCTCTCCTGCAGCTAAATGATTTTCAAAATGCAATAAGAGAAAATATTTTGATTTTTTATATCTTCCGTTGAGCACAAGTATATGCAGAGCTGATAGAGATAAAAAACAAGAACCAACTAAATTGTAAAAGAATAATGACCAAACACAAGACTTCTCTAAAAACAATATTCATGTGGGTATAAAAGTAACACACCTCATGCTTAAGGCATAATTTTAGTTATCTCTTTAATATGACATTAAAATGAATGTAGTTTTGGGGATGTCTGGGTGGCTCTGTCAGTTAGGTGTCTTACAGGCTTAGGTCATGATCTCAGGGTCCTGGGATGGACCCCAGCATCAGGCTCTGCATTGAGTGTGGAGTTTCTTATCCCTCTGCTCCTTCCCCCTGCCCCTGCATGTTCTCTCTCTCTCTCTCAAATAAACAAAATCTTGATAAAATGAACAAACTTTTAAAAAATGTTTTATACACATAACAATTAAATGTAACTAAAAGAAAACTGAAATACACGTGACATTAATAAAAGTAATTTTGGTAGCTTAAATTTACATTTATTTTCAAATGTAATTTAAAATATCAGTAATTTAATATTACCTTAAAATGGCACATACATTTATTAAACAAATTTGAAGAAAACAAAAAGTGTTACTTTAAGCTGAAAAAAGTATCAAATAGACACACTTGTGAATCATGCAACTGATCATGCTCTACAGTTTCTAATATAATCTCAAATGAATATGCTTTCCTTTCCAGGTTACTGACTTTCAATTAAATAGAATTCGGCATAAATTAAGCAGTTGCAGGTGAACAGCTGGACCTTAATTTCTTCATGTGACTTTTAAGTGCAAGTATTTAAGATTATTTAATTAAATCTGCACTGGTGTCTCAAATTGACAAACATACTGAGGGCTTAATGGAAACGAAATTACCTTGAATAACAGTAAAGTTGAAAATAAGCTCTTTTTGCAGAAATTCTATGAAGAGCTAAGATTAAAGCCTCTGATAAAACCTTGGCATTTGAAAAGCAAGAACCCAGAAAACTCAAATATTATTTTGAATCATTCTGTATACCATGTTGAATGTGTTTCAACAATTCTTCAGAGGATCAAAATAGTAAGAGTTTTCTGAGTTGCATTTCCTCCTTTGCCTGATAGAACTATTGTGTTTGGCTTGAATATCAGACAGGACTTATATATCTTCTTCTGAATGTAAGTCTTGCCATGTCTCTGATAAACAAAGAAAATGAAATAAGCAATGGAGCCTTTTAGAACATTGGCTTATGCTGTGCATCCACAAGTGGTTTCTAAGGAAAAATAATATTCTAAGAAACTAATTTGTGTGGATTTTCTTTCTCCCTTGGGTACCACATCACTTTCAATGTGTAATCAGGAAGTTTGGCATTCATTTGACTTATGGAACTATAGGACTTTTCATATCCCCCAAACAGACATTTAAGCTTAGAATGGGTCCATCATAATGTTTCCTGGACTTACAACATTCCTTTCTTACTACCTATGAAAATCTTGCATCAACTCTCATTCACTTTTCCTTACTCCTGCTCTTCTATACAAACACAGACAAACACACCATAAGCCTCATGCAGACATAAGAGCTGTGTGGTAAAGCCAGATCTCATCTGGACAGACCTGTGCAAGACATTTGTGCATTACTATGGAATAAATTATGTCACACTCAGAGTTTTGACACACAAGATCAAAAATATAAGCACAGAACACTGTAACAAACATACAGAATGCCTTTTTTTTTTTTTTAGGGGAAAGAATAGGTTTTCACAAATTGAGTTAGAAATAGAAATGTGGAAACAACAAAGAAAGTTTGAGACATGTAAGTGACTTAAGACTTTTAAAAATCAATTTTAGATTTTAAAAATTAAAAATAATTTCAGTCATATTAGCTTCTGTTATAAATAGGATGAAGAAGACATATATCCCTGCTAAAAATATAATTTATATTAAGACAAACTACAGATCACTGTAGTAATTTTTCCAACTACAATAACCAGTATAGTTTAAGTAAAATGAAAAATAAATCATGGAGATGTGATGTATAGCATGGTGACTGTTGTTGATAACACTGTACTGAATATTTGAAGCTGCTAAGAGAGTAGATCTTAAATGTTCTCATCACAGGAAAAAAAAGATTTATAACTCTATATGGTGACAGCTATTAACTAGACTTATGATGGTGATCATTCTACAACATATACAAATATTGAATCATACAGTACACCTGAAACTAATGTTATATGTCAATTATATCTCAATTAAAAAACAAGTAAGTAAATAAAACCCAGCTCTTCCTCCTTGCTTTTCCCAACCCCAAAGAATGTTAACACCATTCATCCAAAAGCCCAAGTCAGGAATCTTAGTCATACCTGATTCTTCTCTTTTTCCATCCTCTAGATCTGTCAGGATATGCTAGATTATACTGCAATGTAGCAAACACCCCCGAACGCTCAGTAGCTTAATGCAACAGAAGTTTATTTCTCACTCTAATTACTAAGCCAGAGGTGGGGCTCTTATCCACTTTGTCACACTGATTCCAGGTCCCAGGCTGATAGAGCAGCCACTATCTGGAACATTCTTGGTTACCAGAACAGAGAGAAAAGAACTCTAAAGGTTTCATCCTGGTAGTCTGGTGCTCAGAGCAGAAGCAGCATACATAACCTCTATCAGAGCTGATAACTGGTCCATCACTCAACCACAGAAGGCCAATCATACAGCCCTAACTTATGCCCAGAAGGCAGAGAGTAGACACATTAATAAACAACATTAATAACTACCACACTGTCTTAGGAGGGGCTCCTCATAAACAGGCCCTAAGATGAGGACCCATGTTTAAATTATTTGTTAGGAAATGCTGCCAGGAATAAACAGTAAGAGAGTGAGGAGAGAGACAGGGAAGAGGAAGAAGCCACACAAATACTCAGCATCAAACAAAATCCCATGGAGGACAAGTTAGGCTCAACTCTATGGAATATTCTGGAGACAGTCATACCTCAGAGCAGCCTGGACCAGGGACAAGGAAGGTGGTATAGAAGTTATGCTTCTATACCAGGAGCCATTTGGTAGGGCTTCTCCCAGGGAGATGAAAATCCCAGTCATCTCTGGCTCTTCTTGCAGATGCTGGCTGTTAAAAGTGAAAGCACAGCATGAAAATGGTAAAGTGATCTGAAAACACACAAGTGGAACATTGATATCATCTGCTACACACACCCCTCAAACCAAAAATAAATAAATAAATAAATAAATAAGAATGCTATAAGACTTTTTCTTTAAAACAGAAACATTTTAGACTTCTAATTAAATACAATCCTTTTTTCCCCTCTACCATTTTTAGGTTTATAATTCAAGTCAGAGTTCAATTTCAAAAATAATTATAGCCCATTAATTTACTAATTTTGAATTAATTTTCTGCTTAATTCGTTTCAATTTTCATTGTCCTACAGATAATTCAAATCTCTTGACTGAGAACCTTCAGTCTGAAAACATGTTAATATTTAATATAGTATTTTGCATGTATTCAGTTAATAGCTATGACGGTCATGACAAAGATAAATTTTTTTTCAGTCTACAAAATGTGTCAGGCAAACTTAACTTCGCCCCTGGAGTTAAGATGGAAGAAAATTTTACTATATATTCTTCTTTCAAAACTTTAGAAGAAGATTCAGAATAGAATTGAATGAAATTAGATTTTCATCTTTAAATGATTTTAAATATGTTTAAAATGTATTCTGTAATAATGATAAATATAAGTGTTGATTCTGTTTTGACAGGTCAACATCACCTACAATGAATATTATGAATTACTGGCAAGGTTTCTTCATTATTACTGAGTCTACATCCCTTTCAGAAGTTTCATGTCAAAAATGTTAAGGAAGGTGTTACCCAGCGTTCTAATAAAACAAACTCTAATCTCAAATGATTTTATCCAAATCAAAACACTTAACTTTAAGGCCTACTCTATTGCCATTAATAAGTTTAAATAAATTCCATAATCCTATGTTATAAAAAATGATTTATAACCTGAAGCATGAAAAGCAGTAATATTGAAATAAAGTCTTTCTAATTTGACTATTTGAAATGAGACTTTAACTACAAAGTAAATTTAGTTTTCAAAAGAATGAAATCATTCAAAATGCCTGGAAGGTCAGATACCTAGTTGGACATCAAGTAAAATTCTTTTACTTAAACTGAGAGAATAAGGGCCACAGACAAGTCTCTTTCTCTTATTGAAACTAGGAATGATGACTACAAAGATTAACTGATTTAAAGAAAAAAACAAAAGTGACAAGGATAAATACAATTAATATTATTGATTAACACAAGTAAATTAAGAAGATATAATCTTGGTTCTTTCCATAACTTGGCTATTGTGGACATTGCTGCTATAAACATTCGGGTACACGTGCCCCTTTGGATCACTATGTTTGTATCTTTAGGGTAAATACCCAGTAGTGCAATTGCTGGGTCATAAGGTAGCTCTATTTTCAATTTTTTGAGGAACCTCCATGCTGTTTTCCAGAGTGGTTGCACCAGCTTGCATTCCCACCAACAGTGTAGGAGGGTTCCCCTTTCTCCACATCCTCGCCAGCATCTGTCATTTCCTGACTTGTTCATTTTAGCCATTCTGACTGGTGTGAGGTGGTATCTCATTGTGGGTTTGATTTGTATTTCCCTGATGCCCAGTGATGTGGAGCACTTTTTCATGTGTCTGTTGGCCATCTGGATGTCTTCTTTGCAATGGATAAAGAAGATGTGGTATATATATATATGATGGAATACTATGCAGCCATCAAAAGAAATGAACTCTTACCATTTGCGACGACATGGATGGAACTAGAGCGTATTATGCTTAGCGAAATAAGTCAACTGGAGAAAGACAACTATCACATGATCTCCCTGATATGAGGAAGTGGAGATGCAACGGGGGTAGGAGTTAAGGTGGTAGGAAAAGTAAAAATGAAAGAAGATGGGATCAGGAGGGAGACAAACCAAAAGAGACTCTTAATGTCATAAAACAAACTGAGGAGGGTGGGGGGAAGAGGGGTTGGGAGAGGGTGGTGGGGTTACATTATATGTTAATAAAGCTTAAATAAAGTTAAAAAAATACAAAAAAAAAAAAAAGAAGATATAATCTTGCAGGTAAGATATATACTCAGTATTCCATTAGATGTCTACAATGTAGTTAAGAAAAAGCCAAAGATACACAGGAGACAACTGCTTTAAATACACACATGAAATTGGTAAGTTACTCAGGTACAGACATGATTATCTAGATTGGTAAGGAATTTGTGATTGTACTAAAGCCTCTATTCAGTCTTTCCAAGAAAATGTTCCACAGATATCTCAACGTTTGCTTTGTTAAGGAAAGATACTATTGGATTTATAGCTAGAGTAACTAATTCCTTGAGTTTCTCATTCCATGAAAGTAAAAAAATAGCTTCTGGGGAGTGAGGCCAATTCATGAAGTCAAAGCCAAATGAAATAAGACAGAAAGTGTAAAAATATTTAAAGACAAAAATTGGGTAAAGTATACCAAAAACACCATAGATTATTCTTTTTTTTAATTTAAGCTTTATTTAAACATATAATGTAACCCCACCACCCTCTCCCAACCCCTCTCCCCCCCATAGATTATTCTTAAACATTTTACAAATACTATCTGAGCTCCAATATACACTTGGCCCTCTAAAAAAAACCCTGAGAATTGAGCAGTGAACCCCATTCTTCCCACCTTCATAAATCCTGTATTTGTGTATGTTTATGAGTCATAATTCTACAAAAGATAATTATAGAATGCTTAAAGAGTATAATACATGAGAATTTTTTTTCTTTTTTTTCCCCCAATCAATGCACTTCTAATCCATTCCTACAGTATGTTTTTCCTGCATTTAACAAATTCAGTTCCAAGACTCTACTACATCTAACAAAAAGCCCCATGGGAATTCATATGGCCAATTCTTTTTTTTCATTACAGGGGAAGTTAAAGAAATGAAAATAAAGGCAGACCACCTTCTTTCAAAATCTTTCCCATACTTATCTCCTTCAGAGAGTCATCTACACCAAAAAAATGTTTTCACCTCTGTTTTGAAAGAGTTAATGATGTCATTTAGTGTTTGACTTACCACTTCACTACAGGAGACATTAGAACTTCTTGAGATATTGTCCATTAAGTGTTTCAAAGAATACAGTGGAAAGCTGCTCTAGTAAAATGAAGTATCACATTAGTATAGAAGGGTATTCTCTACTTTCCTGAGATTTCTGCTTAAGAGGCTGGTCATAATTTTGTTACCTGACTTTCTCAGGCTGGAGTGTATGACACACTTTTTCATTAGCAATCTGTAGTATTTTTTTTATTTGACAGACAGTGATCACAAGTAGGCAGAGAAGCAGGCAGAGGGAGAGGGAGGGAAGCAGGCTCCCCACTGAGCAGAGAGCCTGATGTGGGGCTCGATCCCAGCACCCTGGGATCATGACCTGAGCCGAAGGCAGAGGCTTTAACCCAGTGAGCCACCCAGGCACCCCCAATCCGTGGTATTTTTGACAGAGCAAACTTCCACTATAGCTGACCCTATCTCACATTGACATTGAAAGGGAAATACAAATACTGCTCACATGAGTAGTCCTTGTACACAATTGCCTTAACAAATTTGGGCCAGTATCACTTTAAGAAAAGTTACTATTAGTTGTGACAGATCAAAAGTCCACCAAAACTGCTTGATAAAATGTGTGGGGTGCAAAAGCCTCAGGTTCAGCAACTAAAACTTTCTTTTATGATGATGACACAACACACTTATTTTTCAAGCCTATGCTTCCCACCTTGACAGTCCACTGATAAAAGCGAGATATGAATTATGACTTTGGTAGCTTCCCATTAAGACTTCTATTCCCTTTAAGCAACACAGTCCAGCAAAGCAACTGAGTCAACATAACACTTAGACATTTTAGCATTTTAAAAGGCCACAGCTGGGTTTAAATGCCAGAGCAAGAAACAAATGCTCAGATCTATCTGCTCTTATCTGATATTGTGAAATGTAATCTGAATCTATTTCAAAAGTATCCTTTAGGCTATTCCACCCCTTATTCTAACCACTAGTAAAACAATGTTAATATTTATGCAATAGACTTAAATGATATATTAAATAAAATGAATTCAATCTCCAACCTGTTCTATGTATCATGTATCTTAAATATAATTGTATAGGATCATGTTTACTCTTTTTTCTGTTTTTGTTTTGTTTCGTTTTTTTAGTAGTTCCATGTCCAGCACTGAGCCCCAAATGGGGCTTGAACCCACAGCCCTGAGATCAAGACCCAAACTAAGATCAACAGTCAGATGTTTAAACAACTGAGCCACCCAGACACTCCTCTGTTAAATGATTTTAAAAGTCAGTTTGGTGATATACTGACCATGTCACAAAGTGAATACATAATCAACATGATGAACTTGGTACGATTTAGGAAAAGTAAAATGATACACTTACTTTATAAAAAAATAATGTTTGATTAATTAAGGGTATAGTATTTTTTTTCATTTTACCAACCTGTCCCAATTTCCCTACCGCTAGCCCCTGGCAACCATTTTTCCACTCTGTTTCTATGAGTTTGACTTTTTTTTTTAAAGACTCCACTTATCACTAATACCATGCAATATTTGTCTTTCTCTCATCTTGGGTTATTTCACTTGGCATAATGCCCTCTAGATCCATATTTGTTGTTGCAAATGGCAGGATTCCTTATTTCTCATGGCTGAATAAGATTCAGTGTGTGTGTGTGTGTCACATTTTATCCATTTATCCTTGATGGAGACCTAGGTTTCCATATCTTGGCTATTGTGAAAATGCTGAAATGAATACAGGAGGGCAGATTATCTCTTTGATATCTTGCTTATATATCTTTTGAATAGATAACCAGAAGTGGGATTGTTGGATCATAGGGTAGTTCTATTTTTAATTTTTTGAGGAATCTCCATTCTGTTTCCATAGTGACTGCGCCAATTTACATTTCCACCAATAGTGCACTAGGGCTCTCATTCATCCACATCATGACCAATACTTCTCTCTTGTCTTCTTGATGATTGCCATTCTAACAGGTATGAGGTGATATTTCACTGTGATTTTGACTTGCATTTTCCTGATTATTAGTGATGTCAAGAACCTTTTACCTATTGGCCATTGGTACGTCTTCTTTAGAGAAATTTTTACTTAGTTCTTCTGCCTATTTTTCAAAATGGATTGTTTTGTTTGTTTTCATTTCCTTCCTTTGCTACATTTCTGCAGTTGTAAAATAGAGTCTAACTAAGGAAAGGTATGCAAATGGCCACCGTCTCTAGCACACACTGATTACTGCATTATATTTAGCTACAAAAAAACAAAGCACTTTGTGAGACAGAACTTATATTTTTTCATTAAAATTATTATACTAATTGTCAAGAAAACTGAACATTGAAAATGACCACCCATTTCTTTTTTTTTTCTTTAGTTTTTATTCAAATTCCAGTTATTTAACATACAGTGTAATATTAGTTTCAGGTGTACAATATAGTGATTCAACACTTACATACAATATCTAATGCTCATCACAGCAAGTGTACTTAATCCCCATCTCCTATTTAACCCATCCCTCTACCCACCCTCCCTCTGATAAACATCACAGTTTGTTCTCTATAGGTAAGAATCTGTTTCTTGCTTTTCCTCTCTCTTTTTTCACCTATGATCATTTGTTTTGTTTCTTAAATTCCAAAACAAATGATCATAGGGGAAAATGACCACCTTTTTCTATTTTTATCTTAAAGTCCCTAGAACTAGACAATCACTAGTCTTATAGGAATCACTAGTGTGGTCCTTATTTTTACTTATAGGAGTATACATGAGGACTATGCCACATAGTGTGAATGGGCGATTTATGTTCAGGAAGTGGACTGAGCCTTATTCTGTAATTAGAGAAAGTCATTTATTCCCCCATATTCCCTGGAATATGTTATTTGAAGGACAGAATAATATCAGAAGAGGCAAGGATTTTTCTGACAAGAAAAATATTGGTACTCCTACAATTTTTTTTTTTTTTACTGTGAATTTAAAGTATTTAAAATTTCTGATGTCTGAGGTGACCCTGAGTGAGGCTACTTCAAAGAAGGGAATCCCAAAGGCCCCAAATAAAAAGTTGTAGTAAGAGTGACAGGAGCTCAACAGCTGGGCAGGTCTCACTCCAATACTCAAGGCTCCTCACTCACCCCCAAAGACATGATTTGGGTAAGAATGATGTGCAGTTGTGGATACAAACTGGAAGAGCTTTGTAGAAAAAGAACTGTAATGTCAGCTAGCTTCAATATGGAATACTTACTGTGACAGGAACACTAGGGAGAAGACAAAGTCTTTTTCTGACCCTAGCAGCTTGAAATGTTATTTAAGAATTGGATGTACTTAAGAATTATCAAGGATAATGGTTTATATTGGTGGATAAGATCTCAGTGTGACTCTTCCTATATTAGACAGGATCTATAGAGATGTTTCCTGCATTTAGCAGTATCTTGCTTGGGGAACTGAATCCTAGCAGAAAAATCATGGGATCCCGACAGCAGCAAAGACAGGGGAGAAAGAGTCATATGACAGGTTGACCAGACATTTCAATTCCCTCTCTGTGTGAATGAGTAGTTACTGTAACTACTTCAACAATGTAAGCACATTTGAAATTCTTAATCTTGTTATTAGAAGGAAACCCCACACAGGAAAGAAATATTTAGGAGACTTGGAATCATTATGATTAGGACAATAGAAAATTGAATTTTATTAGATGAGGCAAATGAAAATGTGTTGATGCTTGTGTGTGTGCGTGTATGCGTGTGTGTGTGTGTGTGTGTCTACTGAAAGCAAGTATTTTTTTTTCCAGTAATCCTTTGAGCACTTTAACCAAACTGGATTTCTGTTTGTACTAGTGAGATTTTATTGAATATCATATTCTTTTGCATAATTCCAAGTATAGATTTGAACTTTTTAGCCAACTATTTAGGAAAATTATGTTCACATATCATGTTCTCCTATACCCAATAGATTCTTGTTTTTTGCTTATTTTTTGAAAAATTAGTGAAAACATGCTAGTTTTTCTGAAATTGCTTATGTATAATGCATTTGCATAAAGAATTATGCAGTTTTATTTTTTAAAATTCTCAAATATGTAAATGTCTCAAAAGTCATCTCAATTCATACCCTCTCAGTTCTGACACAAAACCACTTTACCTTGCCAGGTTGGACACTGACATGTGGAATAAACTGAATTTATAATACGTAGATTATAATTAGTGTACTACTAACCACTCATTATGAACAAGAATTAGATGTTATACTAGAAGTATATCCTAATTTTAAATTAATAATTGTTCTAATTTCAGTTATTTTTACTTCTTATTATGGGGAATAAATTTTATATAATAGTAAAAAATTCAAAAATTAAAACATGATTTATAAGCAAAAACTGTACTTGTTTTATATAATTGCTTGTTCCAGATTTTCAAGGAAACATTAATCACTCAGTGAAAGAGTTCAATAAGGCCAACGATTATTATTATGGAATTATTTACCTAGATTGAGAGGTTTCTTTTAAAATACTATTGTTGAACAAGTTGCAATAATTTGTTCATATTAGTGAAAAATTTTCTAATATGTTGTCAAAACATTAAAATGAAATTTTATCAGAAAATGTAAATATATATTAATTATGTGTTCTATATAATTAAAGAGACTGATGATTATTAAATAAATTTTCAGTGAAATTTATTTCATCATATAGCTTAATTAAGAAGTCACTGTTATAATTTAAATTACAAAATTAACTACCTATTTCAACTCGGCAACATACTGTCATATATTTTTCATATACAATCTTGACTCTTCTCAAGAAATGAAAAGAAAAAAATGAAATAACATAAATATGTCCAATTGGGTGAGATCCAAACTGGATTTGTAATAGTGATTAATCCATTCTATTTCATTCTGGGACCAGATCTGTCCATAACAAGAAATGGGAAGTTTAGGCTTAATGATATTCTAAGGTGAGGGGTAGGCAATAGTTCCTTTAGGAAAGGTCTCATAATTGCATATATGATCACATTACAAAAGATATATATTTTTTCTTCTCATTTACTACTGAAAATTTAGTTCGCTATGATGTATTGAGGTTTATTTAAATGATCTGAACTCTTGTTCACTATTCCATGGAGAATTTTACCATAAGTCTAGGCAGTTAGTGATGGTACATATTTATATTAGTGATGGCATACTTTTAAATTAATTCCTTATTTTGAATTCCAGTACCAAGGGTACTCTTTTTTCCTAAAGTCACTGGAATACAATTAGCATATTTATTAACATGATCCCTGTTAACTTCTCTAATAATATTTTATCCTAATATTTGTTGCATTCCTCAGACAAATCTGAAGCTTTTTTTAAATGGTGATTCTGACTATATTATAAAGACTAATATCTCCCAGGTTGGTTTCACTTTTTACCAATTCAGTGTATAAGTAATTATGAAAAAGTTCATAACAAGTCATTCACCCTTTGAATTCTATCATCCTTTCTGTAGATATAAGCATTAATTTGTCAAATAAGGTTACTTATTGATATCAAGCCAAAAGTAGTCAAAATAACAATGATATTAATCATGGAAATGTGTGTGCATGTATATACATATTCTTTCTGCCACATATTCTTAAAATAAAGACATGAAATCAAATATTTCAGCTAAATGTACCTTTTAGGTTGGGTCAAAAATAGATTTTGTATCCTATTCATATCCATTCATGAACCGTAGGATACTTAGATTTAAGCTGAGTTTATATAACCATTGATTTAGCATTAAAAAAATGAATAACCGAAATTTTATAGAATCCCTGATTTATTCTAAACTCCATATAGAATTTGAAGTTTCTAAGAGAAGTGGTGACAAGCTGGATAAAGGGAGGCATTTTTTGGTTGTTATCTTACCAAATGGGAAAAAATGTGGGGTTTTGTAATATAATTTTATAAGTTCAGATTAAAATATTTTTCTGAAATATTTGGAGGATGAGCCATTACATTAATGTTGGTTCATTTATTAATTGTTAATAATCGTGGTTTTTAACAGTGTATCCTAATTATAAAGGAGCATATATGTAAAACAGTCTTTGACTTCAAGAGGATTATTGCCTAAAGGGCAATCTGACATATGAAAGAATGTAATACACTCTGAGTGACATATGCTCTGATAATAGAATATGGAACACAAAGTATTTGAGTGAGGGTTAGAAAAGATTATTTGGAGGAAGAAACATTTCATAGGAATATTATATAAACAGTAGGTATTATTCAGCCTTGAAAGGGTCATGAGGCATTCCAAACAAAGGAATGAGAGAGCGTGTATGAAAAGAACAATAAAACAGTAAAACAGTCTGCCACCTTCTGGGACAAAAAATACTGTGTCTTAACTCGGTGTGTGTCACTGTGTATCCATTTTGGTGTGTGTGTGTGTGTGTGTGTGTGTGTGTGTGTGTGTGTGTGTGTGAAAGAGAGAGAGAGAGAGAAAGAGACAGAGAGGGAGTGAGTGACAGAAAACAGAGAATGTGACCTAAAGATAGGTCTGAATGTTTAGATATAAAATCAAAAATTAGATTATGATAGTTTCTTGATTACCATGCCAAGGTAGGCAATCAGAATTCACAAAATATATTTCAACACTGTTTGTCCCACAGAAAGCACTCAGTAATAACACTGATACTATTTTTTATAATAACTGCAATGACCCTATGCTTAGTCAATATGTTCATATAAGGAAAGCAAAGCTCAGAGAAGATTAATAATTTGCTCAAGATCTTTTTTCCAAAATCTGTAATATTTCATAAAGCCCAAACATTTCTCATTATTAAAGTTACCTTTGGAATATTCTCTGATGGAGAATGGACTTATGAAAGATGAGATTACAGTTACAGGCTCTTTCAGAATTCAAGAAAAGAAACAATAAATGATTAAACTATGATGATGAGAATGAAGAGAAGTGTATGGGATCTAAACAAGTTTAGGAAATGAATATGCAATGTTGGTCAGTAAAAGCATACCTGGCACCTCTTGTGCACCATGTCAAGATCCATCTTCCCTTTTCACCCTAGCCATTACTTCACTGCCGCCATCAATGCAAGCACATACTAAAATTTGGAAATTCATTATTATTTGGGCCACACTGTTCTCCTTTGTCTGCCTTACTTTATGATGTTTCCTCATCTATGAAATGGAATAAAAATTTAAGTAAATGCATGCAAATGGCCACTGTCCTAGCACACACTAACCACTATGTTATAATTGGGTAAAGAAAAGAAAAGAACTGGAAAGAACCTAGTGAGGCAGAACTTTTATTCTTTATTTTTATAGTTATTGCTAAATCCCACATTGATGAGTATATTTCAAAAGGACATAGGAGCTAAATAAAAGAGCACCCTTTAGACAAAGTGAACAATTTAAACTAGAAAAGAAAGTGTTGGTTTATAGCTCCAGGTATAAAATAAAATACCTAGCAGTCTATACTTATATAATATATAATTACACAAACAAATACAAGCATAAAGGAGAATAGACAAACATTCCATGCAGAAGACTTCCAAACAATTTATGTAGATATTTCCCCCTCAATGAAGTGGGATGAACCTACCCACTTCCTGAGTGTGGACTGCGCATAGTGACATTTTCCCAAAGGTATAGTATAAAAGGAGGAAAAGAGTAACTTTACATGAGAGAAACCAGACCAACATTACCTCAGCCAGTTTGTCCACGTTAATATGAAAATAACTCAAGTTGATAATGTATGCTCTCTTAATGGTGATGACACATTACCTCTAGTTTTCCTCCCTAAACCAATAATATCAGATCAACATGATAAAAGGTCAGAAGAATCCCAACTGAAGGATATCCTACAATATATGTAACCAGTACTCTTCAAAACTGTTAAGGACATCAAAATCAATGAAAGCCTGTGAAACTGTCAACCAAGAGACCTAAGAAAGCATGACAGCTAAATATAATGTGGTATCTCTGATGAGATCTTAGAAGAAAGAAAGAAGGAGAAAAAGGTAAAAACTAATAATATTTGAATAAAGTACGGACCTTAGTTAAGAATGTATCAATACTGGTTTATTAATTTTGACAAATGTACAATATTAGCATAAGCTCTTAATGACAGAGAAAACTGTATGCTGGGCATATGGGGATTCTCCCTACTATATTGGCAAATTTCTCATAAATCTAAAACTATTCTAAAGCAAAATGTTTATTTAAATGCTCCAAAGTTTTGCTTTGACAAAGACATTTCCTAGGGAAATGAAAAGATGAAGCTACAGAGTGGGAAAATTATTTGTACACCATATATCCAGCAAAGAGTTTCTATTCAAAAAATTTAAAGAACTCTCCAAAGTAAAGAGTAAGAACAGAAACAATGCAACTTAAAAAAGGACGGGAGATACTTCTTCATAGAAGATATATATATATATGGCAAATAAGCACATTGAAAGATATCTGACACCATTAATCAACAGGAAAATGCAAAATAAAGCCACAATGGCATACTACCTTATATCTATTAGAATGGTTAACATTAAACACAGAAAGAAAACCAAGGAATTGAGAGGAACTCATATTTGACTGGTAGGAATGCAACATGGCAAGTCCACACTGGAAAACCACTTGGCAGTTTCTTATTAAGTTAAACATGGGCATATCATCTGATCCAGTAATCACACTCCTGCGTATTGACAGGAGAAAAACAACAACTCTATTAGTCATTACTAAAATCTAAAAACAACCCTCTTGCCTTTCATTAGATAGATGAACAAACTGCGGTACAACATACTACAATATACTACTAAGCAATAAAAATGGAATGAACTACTGATACATACAATGACACACATGAATCTCAAAGACATTATTCTGAATGAAAGAAGCCTGTTTCAAAAATATATATACTGGGGCGCCTGAGTGGCTCAGAGGGTTAAGGCCACTGCCTTCGGCTCCGGTCATGATCCCAGCGTCGTGGAATCGAGCCCCACGTCAGGCTCTCTGCTCTGCGGACAGCCTGCTTCCTCCTCTCTCTCTGCCTCTCTGCCTACTTGTGATCTCTGTCTGTCAAATAAATAAATAAAATCTTTAAAAAAATGTATATACTGATTCTATTCATATGGCATTCTCAAATAGACTAAACTGTAGCTATGAAGAAGAAATCAGTAGTTGCAAGGAGTTAGGGGCTTGGGATTAGTATGATTCTAAGGAAACACCAAGGAGTTCTTTGCACAGCAAAAACTATTTACCATCTTGATGGTGATGATGGTATGAAAATCTACACATGTGTTAAGCTCACAGAACTATATACCAAAATAAGGTCAATAAAACATTCAGTGAAATAAACACTGGTAACAATTACAAGTGTGTTACTTGTTACAAAAGGGAAAACAGCAATTTGAGAATACATAGCAGTATTTAGTACATTGTTTAGTACATTTAGTACATTTGGTACAACACATAGCTTGAGTGTATAGAAGATAGTTTCAGAGGTATCCCACCGTGGAATGAATGGGAATTGTGCATAAGAGTGTAGAAGATATTATTAGGCAAATGGAAAGACAATGAGAACTAAAACCAAGTGAAGATTTAGAAAACTGAGAACAAACTAGCATATCTGTAATATAAAGTAGAAGTAAGAGGAGGTGATAAGGTTGGAAAGATGGGGGGCAGCAGATCTTCAAAGACCCTATAAACCAATAAAAAGCATGTAAAACTATTGGTGGGTAAGTTTATTTTCTTAAAGGTTAACCAAGTTAGACTACAATATATCTTACTGCATGAAGACATTGCTTAAAGCAGCAATACCCACTGGGCTTAATTTATAAAGCAGTGAAGTGTTACCAAGCTAGTTTTATACCAGTTTATATGAGAAGAAATACATATATTTTTATTACCAATACTGTTACAGTGGCCACCATGCTCAGACCTAAATATTAATCACCAATATCACATATGCCATACATAATTATGTTCATAAATATGAAAATATGAATACATAAAATGTACAAATAGAAGTACATATGTCATATAAATTTTAGGAAACTGTGAAATCTTGTGGCCATAAGGAAGCTTAATGGTCATCTCCTCCAAACTAGAATACTGTTTCACAGGATAGGTATGTAAGATAATTTAAGAGGCATGCAGAGGAATATTTAAAACTTTAAGAACTGTCAATTTATTTTAATATATAATAGAAAAAATAAGCTATTACTAGCATACAAATGCCTGAATTTCAAGAATAGGATAATTTATACTGAAGCCAAGATTTTTATAAGTTAAGACAGCTGATTTTTTAAAAAATGTTAATTTAATAATAGAATTCTTCAGGCAATATAAAATGAATTGAATTTTTTCTTGCAACCTATAGAGGTGTGAGCATGAACTGGTTGTAATGTAATTGCTTATGCTGATGAAGACAAACAAGGGATGTTACCATCACTACATTCATATATCTGCCTAATAAGGGAATAGATGTCATTCTGGACTCAAAGTAGCAGTTGTCCACCCCATTAGAATGGGCCAAGGATAAGTAACATCACTACCATTGCCCTCCATCTTCATCTTGTCTATCTCCATGGCAATGAAGAAGAAAATGGTGTTCTAGGAAACAGAGGCTATTCAGGGAAAGTATAAAAGGTTCAAGGTTATACAAATGGAGATACCACTTCTTCACTCAATAACTCATAATAAAGCTACTCTTCCACATTCTCATCCATTTAATGTGAATCCATTTATCCCATGTACTCATTTTTTTCTTTCCTATTTAGTACAACAAACCCCCCTTTCCCACCCACCCCCAAATATTTAAATATGTGTATGTGCTGTCAAGGGAGAGGTCGAACGCATATTACAGTTATTATTCTGGTGGTTGGAATCATAAGAAAAATAAAACACCTATGAAAATGGCTCATTATCCAGGACATTATTCTTTCTATCTATGCCACAAATTAACACTTCCAGATAGCAAGGTCCTAAAAAGCATATTTCCCCCTATTCATCAACATCAAATTTGTTTCAGTTTGATCTTGTAAATATCTCTTGTCTCAATTTAGAGTATGATCACTTTTTTTAAAGTTTATTAAAACTGGATTTCTTGTTTTTAGTCTTCTTGCTTACTAACAAATGTGGTCATCAAAATTGAAAAGCTAGCTTTAAGCATTCACAAAAACCCACATTTATTTAGCTACTTAGAAAAGAATTCTGCTCCTTTTTTAACCTCTTCTCTACTGCTATTTCCTATATGAAATTTGGGAAGAGTCAGAAGCACAGCAGAAGGAAGGGTGACAAGGAACACAGTCCAAAGAAGATGCTGATCACACCCCTTCTCTCCGTACTGCATATTCCCAGCCTCAAGCAAGCCAGAAAGAGATGTTGGGGGAGACAAAAAAATTACCTTTAAATAAAGTCATGAGTTTTCACTTTTACATTTGATAAAGCATTCTAATAACTAAAATTTGGTAATTTTTATGACAAATACTGACCAATTGAATTAGAATTATATAGACACTAAAGTAAGCATGTTTACCTTCCAAGTCTCTTCTTAAAAAGGAATAATAAAATATCAAATTACAAAATAATAGAAGTACACACTGTACTATATTCCTGTCATTATACATGTCCACTATTCTGAAAAGTCATTCTGGTAATAAAGATTTACCTTGATCGCCATGCTTACTATCAAATGGATTCTGCTGATGACCAGTCAAATGGAACAATAAAATTCCATATTAAGTGTGTCTGGAAATCTGGTTTTATAATCATCTGATTTGAAAAAAAGAATCTAGACACACATCAAGTGAACAAGATGTCAATAATATGCCAAATATTGTAGGATATTTAGTTTTATATGTTAGATCAATTCACCTTATAATAGGCACAATCACAGGTTAATGATTCTGATTCTTCTATTATTTAAAAAAAATTCATACCAATTGAGCAATATTCATTTTTATTACATTAAGATTCCCATCGACCCAAGACACATTTTAGAAAACCAAACCCTCTTTGTCTTCTCTCTATATTTTTCAAAATTTTCAATTCCAAATGTGAAGAAGCATTAACAATGACTTACTTAAAAAAGTACTTCATCCATAGACTAAATCAAATTTAGATATTAATAATTACCACATTTTTATAAAATAGAAAAGAAAAAAATGGGCCATCTAATATCTGAATAGACCTTCCATGATTTTTTAAACAAGCCTAATTCTTCTACACTTGGATGGGAGCATTTAGGGGGCTTTGCCATTGAATACTAATGTAGCCTTGGAAAAGTATGCCTACTCTCAGTTCCCTCCATTTAAAAGTGAAGGAATTTAACTAGTTGACCTTTATGTTAACATTAAAAATATCCATTAGATCTATTTCTAACTTAGTTAGGCTTCCTAGTTTAAGAAATTGTGTCTGTGTATGTAATATACAGTTTAACTTCTCACTCTTAGAAACTATCCTACTTGAAATAAGAAGTGACAAAACCATGCTACGGAGCAAAACTATAACCTGTACAAAGAGCCTTAGCATGTTTGGAATGCATGTTTGGGAAACAAGGATTTTTCTCACTGCATTTTGCCTAATGACACTGCCTTTTTAAACATCAACACAGCATTAATCATAGCGTGGAATACAGATTCTAGGGAAAGTCTGCTAGTCCTCTCCCGTGGATTCACGTAAAGGATGTTCCTCTCATCCAAGTAATTCCGAAGGTGACAAATATTACAGATGCTGAATTTATGGGAGTGCTTGCTCCCTGTTTATTAACTCATCCATCTTGTGAGAAATAAAAGGACCAAACAGTGAGACAAGTGGGCTTTTCTTATCCTGTCAGCTCAATGATGTTTAAAGTAATCAATATCTATAATTACTAAATCCTGCCAAGGAAATTTAACTCTTCACTGCCTCATTGTTGCTTATCCAATTCTCGATAGCAAAGTTAAATCTAAATTTAATTAGAAAGAATACAGTTTCAATTATGACATTAATTTCTTTCACCAAATCCAAGTTAATGTATCTACATCACATCCCATCCTACTATATGGTTGTGTAGCAGGTGTTCTGAACCTGGGATCCATGGCAAAAGGAGGTCCTTATGTCATGTTAAGTGTCCAGTCTTAATATACCATATGCTGGAGGTCTTATAGTTATGTGATCTCACAATTTCAAGGTCTAGCAGACTCAAATCAAAGGTCTAAGAGACTTAAAATATTTAGCTTTAGGACCCTCTTGGAGAGAGGGATTTAAAATAATCTTTAATTATTTAAAAGTGGAGATGATCTGAATTTAAACAAATGTTTAAATTCTGACCCTCAAAGTAGAGCAAATTAATTCCGTGTTAAGTAAAAAATGCAAATAATAAGTGTGTGAGAATAAATCATGAAAGAGGAAATAAGCAAACAATGGCAATCTCCAAAGACAAAAGCTGTGTCTTCACAAGGTCTTTTAAAAATCAGTAACTCCTAGGAAGACTGATTAGGAAAAAAAAGAAAACATAATTCCCAACATCAATAACATAAAAAGGACAAAAGTGAAGGTTCTGAAGACATTGAAAAGATAAGTAAGATATATTATTAACATTTTTCTCAATAAATGAGACAATAATATGGATAGATTCATGACTTATCAAACTAAAATAAGACACAGAAAATAAAAATTACCCCAAATTAAATAGAATGAATGCACAAATTTCAAAACCCTCCATTAAAACAGTTTTAAATAACTTTGCTAGTATGTTCTGACAAATATACACAAGGAAGAAATAACACTAACTTACATAAACTCATTCATATAATACAGAAGAATCTCATTTTATGAGACCATAAATCAAAATCTAAAAAAGTTAATTTAGAAAAAGATTATTATAGATCAGTATCACTCATAAGCATACATCTAGAAATGCTTGAGAAAATTCCATGTAAAGGAATCCAACAACATATAAAAAGAATAATATGTCATAATCAAGCAGGGTTTGTTCCCAGGTTTCAAGGTCAATTTAACATTTGAAAATAAGATAATATAATAAGAATGAAAGGGAAAACCATATTATCAACTCAGTAGATTCAGAAAAAGCATGACTAAAGTCAAAACACTTTTTTTTTTAAAAGATTTATTTATTTGTTAGAGAGAGAAAGCACAGGCAGACAGAGGCAGAGGGAGAAGCAGGCTCCCTGCTGAGCAAGGAGCCCGATGTGGGACTCGATCCCAAGACGCTGGGATCATGACCTGAGCCGAAGGCAGCCGCTTAACCAACTGAGCCACCCAGGCGTCCCCAAAACACTTTCATAAGAAAAAAGAAATCCTCTTTTTGATTCAACAATAAAAAAGTTAAACATGGAATTACTATGTGACCCAGGTATATACTCAAGAAAACTGAAAATATATGTTACGATAAAAACTAGTACACAGTTGTTCCTAGCAGCATTACTCATAGTACCAAAACTATAGAAATGTATGTCTATCAGCATATGAATGGAGAAAGTACAGTATACTGGATGAAATATTATTTGAATAAGAAGAAATGAAGTATTAACATATATTACATCATGGCTGAGCCCTGACAACATGCTAAATCAAAGAAGCAATACAAAAAAAAAAAATACTATCTGATTTATTTTATATAAAATTTCCAGACTGGGAAAAATGCAGAGATACAAAAATACATTAGTGGCTGCCGTATGTTGTGAGTAGAGATGGGAACAGGGATTAACTGTTTAAAGGGCAAGGGATTCCTGTGGGGATGACAAAAGTGTTATAATCTGGCATAGTGGTAATTGTTATATAATCCTATGAACATATTGATACCCACTGAACTGTACACTTTGAAGTACGAATTTTATGTTTTGTGAGTTATAAATAAAACTGTTATTCTTTTGAAAATTGCATTTTTTGTTAAAGATTTTATTTGTTTACTTGACAGAGAGAGATCACAAGCAGGCAGAGGGGCAGGCAGAGAGAGAGGAGGGAAAGCAGGCTCCCCGCCGAGCAGAGAGCCCGATGTGGGACTCGATCCCAGGACCCTGAGATCATGACCTGAGCCGAAGGCAGAGGCTTTAACCCACTGAGCCACCCAGGCACACCTGAAAATTGCACTTCTGTGTACTAGCAATGAACAAGTAGAGGCCAAAACTAAAAAAAAAAAAAAACAAAACAACACAATTATTGCAATTGCTCCAAGTGAAATGCAACATTTAGGTATTACATAAAATGTGTACAGTACCTGTTTGACAAAATGCTTAAGAAAGGAACTTTAGAAATATTCAAGTAGTAGAGTGATGATGTTCATGGATTGGAAGATACAACATAATAAATGTCAGCTATTACAAAATTAATGTATCCCTATCAAAACTACAGCAAAGTTGGGGCACCAGGGTGGTACAGTCAGTTGAGTAACCAACTTGGTTTCTGCTCAGCTGTGATCTCATTGCAGTGAGACTAAGGCTCCATGCTCAGTGTGCAGTCTGCTTGAGATTTTCTCTCCCTCTCCCTCTGCCCCTCTGGCTTGGGCTTACTCTCACTCTCTCTCTCTCTCTAAAATTAATAAATAAATCTTTTAAAAAATTGCAGCAAATTTTTTTTGTAGAAACAGACAAGCTCTTTTATAAAATTTATTTTAAGTCACGAGTCCTAGAAGAAATAAAACAATTGCGTTAAGCAGACTAGTGCTCCTCAAAGATGTTTACATCATAATCCCCAGAATTGGTGAATATGTTGAATTAAAAGGCATAAGGAAATTATAGGTATAGATGTTATTATAGTTGCTAATAGCTGACTCTGAAATGGAACTGCCACGTGATCCAGCAACTGTATCCTTGGGTATTTATTCCAGAGAGATAAAGTTATGTTTATACAAATACCTGTATACTAATGTTTATAGTTGTTCCATTGGTTATATTCCCAAACTGGAAACATTCTAGATGTCCTTAAACAGGTCAATAAACAAACTGTGGTAGATAAACAGGCTGACAGACTGATAGCTATATATAAAGACATTATGGAATACTGCTGACTAATGCAAACGAATTATGTAGACACATCTACATGTGCCAGGTGATACCTAAATCTTCAAAGAACTGTTCTGAGAAAAAATATATATATATCCCAACAAGTTATATTGAATAAGATCCCATCTAAGTAGCATTTCAAATGACAGAATTTAGATATGAATGACAGATTAGTGATAGATTAGGGATGGGGTGAATAGGAAAGTGGTGCGTATGATTAACGGGTAACATGAGGGATTTTGTGTTTTGGAACTGTTCAGGATAACTACCTAAATGATAAATTATACAGAGCTTAATACATATACCACAAACACACATACATGCACAATTAAAACTGGTGAAAAGTGAATAAGATCATTGGATTCTGTCAATAACCTGGTTATGATATTATAGTTTTGTAAAATGTTACATTCAGGCAAAACTGGATGAAGTATATAAGGTATCTGTTTGTATTATACTTTGCAACTGCATGTGAATCTACAACAATGTCAATAAACCTTTATTTAAAATATTTATTAGATTCCATACTTAAAATCAGTATACTCTGTAGTAATATATAATGATAATTATATTTTTAAAATTAAATGAAAAACACCCTGCATATCTCAGATAGCCCTTTTTCCAGATTAACTTTCTTGATTATTTTAGTCTTACATGAATGATCCAACATCTGCACAGGTGTTCATTTCTTCTTTTTTGGACAACAACTGTTAATTCTAAATTATCTTATTGTTACTAATATACATGTTAAATTCTACCAAAACTATTAATCAGGTTATTAAGTGTATCTTTTACATAAACCAATTCTCCACAGTGTTTTATTATTTCCTAGATCTATAGTAACAAAATACCACAAACAGAGGCATAAAACAATAGAAATTTATTGTCTCATAGTTCTAGAAACTAGAAGTTTGAAATCAAAGTGTTGCTAGAGTTGGTTCTTTCTGATTCCTCTGAGAAAGAATCTCTTCCATGCCCTTCTCTAGCTCCTGGTGATGGCCAAAAATCTTTGGGGTTCCTTGGTTTGTAATGCATCACTATAATTTCTGCCTCCGTCTTTATATGGCAATCTCCCTGTGTCTATATCCAAATTTCTCACTTCTTATAAGGACAACAGTCATATTGGATTAGGACCTACCATAATAGCCCCATTTTAATTTAATTATATCTGCCAAATAAGGTCACATAATGCAATACTGGGGGTTAGGACTTCAACATATATCCTTAGGCAACACAAGTCAATCCATAAGAGTCTTTCTTCTGGTTTCCCAAAATTCATGTCCATTCTATGTGCAAAATAGATTCTTCCATCCTAATACCTCCAGAAGTGCCCATTCTATTATCAACCTTAAATCCAAAATCTCTTCTAAATATCAACTCAAAGTTCCAAATCTCATACTCTATTTCACCTGAATCATTAATGAAGAAACAGGGTATGATTTATTCTGGAGCAAAATTCTTCTATGTCTGTGAATCCCTGAAACCAGACAAATTATGCACTTTCTAAATGCAATGGTAAAAAAAGCAAAGGATGAACACTCTCATTCTAAAAGAGAAAAAAAAGAGAGAGAAAAAGAAAATAATTTCTAAAAGGAACAAAAGATAAAAAGGACCAAAATTTCCCAGAAAGTCCAAACCTGAGCAGATCAAATTCCATTAGATTTCAAGACCTGAGAATAATTTTCTGTTGCTTGGTGCTCTATCCTCTGAGCCTATAGGGGTGGCTTCAACTTCTTAGTCCTGGGCACTGGTCTCCCCCTCTGGAAGTCTAAAGATACAGTTGGCCTATTCTAGGGCTCTGCCTGGGTAGTCACTCTTCTTCCGTTTTGCCAAGTCTCTCTTTTTTTTTTTTCAACCCAGGATGGCACTGTTTCTGCTGGTATAAAATATTCTTTCTTTTTTTATTTTTTTAATATTTAGTATTTTATTTGACAGAGAGAGAGAGAGAGAGAGGCAGTGAGAAAGGGAACACAAGCAGGGGGAGTGGGAGATGGAGAAATAGTCTCCCCGCTGAGCAGGGAGCCTGATGTGGGGCTAGATTGTAGGACCCTGGGATCATGACCTGAGCTGAAGGCAGATGCTTAACAACTGAGACACCCAGGCACCCCTGGTATAAAATTTTCAATAACCTTGTGGGTCATCTGTGGAATGTCAGAGGAATTCACATTACTATATATAAGGGTTCTCTAAAAGTTCTATTTTCTACCACTGAACATCAGAGTACAAGTCTCTGTTCCTTTATAACAAAGATCACCTTTCCTCCAATGTCCAATAATATTTTCATTATTTCCATCTAAGATTTTACCAGAAGCATCTTTTAACATTTAAATGTCTAGTAACAATTTGTTCATGGTGATATATGTACCTAGACAATGATATGTATATGATTATGTATTAGAGATGATAAGCTTCCTCTACAGATCTCAACACTTGTCTCTGAGCCCTCAGCAGAATTCACATTAACATTCATATTTTTACCCAGTCTCTTCAAAGCATCTAAACATTTTCTACCATGTACTTCAAAACTCTTCTAGCCTTTGCCCAACACCCAATTCTAAAACTACTTCTACATTTTTAGTTATTTGTTGCAACAAATAACTTGCTTTTAGGTATCCAAATTCTTATTATTTCCTAGGGCCATAATAACAAAGTACCACAAACTGATGTATAAAACAATAGAAATGTCTTGGTCTCACACTTCTGAAGGTTAAAATTCCGAAATCAAGGTGCTGGCAGGATTGCTTCCTTCTGAGAACTCAGAGGAAGTTTCTTCTAAGTCTCATTCTTAGCTTCTGGTGATGAAGGGAAATCTTTGCTATTCCTTGGCTTGTAGAGGCATCCCTCTGATTTCATGCTCCATCTTTATATGGCATCTTCCTGTGTCTCTATGCTCAAGTTTCTCACTTTCTAAGGCTTATGGGTTATGACTCACCCTATTGACTCTATCTTAACTAATTGCATTACTCTGTTTCCAAATACAGTCACATTCTGATGTAATGAATGTAAGGACTACATCATACATTTTCTGGAGGACACAATTCAACTCATACAATGTTCTTTACATCGTCTTATATAAAGTGGTTCTCAATAATTATTTTCTGAATTCATAAATTTAGTGTCAAAATGGGATTTTACCATTCTCACTAGAAAGGACATAGCATACACTTTAAGTTTGTATTTTCTGTTGGGAATCCAATGGGTACGATTGAAACAATGGAAAAAGAAAAAATGCCTCCATTTTGGAGACTAGTTGAGATTGATGTAAAGAAGGCTAGCAGTGTTGTCCTAAAAACTGCATTCCTATACTGGTATGTCTGAGTCACTGACAATTTAAATAAATAAATAGAATAGAGTAAAATAAAATGAAATAAAAACACAGATATAAACACTTCAGAAATCATATGGAACAACATAATACCAGAAATTCTGATCATTATCATTGACAAAATCCAAGCATAAATTTTCTGAAACATTGCTTACATTGTGATTTTTAAAGAAATTAGACTAGCACCATTCTAGACTTCATGAGAAATTTAGTCATATATTCTGTGTAAGCGGTGGGTAAAAAGTTCCAAAATGGTCCCACATATCCTCTGTAAAGCCTTCAGGTTTGGTTTGGGTTTATTTGTTTGTTGTTGTTTTTCCCTGATCACTATATAAAACGCCCAGTTATCTGCATTATCTGTCATCTAAACCGTGTTGTTTAAAAAACAAGAATAATAGGGGTATCTGTGTGGTTCAGTGGGTTAAGCCTCTGCCTTTGGCTCAGGTCATGATCTCAGGGTCCTGGGATCAAGCCCCGCATTGGGCTCTCTGCTCAGCAGGGAGCCTGCTTCTTCCTCTCTCTCTGACTGCCTTTCTGCCTACTTGTGTTCTCTCTTTCTCTCTCTGTCAAATAAATAAATAAAATCTTTTAAAAAAATAAAATAAATAAAAACAAGAATAGCAATAACAAGTTTCCATTTACAAAGGTATAATGTAAGCACACTTTTAAAAGGATGTATAGATTTGTTAAGTAGTATTTTATTTGGATCATATTGTTCTGTTAATGTGTGGAACAGTTCAGCCTAGAAGGTAAATGTAGTAAAGTCGTTCCCAAAGGACTGTAGTAAAGCCATCTATCTCTACTTGTATCTGGTTCTATATCTATATCTTTGTCTATCCTCAACTATCCACATAGCCAAATTATTTATTCAAAAGTCAAACTTTTTATCATAATGTGTAGATTACTTAAAGATCAAAGATTTCACCTTAAAAGAGGTACTGCAAGTCATAATTTATATGTGAATTTTTCTGTCTAAAAGCTAAATTTAACTATGTACAGGTGATAAAAATAACTGGACTGGAAAACACATTTGACATACTCATTCTTTTCATCCTCTGGACTTAGGGCAATATCTTGTACTAAATATGGGCTTAGAAATGCTTGTTTAGGAATAAAGAAAGTTCTGTTATTTTCATCATGGTTAATCCCAATGTCTGTGATAAAGAGATTAATCATCTAGGAATTAAATAAGCCTATAGAGGAAAAAATGCACTTGCAGAATTTATTGAATAATGGTAAGAATGGTTTCTCTCTATATTGTTCTTTAAAATTCACAGAAAACTTTCACATACAGATTTTGTATGTCTCATAAATTATGCGAGATATGTATACTATATATACTCATTCTTATATCACAGATGACTAATTCTTTTGTTTTTTTTTTTTAAGATTATTTATTTATTTATTTGACAGGCAGAGATCACAAGTAGGCAGAGAGGCAGGCAGAGAGAGGGGAAGGGAAGCAGGCTCCCCACTGAGCAGAGAGCCCGATGCGGGGCTGGATCCCAGGACCCTGAGATCATGACCTGAGCCGAAGGCAGAGACTTTAACCCACTGAGCCACCCAGGCGCCCCACAGATGACTAATTCTATGCTTAAAATTTCAAACCTCCCCTGAGAGAAACTTATACAAAGCAGAACCTACACTGTAACCCAGGTCATCTGACTCAAGTACCTTCATTCTCAACCCTATCATACACACAGATGCTGTCTCAAAGTCTTTCTCTACTCTCCTGAAATGAAGTTCATAATCAAATTAAAGAATGAACTTACATAGTTTCAAAATAATTGATATAATGTTCCTCATTATATAGAAGAAAATGAAGTTTTCTTCTGAACTAATAGCATATTTCTATTTGTATATGCTTAAACATGACAACTCTAGAACATATACTGAAAGAATCAGATGTATGCACCAATATGTAGGATCACTATGAATGCTGACCGAAACAAATTTATAAAGCTGAAGACTCCGAAGTTCTCAATGGTGAATAATTATTGGTAAAATTCCAAACATAACAAAGTAAAATTTTCTAATATATATTAGATTTCAAATATAAATGTAATATAATACTAGTTTTATTCAGGAAAAATTTACTGTAGATCGATGTTCAGCTAACATTACTTTGTAATTACAAATAGGCTTTGCATCTACTTGAATATTAGTAGGAGACACAATTGTTCGTTACAGTGCATGTAACATCTTCAGCCTTTGCATGTAACATCCTCTGCCTTTGCTCACTACATGCCAGCAGAATAGCCAAATATTACGGCAAGCAACACTGCCGCCTACATTTCACAATGAGGTCTAGGGGTGATATCTCTACTGTGCATTGCTGAACATAGCATGGGCATTAGGCAGTGTGACTGGAAGTTTCAGCTGCTTCACATTTCCCCCAACAGATGGTCAATACTGTTAGGACTTACTATATTCTCCCTATATTTCTCCCTCAGAACTTTTTGGAAACAGTTTGAAGCACACTGCACTGCTTATACTCAGGCACTCTGCCTGAGGAATAAAGAAGAATAAAGAAGGGAAAGATGTAGATTTTTTTAATCCTAAATTATATACACCTTCTCAAGAAAATAAGGAATTAACTAGTTTTGCTATCATTCAATAGACTTTCATTAAATATCACAAATTCAATTATATGAATGTCTAAAATGATGAAATCGTTTAAAAAAAAAAAAAACAGTTCTAATTCAAACAACCAGAAGTGCTTACCTACTCATGAGCATCTCCTCAAGGGTCAAAGGCAGAAGCTTTTATTATTAAACTGTGTGGAAGCTAATTCAAGTCCTATGGTCAGAGTTATGGTGACAGGCCAAGATATCAGTTTTAGACTGCCAACTGCAGTTTTTGTTATTGCACTTGTCAAAATATCCCTGTGGGATGGAAGATTTATTAGAATTTTCTTTCCGGATAAATCCCTGTTGCGAATCAAATTATTCATTTTGTATTGAGTAGTATTTTAAGAAACAATTCTGGAGTCGCTTAGAGATTATTGTTAAGACACATGTCATATATTTTTATAACAAAACCAGAATGCCCAAAAACTCAAATGAGCAACGGGTTTTATAAGTTGACTTTTCGTTGCTTAATGTTATTTAACTTTTCTATAAATTTTTATCTTATTTGCCTCAGAAACTACAAATCATACTTATAATTTCACAATAAATATCTTTCTCTTTGATGTATGAAAATAGTTAAGGATTTCAATGAAAGGTTGGGTTTACTCGCAACTAATGGTCTTAAGAATTCCGTGTTTTACTTCAATATTTTGTATGTGTATCTAATGTCTATAACTAGAGAAGCAGAACAAGAGAGTTTAAGCAATGTTAGTAATCCCTGTTTGTTACTGGACCCTTGGGTGTTTTCCCAAATGTGATGGATGAGGTAGATAAAAAAGAAAGGCCTTGGATTCTCTGAGGGAGGATCATCTCACTAGGTAAGTGATGGTCCAGATCTCCCTATGGGTATTCTCTGAGTGAGGTCTGGAGCCACTGTAACTTTTCACTAGAAACTAAGCAGGTACCCTCAGGCACTTCATCTTTTAATGAAGCACAACATCTGTGTAATTTGAGTTCTTCTATTTTTATTTAATTGAATCACAATGGTTCAAATGTGCATACATACACATATAAACATTAATTTGCTGCATTCAGAGGTCTGTGAAAATGAAACATTAATAATGAGAGTTGATAAACTTCTGAAAGCTTATTAAAGAAGGTTTTAAACTGCATATTAACTTACCAAAAAGGACCATATTGTAACATGGCAATCTGCTCTTGTAAAGAGCCTATGAAAAAATCCCATGGTTACTCACACAACCCCATTAATGAAAACAGACTTAAAAAATATGTTTAGAGGCTCTATTGCCCTCACACATATTCAAAATGACCCTAAAACAAACATATGTTTCTCACCTCCTAACTAAATCTCTCTGACACTCCATTTACTTCACTAATCTTAAAAACACACTTTATAAAGTTACAATTCATTAGATCTGAGATTGCTTAATATAGAGGACATCTGGGAATGGGTTCACTTAACATCTGGGACACATCACATCATTAGCCAAAAGAAAATGTTGATGAGTCCCTGAGTGCTCAATATGGCTGAACTTCATAGGTCCATGGATCATTTCAGACTGATTTTATATATGTGAACACACACATAAAACACACACACACACACATTACTCAAGGACTGAGAAAGAGAAATAGAAAGAATAAAAGAGAGGAAATGAAAAAGAGAAAAATAAAAGTGTGCCTCTTAAAAACCTACATTAGATCATCTTATTCTATTATTTATGGTTCCTCAATGAATGTTCACTGTGCATAGAATAAAATTCCAATTCCTTGACATATCCAGCATAATGCCACATGACTTGGATCTTGACTTTCTTTGAAACCACATCAACTGCTACACTTCCCCTGGTATACTATAGTATAGTAAAAACACTGGCCTTTTTTCCCTGAATCTATAAAATTTCCAGGTCTTTCATGCATTATGATTTTACACTCACTGTTCCCTTTGCATGAATTTTCTGATACCAAGTTTTCACATGGTCAGTTATTTTTATTCAGATCTGATCAAATGTTACCTCTTCAGAGATGTCATCTTGCCTAAAATTATGTCACCCTATCTAATGTAGCTAACCCTATTTATTCATCCTTTCTCCCCATATCAGCCCTGTTTGATTTCCTTCATAATATTTAATGCCATTGAATATTATCATATTTGTTCAATAATTTATTTTTCTCTCTCTTTTGTGTTGCATTTTAAGCACCATGTGAACATGTATCTTGCTTTTACCATCCTACCTACACCCCTCAACCTCAAATATAGTAGGCACTCAACAAATAGTTTGAAAAATACAACAGATATGTATGAAGTGGTTATATATTTTTAATGGAAATTATGGTCATTTTTGTTGAGACTCAGTCCATTGTATGGTCCCACAAATGTGGAAGGTTCAGATTCAGCAATGCTCATTCAAACCTTAGGGGAATTACTCTTAACAGACTGACTGAGGAATCTACCAGTTCAGTAAGATTCAGTTCAGCACTAAAAAGATTAGTGTTTCATTAAAGTCTCCATTAAAACTTGCCACAGACTTCAGGGCACCTTGACATAAAATGATGATGCTATTGGGCTACTGACTTTACTGTATAGCATTGCTTACAGATAGCTTCATTGTAGCAGCAAAGGGAAGATGACAGATGAGAAGGATCAGAGAGACTTTTGCATTACAATTTTCTGTCACAAAAGACAAAGAACTGGTACCTTTTGAATTAGTCAGAGTCTCTTTGGGAAAAGATTTTGAATAAAACTTTCTTCTTTAACAAATAGATACAAAATATTTTGCTGAAGCAAAGGAAACAAAAGACCCCAACATCATTACTTTGTGATACTATGTTTTGCAACCGCATGGCCTCAGAATGTCTTGAAAACAGGAAAGAAACTAAATCCTTTATAGCATAACAATGAAAAAAATCATCACAGTCTCAAAGTTTAACAAATCAAGAGGAACACTTTGAAGATCTCTCTGCTTTTTCTTTCTTTTCACCAGGGAAATCTGTCTAGAACTCCATAGGACATCTGACATCTATTCTCTTCCATTCCTTGTTACTTTTTGAAAGGCACAGTTTAGTCTCAGAAAATCAAATCGCCAAAAAGATGTATTTCAAACCTGACCTAATTCTGACTAGGCCACAAGAGCACTTTAAGTACATATTTACCCTACAAGATTGATCTCATTTTGAGCACTTATTCAGGTGTGTAGATGTCAGTACATTAAACCAAACTCACTCAGTAACTATAATTGCATTTTAAGTTCTAGACATAGATTGAGCAAGTGTAACTTTACATAACATATGCTTAATAATTGTTTTTCCTCTTATCACATTTAAAAATAAATAAAGTTTTATTCATGAAAACAATATTCTGGTCAATAGGGTTACTGATTTTTATTTATTTATTTAACTTTTTAAATTTTCTGGCTTACCATGGAGCTAGGGGCATCAAATTATCATAGTCTATTATCATTTTCTCTGAATCTGACTTTAATAAGAAAGTTCCAAAATAGTACTTTCCTAAATACATTTTATTTGGGGATAAAGAAGACACATTTGGATGCCCTCAGTAGTTACACTTTCATTTTATTTTTAAAGAGTTTATTTATTTATTTATTTATTTATTTATTTATTTATTTGAGAGAGAGAGAGAGAGAGAGAGAGAGAGAAAACAGAGAGAGAAAATGAGAGGGAGAAGCATACTCCTCCCTAAGCAGGGAGCCTGATGTAGGACTTGACCCGAGGACCCTGAGATCATGACCTGAGGCTAAAGCAGATGCTCAATCAACTGAACCATCCACTGTCCTACACTTTCATTTTAAATCAATAAATTTCCATACAGGTTATCATAATAGATCCATTCATCATTTAATTTCCCTGACCCTAGTCATCCAGGAGAGCATGTAAAATTGTACTCATGGACATAAAAAAAAAAAACCAAAAACCTGAAAATAGAACCACAGACTTGTGGTGACTCCAATAAGAAGTAAATAACACTGAGCTTGTGTCTGATCAATCACCTAGTCACTCTATCTCTCTGTACTACTTAATCTGTACCAGCACCTAACAGAGTCATTTAAAAAAAAATGGTTTAAAAATAAATATGATTAAAAATAAATAAATAAATAAATATGATATAGACATGTCAAAAATCCTAAACATTCATTGTATCAAACCTATTTGTAAGAGGTAAGGAGAGAAACAAGCATTTTTAAGACTTATTGTTATTAAATATTAAGGTTAATTTTAAATAGTATTAGAAGAGGTTAGGTTAATTTGGAGAGTATTTAATGATTTCTGCTCTTTCTTACATGATCCTTCTTGTTTTTATTCAGTTAACATCTACCATAAATCTGTAATATATTCACCTTCCTGCCCAGCATACTGTTTATAATGTCCTGTGTAGTACTTTTCCATTGTGGAGAAATATTTCCCTATCTTTGTTCTAATTTCTAGTTCTTTCACCACCATTCCTATCATAGTATGTACCTGGATTCTATAATGATTCAGTGAGTGACTTCACAAGTTCTTTTTAGCCTGGTCTATGGCAATAGCTCTTTAATCACTGAGGACACAGTGGTTAAAAGAGAGATAATATGACAGCTTATATGAAGCATATATTACAGTGGAGAAAGGCAAAGAAGAAAGGAAAGGAGAATAAAAATAAAAAGAACTTATAAAGAGGAAAAAAAATAAAATAAGTTAGGAATGCAAAAAGAACAGAAGAATAAAAGAAAGAACAGATATGTAGGAAAGAGTTCAAGGCAAGATGGCAGAGGAGTAGCAGACTGAAATGACATCAGATCCCAGGTTCAGCTAGATAGGTATCAAACTATTCTGAAAACCTACCAACTCAACAGGAGATAGAAGAGACGAGCAGCAATTCTAAGAACAGAAAATTGACCACTTTCAGAAAGGTAGGACATATAAAGAAGTCAATCTGAAGTGACAGGAAGATAGACCAGGGTGGGGAGGGGCCAGCTCATGGCAAGCAGCAGAGCAGTAGATAAAATCTGAACTTTCAGAAGTCTGCTCCACTGAGGGACATCGCTCCAGATGCTAAGCAGGGGTGGAGCCCTCCAGGGACAGTGTGATCTCAGGTCTCGGGGCCACAGAAAGATGGGGCTGTCTGAAAGTGGCAGAGCTGCCAGGTATCAGAGCGGGGAAGCTGACAACAGAGACAGAGCCAGGGAGTGAGCTTTCAGCTCATAGTCACCTAAAACCATGATCCAAAGCACAGTCAGACCACTGATATTTGAGCAGGGACCCCACGAGGGGCAGATCTGGGGAGACTCACCTTCCTCCTCAGGGAGGAGCAAAGCAGCAGGAATCTGCTGAGTTTGGAGACTGTAAACGGGGCCTCGCCCCAGCGATAGGAATGCTCGGTCACAGACCACGTGAGTTCAGAGTGTGATTGGAGACCAGGGAAACAGGAGTGATTGACTGCTTATCCCTGATGGCACACTGAGTAGTGGAGTCCTGAGCTCTTGGTTCCTCCAGGCTGGAGATTGGGAGGCCACCATTTTCATGGTGGTTCAGAAAGCTTTCAGGAAACAAAAGCTCTGAGAACTAACCTGAGCAGATTATTTAGCCTGGTCCCTAGCAAGGGTGGTGTAATTTGCCTCAGGCAAAGACATCTGAGAATCACTACAACAAGTCCCTCCTGCAGAAGGTCAGCAAGAACATCCAGTCAAGACCAAGCTCAACTATCAAGGAGAACAGCGGAACTCCAGAACTAGGGGAAAGCAACGCATAAAACTGATGGCTTTTCCCCCAATAATCCTTCTGTCTTGCAAAGTTAAATTATTTTTATTTTATTTTTTTTCTTACTCTATTTTTTAAATGTTTTCTCTTTCCTCTTCTAATGTTTATAACTAGTTTATCTTAACAATAGCTTTCTATTAAAAAAGATCTTTTTAAACCTTCATTGTCATAGTCATATTTTATCCCTTCATTGTATTTAACCTTATTTTTTGTATACATATAGGGTTTTTTTTTACCTAACAAATTTTGGGATACAATTTCTTCTAAAAGATCAAAATATACCCTAATCTAGCACATGGCTTTGTTCTGGCCTCCAGCCTGAGCACATTCCATCCTTTTTTTTTTTTTTTTTGCCCCAACCAACTTACCTTATCAATTGCTTTTTTGGAATGTTTTAAAATTTCCATCTTTGCAGTCATATTCCATTCCTTTATGTGCTGTTTATCCTTACTTTTATATATATAAGTTTTTCTTTCTTTAAAATTTTGGGAGGTAGTTTCTTCTAAGAGATCAAAATACACCCAAAATCAAGTGGGTGTCTCTGTTCTATTCACCAGCTTTATATATATATATATATACATATATACATGTATATATATATATACACATACACACACACATGTATATATATAATTACCATATATTATATAATTCATTTTTAATTTTTTAATTTTTATTTCTTTTTTCCACTTTCTTCTCCCTCCGATTTTGGATCTCTTCTGACTTGCTTAGCATTCGTTTTTCTGGGGTCTCTGCCACCCTTTAGCTATTTTATTCTCTCATTCATATATTCTTATCTGGATAAAATGATAAGGCAGAAAAATTCACCACAAAAATAAAAAGGACAAGAGGTAATACCAATGGCTGGGGAACTAATCAATATGAACATTAGTAATATGTCAGAACTAGAGTTCAGAACAATGATTCTCAAGGTGCTAGCTGGGCTTGAAAAAGCCATGGGAGAGATTAGAGAAACACTTCCTGGAGAAATAAAATTCCTTTCTGGAGAAATAAAAGAACTAACCAAGTTGAAATAAAAAAAAGCTTTTAATGAGGTGAAATAAAAAATGGAGTCTCCTACTGCTACGATAAATGAGGCAGGAGAGAGAATTAGTGATATAGAAGACCAACTGACAGAGAATAAAGAAGCTAAGCGAAAGAGAGACAAACAACTACTGAACCATGATGGGAGAATTCAATGAGACAAAACATTATTAGAATAATTGAGATTCCAGAACAAGAAGAAAGGGGGGGGGCATATATTGAAGGAAATTACAGTAGAGAATTTCCCTAATATGGCAAAGGGAACAAGCATCAAAATCCAGGAGGCACAGAGAGCCCCCCTCAAAAAAAAAAAAAAATAGGTCCATATCCCGTCATCTAATAGTAAAATGTACAAGTCTTTTTGACAAAGAGAAAATACAGAAAGCAGCTTAGGACAAGAAGTCTGTAACATACAATGGTAGAGTATTAGATTGGCAGCAGACTTATCCACAGAGACCTGGCAGGAGATAAATAACTGGCACGATACATTCAGAGCACTATATGAGAAAAATATGCAGCCAAGGATACTATATCCAGCTAGGCTCTCATTGAAAATAGAAGGACAGATTAAAAAGCTTCCAGGACAAACAAAAACTAAAAGAATTTGCAAACACCAAACCACCCCTACAGGAAATACTGAAAGGGGTCCTCTAAGCAAAGAGAGAGCCTAAAAGTAGTAGACCAGAAAGGGACAGAGGCAATGTACAGCAACAGTCACCTTACAGGCAATACAATGGCATTAAATTCATATTTTTCAATAGTTACCCTGAATGTAAATGGGCTAAAGGCCCCAATCAAAAGACACAAGGCATCAGAATGGATAACAACCCAAAACCCAAAATATGATGTCTACAAGAAACTCCTTTTAGACCCAAAGACACCTCCAGATTTAAAGTGAGGGGCTGGAAAACAATTTACCACACCAATGGACATCAAAAGACACCTGGAGTGGTAATACTTATATCAGATCAATTAGATTTTGAGCCAAAGACTATAATAAGGGATGAGGAAGGACACCATATCATACTTAAGGGCCTGTCCAACAAGAAGATCTAACAATTTTAAATACCAATGCCCCTACCATGGGAGCAGCCAACTATATAAACCAATTAATAACAAAATCAAAGAAACACATTGACAAGAATACAATAACGGTAGGGGACTTTAACACGCCCCTCACTGAAATGGACAGATCATCCAAGCAAAAGATCAACAAGGAAAAAATGCCTTAAATGACACACTTGACCACATGGACATCACAGATATATTCAGAACATTCCATCCCAAAGCAACAGAATACACTTTCTCCTCTAGTGCACATGGAACATTCTCCAGAATAGATCACATAATGGGTCACAAATCAGGTATCAACCGGTACCAAAAGATCGGGATCATTCCCTGCATATTTTCAGACCACAATGCTCTGGAGCTAGAACTCAATCACAAGAGGAAAGGTGAAAAGAACTCAAATACGTGGAGGCTAAAGAGCATCCTACTAAAGAATGAATGGGTCAACCAGGAAATCAAAGAATTTTTTTTTTTTAAATCATGGAAACAAATGAAAATGAAAACAAAACTGTTAAAAAATGTGGAACACAGCAAAGGTGGTCCTGAGAGGAAAGTATATAGCAATACAAGACTTTCTCAAGAAACAAGAAAGGTCTCAAGCACACAACCTAACCATGCACCTAAAGAAGCTAAAGGAAGAACAGCAAAGAAAGCCTAAACCCAGCAGGAGAAGAGAAATCATAAAAATCAGAGCAGAAATCAACAAAATAGAAACCAAAAGAACATTAGAACAGACCAATGAAACTACGAGCTGGTTCTTTGAAAGAATTAAGATTGATAAACCCCTGGCCAGACTTATCAAAAAGAAAAGAGAAAGGACCCAAACAAATATAATCACAAATGAAAGAGGAGAGATCACAACGAACACCAAAGAAATACAATTATAAGAACATAGTAGAGCAAATATATGCCAGCAAATTTGACAATCTGGAAGAAATGGATGCAATTCCTAGAGACATATAAACTACCAAAATTGAACCAGGAAGAAACATAAAACCTGAACAGACCCATAACCAGTAAGGAGATTGAAGCAGTCATCAAATATCTCCCAACAAACAAGAGCCCAGGGCCAGACAGCTTCACAGGGGAATTCTACCAAACATTTAAAGAAAAATTAATACCTATTGTTCTGAAACTGCTCCAAAAAATAGAAATGGAAGGAAAACTTCCAAACTCATTTTATGAGGCCAGCATTACCTTGATCCCAAAACCAGACACAGACCCCACCAAAAAGGAGAACTACAGACCAATATCCCTGATGAACACAGATGCAAAAATTCTCAACAAAACACTAGCCAATAGGATCCAACAGTACATTACAAGGATTACTCACCAGGATCAAGTGGGATTTATTCCTGGGCTGCAAGGTTGGTTCAACATCTACGAATCAATCAATGTGATACAATGCATTAATAAAAGAAAGAGCAAAAACCACATGATACTCTCAATAGGTGCTGAAAAAGCATTTGACAAAGTACAGCACCCTTTCTTGATCAAAACTCTTAATAGTATAGGGATAGAGGGAACATACTTCAATATCATCAAAGCTATCTATGAAAAACCCACACCAAATATCATTCTCAATGGAGAAAAACTGAGAGCTTTCCCTTAAGGTCAGGAACACAGCAAGGATGTTCACTATCACCACTGCTATTCAACATGGTACTAGAAGCCCTAGCCTCAGTAATCAGACAACAAAAAGAAATAAAAGGCATCTGAATCGGCAAAGAAGTCATCAAACTCTCACTCTTTGCAGATGAGGGATACTTTATGTGGATAACCCAAAAGACTCCACTCCAAAACTTCTAGAACTCATACAGGAATTCAGTAAAGTGTCAGGATTTAAAATCAATGCACCGAAATAAGTTGCATTTCTATACACCAACAGCAAGACAGAAGAAAGAGAAATTAAGGAGTCAATCCAATTTACAACTATACCCAAAACCATAAGACAGCTAGGAATAAACCTAAGCAAAGAGGCAAAGATTCTGTACTCAGAAAACTATAAAGTACTCATGAAAGAAATGAGGAAGACACAAAGAAATGGAAAAATGTTCCATGCTCATGGATTGGAAGAACAAATATTGTGAAAATGTCTATGTTACCTAAAGCTATCTGCACATTTAATGCAACCCCTATCAAAATACCATCAATTTTTTTAAAGAAATGGAACAAATACTCCTAAAATTTATATGGAACCAGAAAAGACCTCGAATAACTAAAGGGATATTGAAAGAGAAAGCCAAAGTCGGTGGCATCACAATTCTGGACTTCAAGCTCTATTACAAAGCTGTAATCATCAAGACAATACGGTACTGGCACAAAAACAGATACATAGATCAATGGAACAGAATAGGGAGCCCAGAAATAGACCCTCAACTCTATGGTCAACTAATCTTCGACAAAGCAAGAAAGAATGTCCAATGGAAAAAGTGTCTTCAACAAATGGTGTTGGGAAAATTGGATAGTCAAATGCAAGAAGAATGAAACTGGACCATTTCCTTATACCACACACAAAAACAGACTCAAAATGGATGAAAGACCTCAATGTGAGAAAGGAATCCATCAAAATCCTTAAGGATAACACAGGCAGCAAACTCTTCAGTCTCAGCCATAGCACCTTCTTCCTAATAACATTGCCAAAGGCAAAGGAAACAAGGGGAAAAATGAACTATTGGGACATCATCAAGATCAAAAGCTTTTGCACAGCAAAGGAAACCGTCAACAAAACCAAAAGACAACTGACAGAATGGGAAAAGATATTCACAAATGACATACCAGATAAAGGGCTAGTATCCAAAATCTATAAAGAAATTCTCAAACATCCAAAGAACAAATAATCAAATCAAGAAATGGGCAGAGGACATGAACAGACATTTCTGCAAAGAAGACATCCTGATGGTCAACAGACACATGAAAAAGTGCTCCACTCTGAATCAGGGAAATACAAATCAAAACCACCATGAGATACCAACTCACACCAATCAGAATGGCTAAAATTAATAAGTCAGGAAATGAGAGATGCTGGAGAGGATGCCCAGAAAGGGGAACCCTCCTACACTGTTGGTGGGAATGCAAGCTGGTGTTGCCACTCTGGAAAACAGCGTGGAGGTTCCTCAAAATGTTGAAAATAGAACCACCCTATCACTCAGCAATCTCACTACTGGGTATTTACCCTAAAGATACAAATACAGTGATCCAAAGGGGCACGTGCTCCCCAATGTTTATAGCAGCAATGTCCACAATAGCCAAACTATGGAACTATGGAAAGAACCTAGATGTCCTTCAACAGATGAATGGATAAAGAAGAAGTGGTATACACACACACACACACACACACACATACACAATGGAATACTATGCAGCCATCAAAAGAAATGAAATCTTGTCATTTGTAATGGTGTGGATGGAACTAGAGGGTATTATGCTGAATGAAATAAGTCAATCAGAGAAAGACAATTACCATACAATCTCTCTGATATGAGGAATTTGAGAGGCAGAGTTGGAGGTCTGGGGAGAAGGGAAGGAAAAAATGAAACAAGATTGGATCGGGAGGGAGACAAACCATAAGAGACTCTTAATCTCACAAAAAAAACTCTGAGGGTTGCTGGGGGTGGGAGGGTGTGGAGATGGTGACTGGGTTACGGACATTGGGGAGGGTACGTATATGGTGAGTGCTGTGAAGTGTATAAGCCTGACGATTCACAGACCTGTACCCCTGGTGCAAATAATACATTATATGTTAATAAAAATAATTTTAAAAAAGAAATGTAGGAAAGAATATTAAAACTACCTAGCAATGTAAGTGTTACATAGATAAGTAAATTAATCTGAAGGCAATGACAGGAACTGGGTGACTAGATTGAATGATGTAGTTATACCTTGTTAAAATATATATATCCTGACACTTTCTGAAACAAGTAAGACTTTATTCAAGATTATTCAATATCTGTAATAGGAAAGAGACATCCGGCTCAACTGTGAACCAGAAAAGACAGCAGGGGAATTATGGCTAATGAGCAGAGTGAAGGGATCAGTGGGTAGGAAATTCTAAGAGGAGACACCAAGGGTTGGAGGATTCTTGCTAAACTGACTTGAAAAAATTCTTGCTGAAGGCAGGACAAGGTGATCAGATATCAAAGATAAGGGATTCTGTCTCAGCTGGCTTAATAGGATTCTTGCTAAAATTGAGGCAGGCAGGCCAGGCAAGGACTGGAGCCAAAGTCCAGGACTAGTTGAGTGGAGAGCTTTAAAAAGTCTGTCTAAAGTTTGATCAAGGAGAATGTTCTTGTCAACCTCTTTCTGGTTCAATGTAAATGAAATTAGTTAAGTAAGGGTAGAGCTGAATTTGAGATCTGAATATCAGTTAAGGGCCAGTTAAGCAAATAACAAGGATAAGAACATTACAATGAAGGCAACTACAATAAAGCCTCCTTAAAAACTAGTTTGGCTTAATGAAGAAAGTTAAAAAAAATCTATATAACTGGATCAAAGAGACTGAGGTAGGCAATGTCTATAAAACTATGACAAATAGCTTGGACAGATTTATTATACATTTTGGGAAAAAATATCAATGAGAATTGAGTCAAATGTAGGCATTTAGGGAAAATCAAAGATCAGAAATATCTTCTCGATTGTTGCCTTCAGCAAAACTTCGTGAATGGTGGTAACATTGGCTGAGATTGGGAGACTGTAGAAGAAACAAACATGAAGAAAAACTGGGTCGTAGTAAGTTTGAGATGCTTTTCTAATCATAATGGGCAAATCAGTTGGTAGTTAGAGATACCAGTCTGGATTTTATTGTGTGTGTCCAGGGTTTCAGATGCATGACAAGTAGATTTCATCTAATACCTTCAAATCAAATGCTGTCACACAGAGAAATCAAGAAGAGGGCACAGGACAGAGATTCTAGGGTACTCTGACATTTAGAGGTCAAACCCAAAAGAGAGGCAGACAAGAGAGCATGAGTAAGTGTGTACTGTGAGGTAGAATGAAATTCAGAAGAATGTGGCATCCCAGAGGGTTATAAAAGGATAAATTTCAAGAAGGAACAAGAGGTCAATTATACTGATTTCTTCTGAAGGATTAAATAAGAAAGATATGCATTGATATATCTACTATAATAATTGTCACTGGTTTATTAGACTAGAATTTATGTAAAGGATGCAGGGAAAGGTAAGAATTTCTTCAAGTATTTCATGAATCTGTATTGTGGAATAAAGATATGGTATGGTAGCTATAGGAGGATGTAAAATCAATAGAGAGTATGAATTTTTAAGACAAGAAATAGCATGTTTGTTTGCTAATGGGAATGATCCAATAAAGAGAGGAAGTGCCTAATTAATGAGTTAGACAAAGGGGGAAGTGCTTGAGGTGAAACTGGTGGATCCCCAGAATGGCTAGCCTTACACAGGATCAAAGATAATCTATTAGCACCTAAGGAAAGGGAGAAATTAAGAAAACAGACTAGCAAATTTGTTGGTGGAAAGATTAGACAGGTTTTGTCACATGGCCCTATTTATTTATTTACTTATTTATTTATTATTTATTATTTTAGATGGCGCGATTTTAGATGAAGTTCATCAGCTGCAGTTAAGTTAAAGAGAATGTGTATAGGCTTAAGAATTCAGCAGTGTTATTTAAAATCCTAGGAAATCAACATATTTGGTAAGTGGTATGATAATTGGGTAATCTTGATTGAATATGAATGACTCATAGTGAGCCATTGTCAGAAATTCCCATTAACATATATTTATGTGTGTGTGTTGGGGAGTCTTGATATTCTGATATTCCTTGTTCTGTACGCTCAAATTTAAAAAAGTATTTTTCTTATTTAAGGAACTAAACTAATGTTTGAGTGGTGGCATATATAGGTAAAAGACAAGACCTAGCATCCACCAACTGTGGCAGGTTAATCTGAAATTAAGAGTAAAATCTCAAGGAGATCTATGGGGTTTACTATAAAATCAGAAACAGATATGTGTGGGAAAATACTATGTATGAACCTGAAGCATTTAACTGAAGAAACAATTTTATGGAAACATAAATGAGAAAGTCCATCTATAATTTTTCTATCATTTATCCATCATCTATTGTTTACAGGAAAATATAGGGAAAAAAAGCACAAAGATTTCATGCTATTTGATGTGGGTCTTAAAGCTTCAAAAGAAGAATAGTATAAAAAACAATTAAGCTATGACTCAGATCCTCTCTCTGTATTCTTACCAGGTCAGAAATATTCCACTTTTGTTATTTTAGTTGAATTGCTATTACCTCTATGCTAATAACTTCTATATTCTTAGCTCTAGCCTCAAGCTCTTATTTTATAATTTCAGCTCTCTAGAGTAAATTTGTACTTGAAAGTTTCATTCTTATCTTAAAATAAAAGCATCTAAAATATGACTGATCATGTTATTCCATAACAAAGATCATCTATCAGCCTTCTAAATCTCTTCTAACAGTGTTTTCTCATTCCTGGAACTGAAAAATTAAGATTATCATTTACGTCTCTCTCAAGATGACCACTCTATCCAGGTAACAATAAGCCTTTTGCAGTCTTCCTAGAAATATTTCTTTTTTGTTTGTTTGTTTGTTTTAGTATTTTATTTATTTTTTTATTATTATTTTATTTAAACATATAATGTAACTCCACCACCTTCTCCCAACCCCCCTCCCCCCAACCCCCCTCAGTTTGTATTATGCCATTAAGAGTCTCTTTGGTTTGTCTCCCTCCCAAACACATCTTGTTTCATTTTACCTTTTCCTATCCCCTTAACCCCCACCCCCATTGCATCTCCACTTCCTCATATCAGGGAGATCATATGATAGTTGTCTTTCTCCAGTTGACTTATTTTGCTAAGTATAATACCCTCTAGTTCCATCCATGTCATCGCAAATGGTAAGATTTCATTTCTTTTGATGGCTGCATAGTATTCAATTGTATATATATACCACTTCTTCTTTATCCATTCATCTGTTGATGGACATCTAGGTTCTTTCCATAACTTGGCTATTGTGGACATTGCTGCTATAAACATTTGGGTACATGTGCCCCTTCAGATCACTACGTTTGTATCTTTAGGGTAAATACCCAGTAGTGCAATTGCTGGGTCATAAGGTAGCTCTATTTTCAATTTTTTGAGGAACCTCCATGCTGTTTTCCAGAGTGGTGGCACCAGCTTGCATTCCCACCAACAGTGTAGGAGGGTTCCCCTTTCTCCACATCCTCGCCAGCATCTGTCATTTCCTGACTTGTTCATTTTAGCCATTCTGACTGGTGTGAGGTGGTATCTCATTGTGGTTTTGATTTGTATTTCCCTGATGCCCAGTGATGTGGAGCACTTTTTCATGTCTCTGTTGGCCATCTGGATGTCTTCTTTGCAGAAATGTCTGTTCATGTCCTCTGCCCATTTCTTGATTGGATTATTTGTTCTTTGGGTGTTGAGTTTGCTAAGCTCTTTATAGATTTTGGATACTAGCCCTTTATCTGATATGTCGTTTGCAAATATCTTCTTCCATTCTGTCAGTTGTCTTTTGGTTTTGTTGACTGTTTCCTTTGCTGTGCAAAAGCTTTTGATCTTGATGAAGTCCCAATAGTTCATTTTTTCCCTTGCTTCCTTTGCTTTTGGCGTTGTTCCTAGGAAGAAGTTGCTGTGGCTGAGGTCGAAGAGGTTGCTGCCTGTGTTCTCCTCAAGGATTTTGATGGATTCCTTTCTCACGTTGAGGTCTTTCATCCATTTTGAGTCTATTTTCATGTGTGGTGTAAGGAAATGGTCCAATTTCTTTTTCTGCATGCAGCTGTCCAATTTTCCCAACACCATTTGTTGAAGAGGCTGTCTTTTTTCCATTGGATATTCTTTCCTGCTTTGTCGAAGATTAGTTGACCATAGAGTTGAGGGTCTATTTCTGGGCTCTCTATTCTGTTCCGTTGATCTATGTGTCTGTTTTTGTGCCAGTACCATACTGTCTTGATGATGACAGCTTTGTAACAACAGCTTGAAGTCTGGAATTGTGATGCCAACAACTTTGGCTTTCTTTTTCAATATTCCTTTGATTATTTGAGGTCTTTTCTGGTTCCATATAAATTTTAGGATTATTTGTTCCATTTCTTTGAAAAAATTGGATGGGATTTTGATAGGCATTGCATTAAATGTGTAGATAGCTTTAGGTAGCATAGACATTTTCACAATGTTTATTCTTCCAATCCATGAGCATGGAACATTTTTCCATTTCTTTGTGTCTTCCTCAATTTTCTTCATGAGTATAGTTCTCTGAGTATAGATACTTTGCCTCTTTGGTTAGGTCTATTCCTAGGTATCTTATGGTTTGGGGTGTAATTGTAAATGGGATTGACTCCTTAATTTCTCTTTCTTCTGTCTTGTTGTTGGTGTAAAGAAATGCAAGTGATTTCTGTGCATTGCTTTTATATCCTGACACTTTACTGAATTACTGTACATGCTTTAGCAGTTTTAGAGTGGAGCCTTTTGGGTTTTCCACACATAGTATCATATCATCTGCAAAGAGCGATAATTTAACTTCTTCTTTGCTGATTTGGATGCCTTTAATTTCTTTTTGTTGTCTGATTGCTGAGGCTAGGACTTCTAGTACTATATTGCATAGCACTGGTGATAATGGATATCCCTGCCGTGTTCCTGACCTTAGCGGAAAAGCTCTCAGTTTTTCTCCATTGAGAATGATACTTGCGGTGGGTTTTTCATAGATGGCTTTGATAATATTAAGGTATGTGCCCTCTATTCCTAAACTTTGAAGAGTTTTGATTAGGAAGGGATGTTGCACTTTGTCAAACGCTTTTTCAGCATCTATTTAGAGTATCATATGGTTCTTGTTCTTTCTTTTGTTAATGTATTGTATCACATTGATTGATTCGTGGATGTTGAAGCAACCCTGCTGCCCTGGAATAAATCCCACTTGGTCATGGTGAATAATCCTTTTAATGTACTGTTGGATCCTATTGGCTAGTATTTTGGTGGGAATTTTTGCATCTATGTTCATCAAGGATATTGGTCTGTAATTCCCTTTTTTGATGGGATCCTTGTCTGGTTTGGGGATCAAGGTGATGCTGGCCTCATCAAATGAGTTTGGAAGTTTTCCTTCCATTTCTAATTTTTTGGAACAGTTTCAGGAGAATAGGAATTAATTCTTCTTTTAATGTTTGGTAGAATTCTCCTGGAAAGCCATCTGGCCTTGGGCTTTTGTTTGTTTGGAGATTTTTGATGACTGTTTCAATCTCCTTACTGGTTATGGGCCTATTCAGGTTTTCTATTTCTTCCTGGTTCAGTTTTGGCAGTTTATATGTCTTTAGGAAAGCATCCATTTCTTCCAGATTGTCAAATTTGTTGGCATAGAGTTGCTCATAATATGTTCTTATGATTGTTTGTATTTCTTTGGTGTTGGTTGTGATTTCTCCTCTTTCATTCATGATTTTATTTATTGGGGTCCTTTCTCTTTTCTTTTTGATAAGTCTGGCCAGGGGTTTATTTTTTTTTTAAATTTTTTATTTATTTTTTATAGAGAGAGAGAGAGAGCAAGCACAGGCAGACAGAGTGGCAGGCAGAGGCAGAGGCAGAAGCAGGCTCCCTGCCGAGCAAGGAGCCCAATGTGGGACTCAATCCCAGGACGCTGGGATCATGACCTGAGCCGAAGGCAGCTGCTTAACCAACTGAGACACCCAGGCGTTCCTGGCCAGGGGTTTATTAATCTTATTAATTTTTTCAAAGAACCAACTACTACTTTCCTTGATTTGTTCTATTTTTTTTTTTTTGGTTTCTTTTTCATTGATTTCTGCTTTGATCTTTATTATTTCTCTTCTCCTGCTGGGCTTAGGCTTTCTTTGTTGTTCTTTCTCGAGCTCCTTTAGGTGTAGGGCTAGGTTGTGTATTTGAGACCTTTCCTGTTTCTTGAGAAAGGCTTCTATCACTATATATTTTCCTCTCAGGACTGCCTTTGCTGTGTCCCACAGATTTTGGACCATTGTGTTTTCATTATCATTTGTTTCCATGATTTTTTTTCAATTCTTCTTTAATTTCCTGGCTGACCCATTCATTCTTTAGAAGGATGCTGTTGAGTCTCCATGTATTTGGGCTCTTTCCAAATTTCCTCTTGTGATTGAGTTCTAGCTTCAGGGCATTGCGGTCTGAAAATATGCAGGGAATGATCCCAATCTTTTGATACCAGTTGAGACCTGATTAAGGACCCAGGATATGATCTATTCTGGAGAATGTTCCATGGGCACTAGAGAAGAATGTGTATTCTGTTGCTTTGGGATGGAATGTTCTGAATATATCTGTGATGTCCATCTGCTTCAGTGTGTCATTTAAGACCTTTATTTCCTTGTTGATCTTTTGCTTGGATGATCTGCCCATTTCAGTGAGGGGTGTGTTAAAATCTCCAACTATTATTGTATTCTTGTCAATGTGTTTCTTTGATTTTGTTATTAATTGGTTTATATAGTTGGCTGCTCCCACGGTAGGGGCATAGATATTTAAAATTGTTAGATCTTCTTGTTGGACAGACCCTTTGAGTATGATAGAGTGTCCTTCCTCATCTCTTATTATATTCTTTGGCTTAAAATCTAATTGATCTGATATAAGGATTGCTACCCCAGCTTTCTTCTGATGTCCATTAGCATGGTAAATTGTTTTCCACCCCCTCACTTTGAATCTAGAAGTGTCTTCAGATTTAAAATGAGTTTCTTGTAGGCAGCATATGGATGGGTTTGGTTTTTTTATCCATTCTGAAACCCTATGTCCTTTGATTGTGGCATTTAGCCCATTTATGTTCAAGGTAATTATTGAAAAATATGAATTTAGTGCCATTGTATTGCCTGTAAGGTGATTGTTACTGTATATTGTCTCTGTTCCTTTCTGATAATACTTTTAGGGTCTCTCTTTGCTTAGAGGACCCCTTTCAATATTTCCTGTAGAGCTGGTTTGGTGTTTACAAACTCTTTCAGTTTTTGTTTGTCCTGGAAGCTTTTTATCTCTCCTTCTATTTTCAATGATAACCTAGCTGGATAAAGTATTCTTGGCTGCATGTTTTTCTCGTTTAGTGCTCTGAATATATCATGCCAGTTCTTTCTGGCCTGCCAGGTCTCTGTGGATAAGTTGCTGCCAATCTAATATTTTTACCATTGTATGTTACAGACTTCTTGTCCCGTGTTGCTTTCAGGATTTTCTCTTTGTCGCTAAGACTTGTAAATTTTACTATTAGATGATGGGGTCTGGACCTATTCCTATTGATTTTGAGGGTGATTCTCTGCACCTCCTGGATTTTGATGCTTGTTCCCTTTGCCATATTAGGGAAATTCTGTACAATAATTCTCTCCAATATACCTTGTGCTCCTCTTTCTCTTTCTTCTTCTTCTGGAATCCCAATTATTCTAATGTTGTTTCGTCTTATGGTATCATTTATCTCTTGAATTCTCCCCTCGTGGTCCAGTAGTTGTTTGTGTCTCTTTTGCTCAGCTTCTTTATTCTCTGTCATCTGGTCTTCTATATCACTAATTCTTTCTTCTGCCTCATTTATCCTAGCAGTAAAAGCCTCCATTTTTTATTGCACCTCATTAATAGCTTTTTTTATTTCAACTTGATTAGATTTTAGTTATTTCTCCAGAAAGGGCTTTTATTTCTCCAGACAGGGTTTTTCTAATGTCTTCTGTGCCTTTTTCGAGCCCGGCTAGAACCTTGAGAATCATCATCCTGAATTCCAGATCTGACATATTACCAATGTCTGTATTGATTATGTCCCTAGCCTTTGGTACTGCCCCCTGTTCTTTTTCTTGTGGTGAGTTTTTCTGCCTTGTCATTTTGTCCAGATAAGAATATATGAAGGAGCAAATGCAATGCTAATAGGGTGGCAAGGACCCCAGGAAGATGTGCTTTAACCAAATCAGAAGAGACCCCAAATGTGGGTGGGGGAGAAAAAGGGGGTAAAAAGAAGTTCAGAAAAGAGAAAAAAAAAAGAACATATAGAAAGAAATATAAAATATATATAATATATATTAGACTGGTGACTAGTACAGGGTCACCCACTTAATTTCAGGAGTATTTTGGTCTCTTAGAAGAAACTACCTCCCAAAATTTTAAAGAATGAAAAACATATATAAGGGTAAACATAATGAAGGGATGAAATATGACTATAAAGTTGAAAAAAAAATTTTTTTCTAACAAAGGAGTTGATAAGGTAAGTTGGTAGGGAGAATAAAAGAAAAGAAAAGAAAAGAAAGTGGAGAGATCTTCCTTGGGTTGGAGACTAGATCAAGCCCGGTACTAGATTTGGGGTGTATTTTGATCTATTAGAGGAAGTTGTACCCCAAATTTTTAAGAAGAAAAAAAACCCCTATGTATATACAAAGAATAAAGTTAGATACAGTGAAGGATAAAATATGACTACAGTAATAAAGGTTCAAAAAAGATTTTTTTAAGAAAGTTATTAAGATAAACTAGTTAAAAAACATTAAAAGTGGAAAGGGTAAAAGTTAAAAAAAATTAGCAAAAGAAAAAAAAATTAAAAAAATTAGTTAACTTTGCAAGACTAAAGATTCATGGGGAGAAAGCCAAGAATCCCATGCTTTGCTTTCTCCTCCTCTAGAATTCTGCTGTTCTCCTTGTTAAGTAAACTTGGTCTTGGCTGGATTTGTTATTGATCTTCTGGGGGAGGGGCCTGTTGTAGTGATTTTCAAGTGTCTCTGCCCCAGGCGGAATTGCACCGCCCTTACTAGGGGCCAGTAAGTAATCCTCTCAGGTTCGCTTTTGGGGGCTTTTGTTCCCTGAGCACTTTCCGTAGAGTTCCCGAGAATGGGAATGAAAATGGCAGCCTCCCAATCTCTGGCTTGGAGCCGAGAGCTCGGGGCCCTAGTCTTCAGTGCACCTTCAGAGAAAAACACTTAATCACTCCCGTCTCTCCAGCCTCCAGCCGTGCTTGGAGAAAATCGCGCACAATCCATCCTGTCTCACTGGCCTCTGGCCACACTCTGAGGTCACCCAGCCTGTGACCAAGCGTCTCTGTCTCTGGCAGAGTCCCACCTGGAGTCTCTGAACCCCGCAGAACCCTGGGCTCTCCCAGGTCATAGTCTCCCCAGATCTTGTGGGGACCCCATGCACAGAGCACCAGCCTGTGTCACAGATTACCGTTCAAGGTAACTCAAGAGTTGAGAGCTCACTCCTCGGCTCTGTCTCTGTAGCCGGCTTCCCCGCTCTAACACCTGTGAGCTCTGCGACACTCAGACACCCCCGATCCTTCTGTGACCCCGCGGGACCTGAGTCTACACTGTCCCCACGAGGTCTTCACCTCAGTTAAGCCTCTGGAGAGACGTCCCTCCGTGGAGCAGACTTTTAAAAGTCCTGATTTTGTGCTCCATTGTTCTGCCGCTTGCTGGGAGCCGGCCCCTCCCCCCAGGGTCTGTCTTCCCGCCGCATTGGATTCACTTCTCCACTAGTCCTACCTTTTAGAAAGTGGTCGATTTTTTGTTTCTAGAATTGTTGCTCTTCTCTTCAATCTCCTGTTGGATTCGTAGGTGTTCAGAATGGTTTGATAGGCTATCTAGCTGATCTCCTGCTGCCTGATGTCGTCTCAGCCTGCTACTTCTCCGCCATCTTGACTCCTCCTTCTCGAAATATTTCTTGAAATGTTGCTGTTTTCTTCAAATTCCTAGAATGCCCCTTTATTCACTCTAAATTTAATTAACACTATTCCTTCAAATACGGTCAACTACATGGTCCACTTCTCTTTCAAACCAGTAAGCATATCACTATCAAATTTAACTCCTGTAATCTGTTTAATTTTATTTATGCCTCCTTAACAAGTCAGTAATTTACCCGTAAAATAAATATTTTTGTAATTACAATTTTTTCTGAAGTAGTACATAATATTGTAAGCAATGATGCCTACATGAATGCCTCCAATATCAATTTGATGAGTCAATATTTAATCCTGAATCCTGAGTTCATATTTAATCCTGGGTTATACTGCGTTCTGGAGACTCACTCCTACATTTTTTACCAGAGAAATAATGTTATCTGATTATATTTTAGTAAGTCACTCTGGGAACAGCAAAAAATTAAATAAATAAATAAATAAATAAGCTGGAGGACAGCAAAATAAAAGTTTTGTTAGGAATGAAATACAGTATTTCAGAAAACAATTACGAGAATGTGGAAAAGTTAATATTTATAAGAATCTTAAATGTTAAAAATTTCTTTTCTTCCTTCTAACAAATGCAATATTCTATATCTCTGTTCATTCCTTTGACAAATCTACTGTAGTTGCTTACTCAATTGTCTCTGTGCCACTTTTCGAATACATAGTAAGAGAATATGGACTTTCTCATTAGACTTTGCATCTAATTCCTGAAGATATCACCAGCCTGGAGTGGGTTTTCTGCAGTATCTAAAATAAGTGTCAGCATGTAGGAGCCCCTATGGTATTGTTACCTCTTTAAGCAGTAGATAATGAAGCCATTAATTCATTTATGAGACACCCACATTACACTCTAAAATGATATGTACCACACATTTTAATATAACTGTGGAATGCCGTAACAATTTTTATTTCCTCCCTTTTCCACCTAGGAAAAAAAGCTGGAAATCTTCCATCTATAAATCTGATAACTTGTGTGTACTGCCTTACACAGATATTGCAGAAAATGCTTAACTTCTGTTGCAAGTAACAACTAAAACAACACCTTTTCTCTATCATGGTGAGCTAAATTGAATCCTAAGTAAGGTATTTATTAAGCAAAACACATAAATAGAAATAATACAGGTGTAATTATATTGTTATAGAATGTATATAAATAATAATTCTATGGTTAGTTTATACTTAATTTTCAATGATAAATACAGAAAACATTTAGTAAATGGATTAAAGCTTGAAAGAAATTAATTCCAACATAGATATGTTTTACTCTTTTTCTATAATTAATTCCTTCTTTATACTTTTTTAGGTGAAACTATTTATAAATACATAATTTTAAATGAAAATTTGCCTGCTATATAAAAATATGTAATCAAGTTACAGATGGCATCATATTTGGCCACAATAACATGTAACAATATCAAATGATGGCCTAAGTTAACATTTGCATCTATCTTAATAATCAAATCATTTTATTTGCTATGCACAATCACTGAACTTAAGGATTAAACAATACCAACAAAAGATTCAATGCTAAATATATACACATGCACAAACCACATGCATACCATTTGATTAAAATGTTACTTTTAAAAAATTAAATAGATTTATTTGGACTATACTGAAACAAGAGATATAATCTCTCTATTCTGCAAACAAATAATATGAGGAGACACCAAAACAATGAATTGAAACAATAAACACAGACAACAGTCACTAATTGAGAACATTTGTTTACAGGTATTGAGAGCTAACAACTTAGCCAAGTTAAGATATTATCACAACCTCAAAGGGATGCTTCATCCTCTTTGGTCCTATACTTGCTATCTAGTTACTCTTTTTCTCATCTAGATTCACTCTTGACCCTTTTCCACCATGCCCTGTGGTCCAGAGTTTTGAAGCTTGTCACACTACATCATTAGGATGATTCCTTTGCTTTCTGGCTTTTGACTGGGTGTGGCTAATAAGATGTACCAAAAGGAGAACCAAACGTCCAAAGGTCCAAGATATTCTTGTCTTAGGTTCCTTCCCAATGGCCCACTGTGTGTGGGCACTGTCTGCATTCCTTTATTTAAGACTGTAAGTTCTGTATTCATGGCTTTCTCCTAACAGCTAACAGTTTTCCCTGAGTTTTTGGTAGCTCCTGCTTCTCCTTTTTTTTTTTTTTCCATGAGTCGATGTGGCCATTAGTTTCTCTCTGTTAGCCTAAAAGTACTCCATGATTCTTGATTTCCATCAACCTGTCCCACACCTTTGTAATCATTTTATTAAAATTTTATTATCTATCTTTTTCCCCTTTTATTCTGCCAGTCCATTATCTTCTGGGATGCTGAAACACAAAATAATCAAATGGCATGAATTTGCTGTTTAACCTAAGTTGACAACAGCGATATAGAGTAAAGATGTAATAAAAAAAATACATCATGACAAACCAGTTATTTACATTAAAATACAAATATCTCTAGTTCCTTCATTTGGCCTTCATATTTTACCTTTTCATTGTCTTAATAAATTAATATATAAATATTTGTGAAATATTAAATAAGAGAATAAGACTATAATAATAAGATTTATAGATTTCTTGCTTTAATTATGAAGGGAGGAGTGATGTGATCAGAGTTGCATTTTTGATGTCTCTGACAGCTGTATTAGAAGTGGACAGAGAAAGCAAAGAATGGATGTGGAGAGAGAAGACCAGTACATTTGGACAGGGGGAGAATAAAACATAATCCTTACATTAACCAACCATAGCATGGTCATTCTAATGTTTTAATGACCATTTCCCCCTCGGTTTTTTTTGTTAATTTTAATTGACTTTCTTAATTCTTAATTTTTCCTATCTCTTCAATGCAAAGATTCTTAGCATTTTTTGTGTCATAGTTCCCTGTTAGAAACTGATGAAAACATTGTTCTTTTGTTCAGAAAATGATTAATGAATGCACATACACAAAAACTTCTCCATTCAGATTTAGAAGACTCAGCCTAAATCCATACATATAGTCATAAGCAAACAATATATGAACCACAAGAGAATAGGTTTGGTAAATATTCTCACTAAGTAAGTAGAATCAGGTTTATACTACTGTTTTAACACTCATATCATAAAAATAATCTGAATTAATCAGGGATATAAACATATAATACAAAATGTAAAAAATATATGGGTTTAAATTGAGAAATATTAATGGATCTTTGCTGATATACATTTTTGCTAGTTAGCCTGAGGCATTCAATTTTTGGAGATTTCTGTCTTTTTGTTTAGTTTGTTTTTGATAAGGCAGGTAGGGCAGAGAGAAAGGGAATGCTTTTGAGTTATTTTAATAGTAATGAATAGGAAAAATATTCAAATTCTAACACAACAGGATTTTAATCCCTTAATATGGTTAAAATTTTCTTTTCTTTTTTTTTTGGACAGAGTGAGAACATGCATGTAAGCAGGTCTGGGCGGGGAGGAGGCTGTGACAGAAGAGAAGAGGGAGAGACAGAATCTTAAGCAAGCTCCACACCCAGCATGGAGCCTGATGCAGGGCTCCACCTTACAACCCTGATCATGATCTCAGCCAAAAATCAAGAATTAGATGCTTAATGGACTGAGTCATCCAGGCACTCTAGTTAAAATTTTAAATACAGAAACTCTTATATCTAAAGTCCTATTTTACAGCACCACTATATGCTTTAAAGTCATGCATATATAGAGAGAAATGATTCTGGATTTATCTATCCTATTAATTCAACACTGCATGGCTCACTTCAACTTTTAGCCTCAATGTAGAAAGGATAGATCTTATGCCCATTCTATAATCCGTGAGGGCCTCTGTCCTAGGGGAAGAGGACACAAAATCAATCAGTCCCAATTAAGAATGGCAGGAGGAACAACAGAGTATCTTTTTTAAAAAGTATTTTATTTATTTATTTGACAGAGATCACAAATAGGCAGAGAGACAGGCAGAGAGAGAAGAGGAAGCAGGCCCCCCTCGGAACAGAGAGCCCGATGCAGGGCTCGATCCCAGGACCCTGGGATCATGACCCGAGCCGAAGGCAGAGGCCTCAACCCACCAAGCCACCTAGGCACCCCAACAACAGAGTATCTTATAGCAAGGGTGATTATGTTATATAAGAAAGAAATTAAAGAGGGAAGGAAAGATACACATGTAAGTGATCTCTGTTCATTGGTCTTAAATGCAATGTGACCAAGGTATGTTAGGTTACTTTAAGAAAAATGGTAAGTACAAGGGCTTTTGCTTGAATTCAGACTTTTGTTTGAGACTCTTGAAAGAGATCATGTTACAGGCTCTCCAGAGCAGCTTGAATGGTGGGATATCAAAGTAAAATAGTTGATACACTATGCCAGGTCTAGATCTTGAGCTCTCCTTTTCCCCTAGTTTCCAGGATTCACAGAAGAGACCAAGATGTTCCTGATTGTCCCTGTGGGAGGCATGGTATTTAGCTGAAGGTCTCCAGCCAGAAAATTTTCCATAAGGGAATTTCCACCATCAGGTATAAAGTGGTGGTGTAATGGAGGGCAGCAGAGAAGAAAACATGAGCTGGATACCATGTGAATTTGAGTTAAAACTAAAAAAAAAAAAAAAAAAAAAAAAATCCGCAGCACTAGTAGCAGAAGCAAAAACAAAGTTAGACCAAAGCCTTTCTTAAGAGGCTATAGCGTAATACTAAGCAGAAAGAGAGAGAGCACAGACCATGTAATCCTTCTGCTTCAACTTTTAGAAGCTAATTTTGACCTAATTCTCAGGAGAGAAACTAGTCACAATAGGTACCAGGACTGAGAACAGTGCATGAATATTAAGCACAAATCAGAGGCACTTTCTCTCCCTCAACCAATGGGATCCAAGAGAGAGTTTAACGTGGAGAAAAGAGGGGTTTTTAAAGACTGAACATTAATCTAAAAGAGAAAGAGTTACTTAAAAAAGAACACTCAAACTGCAGGATCAAACTAAAATTATTGGAGTCAACTAAAACATATTTTCTTTACTGAAATAAATTAGAATAGTTTCAGGGAAATGAAGAAATGGTATTTTCAGATGAACACTGCAATAGAATTAATAAATCTGTAAACATATTTAAATGGTTTACAACACATTAAATAATGTCTTTTTTTTCTTTTGAGTGGACAGTTCTCATCATGAAAGAATTCAGAGGAGAAAATAAGCTATACTAAAACAAGAAATTTAACTAAATGTAACAGAGCATCTACTGAGTCTGATCCATACATACACTAACTCTGTACCCTGGGAATGAGGCACCTATTTATGATAATGGCTTTATGACTGAAAAATCATAAAAAATATAATTAGATAGTAATTAGAGGTAGAATAATACATGGTTTAGTTAGTTCTACCTTGGTTAAAAAAAACTGGAAAGATATTTGGGTGGTGTTTATATAATATACAATATGATTCAATTAAGGATAAAATCTATACATATGGAAAAATAAAAACTTCATAATTAAAGATACTTAAATAAATTATATATCTATTCTTTGTTATTACTTTTATTTCGGATTTCTTCCACTGAACTTGGTTGAAGTCACCCAAGATATCAGTTCACATAAGTTGCATATCCATATGTCTCATTTGATTTACCACTGTACCCTACTACCTGGAAATATCCATGAATTGAAAAATGGTGGAAGATTATTTTCTTTCCCTGCTAAAAACTCTTAATCTGTTGCTTCTGTGCTCTCACTTTCCCTTTAGTATCACCCAGAAAGGTTGGGCATATAGGCCATGATTTGATTGGAATACTTTTTAACTTTCACATAAAATTTAACGTGGTATTTGACACTAAAATGTGGCCCTCTTATGAATACATTACACAGACATTTCATATTTTACCACTTGTTTATCTGATGTGCTTGAACAACATGTCCTAAACATACGGTTTATCAGAGAAAAACAGAACTGGCTACAGAAAAATGGGAAGATGAAGTGACAAGAGGTTTAAAAAAGGAGTATACTGGCATGTTCTATTTCCATAATGCCCATTTGACCTGGATTACATCTTCCATTGTTTCACCTACTTTTACCCATGAAACCACAGAAGCCAGAATCTTGGGTTTAACTCCATTCTCTATAGCTCCGATTATACAGCATTCACTCTCTCTGGGAGAATGTGTATCAATTTCAAAATTTTGAAGATGATCTTATGCAGAACAAAACTTTGTTATATATGCAATGCCACTTAACCTCGGAAGCTTGTCATCAGTTACAAAATAGCTTCTGCAGTTTAAGTCTTCTGTGACCACAAAAAGAATAAGGATAGAGGCATTCTGGAAACAAATGGGCTCCAGCTCAAATATTTTCCAATCACAGAAATGAAAGAAAAGAAGACTGTCCATATCTCATTTCACTACCAGAGCTTTACCATGCTATCTTAAGTACTGGGAGAGAAACATGGAAATTCAGGGAAATCTCTCTTTGGCCCTATATTCCAGTGTTCCAAGGGAGACAGCACTAACACCAGATTGTGGATATGAAGACTCAATGCTTTGGCAATATTGTGAACTAACTAGAACTTAAAGGCTGGCATAAAACGCTACCATTCAGCCAACTGGCCATTTAACTGAGAAAGGTGACTATTTTCCTGGATTTCATCCTCTCTCTTTAAAACATCCCACTGCCCTAATTTCTTTCAAAAACAAAAACAAAAACAAAACATTCCTTTTACTCCATGATACTACCTTAGTTCATATTCTCACCACTTTTTGTTCGTGGCTATTGTGAAAGCCTCTTAACAGCTTCCTATGCTTTTATAATCTTTTCCCCATAGGGGCACTGATCCTTTGGTATCATATTCCTCCAGTGCATAAAACTTCTCAGTGACTCCCCAATGAATTATTATCTGGCCTAAGTTTCTGCCAATTTTCCTTTCCCTCAATCACAACAAATTCCTTTTGCACAAATATGTCATTCTGTCAAATCACCTGGCTATTGCATGGGCTCTATCCTCCATCTGATATGCTCTTTCTCAGTCCCTTCCTATCTAAGTCTACCTGTAATATTCCACAAACTTTGAAGAGTGGCATTACCATTGACTGTTTAGTAGAGCCTTTTGTGTCTGCCTCAGTAGAGAAAAGCACCAGCCTCTCTATTTCCATCGCACTTCAATTATACAGATATTATATTGTGAATTTGACAGGCTATGTTGATTAAATTGCTGTCATGTTTTCTCCTCCACTTTAACTATAAAAGGGTATTTTTGAGAGGAGGGATAATGTCTTTTCAATTTTTTTTTGGTAATATTTAGCAAAGTCACTAAGCATATATTCAACAAAGGTTTAAATGAATAAGGGAATAAATTCAATTTTTGTTATTTTAATGAGAAACATGTATCTAGTATTCTATGTCACTGGTTTATGTGACTTTTAGAAACCCAACCCCTTTGTAAGTTGAAGACAGCCTCCTCTTGTTCTTTTTTTTAATTTTTCAATTAAATATTAATAATTCAATTTAGAACACACTATTTGAAAATTCTGCACAGAGTGTATATTATGGTTCCAAAGACACCATTCTTGACCTTAGTGTTCACAATGTCATTTATGTGCCAAAGAAATAGGACTTATAAATAAAAGGACACACTGACTTAAAACAATTTAATTCCTATTGAAGCTCCTTTATTCTATATCCTCCTTGACACAGCCAATTGATTGCTGTGTTTCCTGTGATGGCATTGTATGAAATTCTATTTTCAGTTTTCTGGCACCAGTCTATAGTAATTCTTTGATTCTGTATACTAAACATATGCCCTAAATGTCAAGATGGTTCAGATTTGTTATCATAGCAATGACCTTTATGACTTTAAAGTAATTGTAAAATACAGAAACGGTAATCTTACTGATATCATATATGCACACATGTTTTTTGATGTCAGTCTAAGAAGGAGCAGAAATGAATGCAGCACATATGTAGACTCTTTCTTCTTTGTTCCTTGAAGGAAGTGGTGGGATTTAGCCTGTCAGTGACCTCTGTGATGTGGTTGCAATGAAAAGAAATCTGTATGCAATGTGACTGGAACATCTGTGACTCCTTTTCAGTAACAATTAAAAAAATTAAATCTTTAATATTTTTAGGGTGTCCACTTCAGGACCACACTAAAATTGTTACTTAACTTGCTTCTTTGACCTATTTCTTTACCATGTAAATACCATTTAGTAACACTGTGGCCATGCCCCATCTTTATAAGTCCAGTTCTGTTCATATCAATTCTGTAATTCAAAAGTCTATCAAATAATTCTGCTCTCTAAAAGACAATAATTCTTGAGCCTATTATGCAAAACCTTCTATAATTTCCTTTCTACTGTTTTTTTTTTCTATGCAATAGCACCCACCTCCAATCTAACCTAGCCTACTGTTCACTGCACATGCATTTCACATCTCTACTATCATACACTGATAACACTTAACCTTTGTATTAAATTTTTTTAAAAGCATCCTATGCCTGGGTGGCTCAGTGGGTTAAAGCCTCTGCCTTCGGCTCGGGTCATGATCTCAGGGTCCTGGGATCGAGCCCCGTATCAGGCTCTCTGCTCAGCGGGGAGCCTGCTTCCTCTTCTCTCTCTGCCTGCCTCTCTGCCTACTTGTGATCTCTGTCTGTCAAATAAATAAAATAAAATATTTTTTTTAAAAAAGTATCCTATGCCTGTTTGTCTTTGTAGTTGTTGGTTTGTTTGTTTCAATTGGCATATATTTAAATAAATTTGTTAGGTTCTGAATTATTTTGTATGTTACTTTATGCATGCTGAAACCATTCTCCTCCACATACAACTGCTCCCCAAGACAGTAAATCAACAATACCACCACATCTCTGAGGTGAAGGACAGAGATTAGTGTTGCTTTCAATGGCTTGAGTATCCTCTCCAAAATAAAGGTAATGGGTATTGCCTATGCACCCACGAAAAATACCACAGCAGGGTTTGTAGTTTGTCCTACAAATCCTTCTGCAAAAAGCTTTACCAGATATCACGATGAAATAAGACTACCACCACATATTTATGTAAAAAATGAAAGAAAATATTCTGGAGTAAAATCAGCTATTTTATATAAAATGTTTCATTGATTTAGAGAAAAAATATGTTGTAATATATTTTTTTTCTATTTTTGATTTAGCTCTTCTGCTACGTTTGTATTCCTTGGCATGTGTTATAGCAAAATCTTAACAAAATGGAATAGCTATCACAATGTGTTAGGCAGTTTTATTATTTCCAGTCTGTAAAAATGTTTGGATATTTTACTTAGAAATTATGGTTCAGTCTCTATTCACATGTTTCTTTCTTTGACCAGTAAACTCTGAGTTACGCCTCTTGAGGTATAAAAGTCATAAAATAGTGAATCTGACACTACCATGTTTCTAATTTCACTAAAAGGAAAAAAAATGCATGTGGAATAGTTTGAAAATCAACTAGCAGCACTTATAAACACTCAAATATAAGTTCTAATAATTCAGAAAGTCTAGATAAAGCCAAGAACTAAGGGAATATTTAAGTAATGGAGAATTACTATTCAAAGAATGAACATACAAAAACCCTTTACCTGCTGCTGTGTTAGTTGATAACTCCAAGTTACTCCCCTATCCAGCAAATTGCCCTTAGACAAATGAGTGCTATGTTTTGGGACTCAGCTTCCTTTCCCTGCCCTGAAGCAGCCTTGAGCCAACTAACTGATGAAAGGTATAAAAAGTTCGCCTCTTGTTTCAAGGTGGTACTAACTCCATTGTGCAATTTATGCTTCAGCACATTCCTGTATGATCAATCTGCAGCTAGCTTCCAGCTAAAAAAGCATTGTTACTTTGCTTTTTTTCCCTTCCTCTACCTGCTTCCCTCATTCCCCTGCTACTGGGAATTACCCCCCAGTCTAGCACTTGACCAAGATTCCCCATCTCAGGCTCTACTTCTAGGGAACCTTACTTGTTGTAAATCTTTGGCACAAACTTTATAGTAACCCAGTCAAAATTCTCTGATTGACATGACAGAATTCTTTGATATCCAGATATCCAGAATGGTATCAAATTACAGGAACTAGTGTGTTTGGAATAGATAATTCATGTAGTAAGACTTTTCATGTCAACAGAATCCAAAAGTAAGAGACAATTCCTAAAATCTTTAGTTTTGATTCATTTTTAGCATTCAGAACTTACTGAGAAGGAATATTATTGACCTTCAGTACACATTTAAATATCAGTTACCTTGAAGTAAGCCTTCAAATTTTTTTTTATTTTTAGTTCTACAGCTGTGTCAGGTCTTTTATTATGGGCAATATGAAGATGAATATTGTTACTAATTTTGCTATTAAGTATAAAATGTTATTAACCAAAAGAAATACAAGAGGAAAAGCAGAACATGTAAAGGAAAAAAAGCAGAAAAAACATTGGATTAAAATTAAAATTAAGAGGAAAAAAATGCAACCACAGCTGCAATTGGAACTGAAGGCATCATGAAGGCATCACTGCATGAAAACCAAGTCTTTTATCTCAACAAAATTTTTGCTTTGTTCTTTCTTCTTTGTTCTATTACAACATGATGTCAACAGACTTTGAAAACTGAGCAAATATCTATTATCAACTTGAACCTCCAGCTTTGAAGGAAACAAAACAATGAGAATTTTACCTACACAAAAACTACATAAAGGCTTTATAGTCTCCCTAGAATTTTATTTCATACATCACATTTCTACCTCCTCTACAGAAATGTGTACTACTTACATATAATGAAGTCAGTTATTAGATATTTTAAAATGTCTATGTTATATGTCAATAAAATAAAGCATCAGCATGAGAAAATGCTATTTCCTGCATTAAATAATCCTAACTTAAATTGTTTAATATTCCTTTCCTTTACTAACTAATTAAGACATTTGTTAAACTTGTATAATTTTAAGGTAACAAGGAGAACCTAATGGAGTTCTATTGAATTTTTTCCCATTAAGTTAACATTATAGACTTTTAATGAATGTCTTAATTAGATACTCTTATTAACAGGGTTGAGGCACAAATGAAAATCACTCTCAGTGTATGCAATATACCTCATTAGTATTCACTGCAAGACACTGACCAAAAACCCTCTTAATTAAAACTTTGTCTAATACTCCTATGTATAGCTGCCCATTCAACAATGTGTGTATGTGTTCAGAAATGCCCTATTAAATCAACAAAGATATAGCATTTGAACCTAAATTTTATAAATCTGCCCTTCTTTGATGCCTACTTTTTCTTGTGTCCTTCAATTTTCCCACATTATTCCATCATCCCATTTAGTATACACACACACACACACACACACACACACTAATTCTGCACCTTGCTTTTACTAAAACTCATATTTTGCCTTCCTTTCATTGCAAGTAAGTTAACATTTTTCACTTTCTCCTTTCTCCTTCATTCCTCAACATACTTTGATCTAATTTCTGTCTAATCATTCCAATTGTTATTCTTAATATGGCCATTCTGATCTTTGTAGTAACACCAGGATCAGGATTAGGATCTTTTCCTTATGTGGTCTCTTGATAGCCACTGACTTAATTCTGATGAATTTTATGAAACTTTCTTTTCCTTTACCTCTGGTAAAAAAAAATTCAATTTCTGGATTCCCATTTATCTCGGGCTATTTCTCTTCAAATTTCATTTGTATGTAATGGGATTGACATTCCATAAATGTTCATTTTCCTGACGGATGTGCTCTTGGCCCTCCATTCTTCTCATTCTATATAATCTTCTCAGGTGATCTCATTAATACCTATAAACTAAATACCAAAATACAAACTGATTTATTCATTCAACATATGTTTACTGAATGCCTAACTGGGGAAGATACTTTACTAAGTGCTGAAAAGACAGTAGTAAACAAAGCAGACATACTCTTTGCCTCTCATTAAGCTTATATTCTAAGTTTCAGAAAACAATGATAATTAGCAAATTATATCTAGTACAGGCCTCTCTTATGGGCTTAAACTGTGTATATCCACCTGCCTACTGTAAATAGGTCCTGAGAAATTTCATAGGTACTCAAATTCGGCATGTTGAAAGCATAATTATTATCTGTTTATGTTATTCTGCTCCCCTTTCTATAGCTCTCACCTGAGTGAATTTCATTAAGGGCCATAAATTTTTCCAAGAAAAAAAAATTAGGAAACATCCTAGTCTCTTTTATCTTTTTCATCCCTGCACATCTGATCATCTCTTAATCCCTAAAATTCCTCTTTCCATTTCTATAGCTGTCATTTTGTTTAAACTCACATCGTTTCCTGCATAGGTTTAAATAGTTAATTTTCCTGCTTCTTTATAGAACTACCAACTACTTCTAATAATAGTAGTTGTGGAAAATGGAGGATCTATTTGAACACATCTAATCCAGTCATTTGTCTGCATAAAATACGAGGTTTTACTTTCCTACGGCTTTTAAAAACAAAGTAAATTTCATTTATTGAACATGTATTTTCCTTCAAACATGTGATAATCTACAGCTTGCTACTAGTATCCTCAAATTAGCACTCACAGACATACGTCCCTTTAGCCATAGTAAACCACTTGCATTTTGCTGAAAGTGTATTGTTTCATTTTCGATTTCTTCCAATGCACTTTCCTTTTTATCTTTATTCGTACATCTTATCCTTCAAAACTCAACCACTTCTTGAAATATGTCTACAAAGTATCAATCTAAAATTTTATATTCTTTGTTTCCTGTATCACCCAGGACAAAGGTGTGTAAAAGGTTTTGGAAAGTGATGACAGTCACTGAATTACCAGTCTTATTCCTCAATAAAACCTAGTTCTTGTAGTGCTGGAATATAGATTTGAAGACATTTCATTTCCCCTGAAGATTTTAATTCGCCACAGATGGCCACATCCTACTCCCTGGAACCTGTTTCCTTGTAGGATGGAACTGAGTTAAATTTACAAATGATACTAAGGTTCCTAATCAGTTTACTTTAAAATAGGGAAAATATTTTGGATTACTGGGATGGACCCAACCTAACCACATGAGTTTGAATATGGGTCATAATTATAGAATGGGAAAAGTACTCCAATCCCCTTTGCTGACTGAGAATGAAGGAAGAGGATCACTGTCCTAGGAATGTAGCAGTATTTAGAGTCTGGATGTGGGAAAACAGCAGTATTACAACATTAGAAGAGGCTAAAACTCTATGAGAATCACATCTTTTTTTTTTCTTTAATTTTTGAACATCACATCTTTGTAGACAGAAGAACAACGAATGGTTTCAGAAACTATAGAATGAATCCCAAAGATAAAGGCAGCCCCTAATTTTGCATATGGATTGACATAAATCCTGGCCTTTCAATCAAGTGCACATATGTAACCCCCACACACACATATAGCATAATAAAGACACGAGGAACTGAAATATCTTATATACCAGTGATCAAATCCCAGTTTAACTTCTGAGTGGTGTATATGCTGGTGAATCCAAACATCAAACCAAAGAAATTGAAAAATATACTTACACTGCAGCTACCACTCACAAAAGGCAGGATAAAACTTTGAGTCTAAATTAGTTGACTGTCTACTGTATTGGTCTACCAAAACAAGATATCACCCATTGGGTGGCTTAAACAACAGAAATTTATTTTTTCGCAGTTCTGGAGGCAAGAAGTTCTATATTCAAATGCAGCAAAACTAACCTAGATTAGAATAAATCCCAGCAAGTTTACTTTCTAGTAAAATCCCCTTTCCTGGCTTTCAGGTAGCCATCTTCTTGCTGTGTCTCCATATGCCCCTTCTTCCATGTATATGTGGAAAGAGCGAGCTATGGTGTCTCCTCCTTTTCTTATAAAGACACTAGTCCTAATGGATTAGGTTCTAACTTAACCTTAATTACCTAGTTAAGACCCCATCTCTAAATACAGTCGCACTGAGAATTAGGATTTCAACATAAGAATTTTGGGAAGACACAGTTCAGTCATAGCATCTAGTAAAACAAAAATAAAATTTTCTGTAAGATAGAAAAGGGTTCACGTTACCAAGAAATAATGGTCAGAATTTCTAGGAGGAATCCAAAATTTCTGAAATACAAAGAATTGTGAAAATATGGACATATTTAAGAGAAAAGGCAATCAAAAGATACTAACACCTAGATTATGTCATTTCTCTTTAACTTGAAGACCATCCTTTAGCATTTCACTTGTAGCATTATGGAGGATTGTCTGAGATGACTCAGAGGTAGAATTATAAAAAAAAATCTTTAAATCAGCTATCATAATTATCCTTTATAACATAAAACTGAACAATATTAACATGAATGTAAAGTGGAAAATTATAAAATAAAAGGAATAACTGAGATTTTTAATTGAAAGTTATAATATCTGAAATAAAAAAAATTCACTGTAATGGGCTCAATATCAGAATGGTGATGACAATAGAAAGATTCAGTGGACCAGAGGAATTCTCCATAAATTAGTAGAAATTATACAATTTTTTCCTAGGTTAAAAAATATCCCCCCCCCCAAATTCATGTCTTTCTCAGAACCTTAGGATGTGACTTTATTGGAAATAGACTCATTGCAGATGTTATTAGTTAAGATGAGTCATACTAGGACAGAGTGAGCCCCTAATCCAATAGGACTGGTGTCCTTATAAAAAGGGCAGACAGACATAGGAAGAATACCATGTAATGACAGAGGCAGAGATTGGAGTGATGTAGCCGTAAATCAAGGATGCCAACGACTGATAGCTACCACCACAAACTACAAAGAAGCAAGGAAGGATGCTCCCCAGAGTCTCAGAGGGAGCATTACCCTGCTGACATCCTGATTTTTTACTTCTAGCCTCTAAAACCATGAAAGAATATGTTTCTGCTATTTTAAGTCAGATAGTTTGTGGTACTTTGTTACAGAAGCCCTAAGAAACTAATACATACATGACAAACAGAGTGAAACAAACAAAAGAATGAGTAGATTTACAAAGACCTTAGGACAATATGAAAATGTCTAATACTCTTGTCATTGAAGTCCTAGAGAGACAGGAGAAGGTGATTGGCATATCACAAGCACCTGAACAGATACATTCTATACATCTTACAAACTGGATAAAAATAATACACTGAATGATTCAAGAAGCTCAGCAGATCCCACAGAGGATAAAATATATGGATTTTATCTATATATGGATTTATTATGTATATAAGTATATATATATTATTTTTATATTTATTATATATAAATATATATATACCCATTCAACCATAATATAATTAAATTGCAGAAAATAAAATATAAATTTAAAAATATTGAAGCAATGAAAGAAAATTGGCATACTGTATATAAAGGTATGATGACTTAAAAGGCAGTAGATTTTCAATAGAAACCATGGTAGCATTAGAAGAATAGTGTCTGGGGCGCCTGGGTGGCTCAGTGTAACTGCCTTCGGCTCAGGTCGTGATCCCAGGGTCCTGGGATTGAGCCCTGTGTTGGGCTCTCTGCTCAGCAGTGAGCCTGCTTCCCTTCCTCTCTCTCTGCCTACCTGTGATCTCTGTTTGTCAAATAAATAAATAAAATCTTTAAAAAAAAAAGAATAGTGTCTATAAAGTGTTAGATGAAATGTCAACCTCGATTTTTATATCAAATGAAAATATGCTTTAGATATAAACCTAAATAAAGATGACAGAAAACTAAGAGGATCTATAATAAGCAAAACTGATCTAAAATAAATGCTAATTTGTTTATATCTTGAAGGGAAATGATTCCAAAGAGAAATATTGAATTTTATGAATAAGAAAGCAACAGAAAATGGTAAAAATCTCAGTAAATATGAGTTTATAGTTCACCTTTTAAGTTTTCTAGTATGTATGGCAGATAAAAACAAAATAAAATTGTGCAGGTAATTTTCAAGGTATATATATCCAGGTTCTATGTTTTACTTGTGATTGTATTATATTAGCTCTAATTAAATTAAAGTATGTGTATTTATCCCTTAGAAATGACCACCAGAAATGCAAAATATAGCCAAAACCCAGTAAATATATTAAAATCAGAAAATAAAATATAAGTATTAAAAAAATCAAAGGTAAACAAGGAGCAGAGGGTAAAATATAAACAAGACAAACAATAAAATGGTAGACCTATATCATGCCATATCAATAATGATATTAAATACAAATGGTGCAATACACCAACTCAAAGACAGAGATTCTCAAATTGGATTTTTAAAAATCGCAACCAATTTTATGCTGCCTACAAGAAACCCGCTTTAATTATAATAATATAAATAGGTTAAAAGTTAATAATAGAAATGTTATGCTATGTGAACACTGATCAAAAGAAAGGAGGAGGCTATATTGATATCAGAGTATACTTAGAACAAAGAATATTAAAAGATGAAATCAAATCATTTCATAATGGCTCAGTTATGAAAATGAACAATCATGAATGTGTGTGCAGCTCACAGAGCTTCAAAGTATGTGAAGCAATAACTGATATAACAAGGAAAATGCATGAGCGTTTAGACAAGACAATGGCAGATGCTGAATATACAAAATAAAAGTCTATCAAACCAACTGAGTTTATTTGAATGAAAACATGATAAAAACATACATTATTAAAAAATTAAAAACTAGGAAGGATACTCAAGTGGCTGGGATACAGGACCTTCTTAGGCAAACTGAGATGACATGTATGGCCATCTCTCCCATGACTCATATCTATGACTTCCATAATCTACCTTAATAAATGAACATAATATACCTAGTACACATGCTAAAAACCTATGGCTCACTTTGACATCTTTCCTTCACACCCTATATCCAATCTACCAGCAAGTTCTATTAGTTCTAACATGAGAATATAATGAAAATATCCAGATGCCTCTTATTACCTCCACAACCTCTCTTAATCCAAGTTACTGTAATTTCTCACCTCCATTACTAAAATAGCCTAACTGCTCTACTAACTTTCACTATGGTAATTCTTCTACATTTTATTTTCTCTGTAACAGCCAGATTGATCTGTATAAAACTTCAATTGGATTCTGTCATCCTTATGCTCAGTATTTTCCTATAGCTTCTCCATGACAAAATAGAATGAAATAGAAACTCCACGACATCATCTACAAGATACTAAATGATCCGGCCTCTTTTACTCTCTCAGAAAGGTTTCTCGTAACTACGTTATGTAAAATAATGTTCCTTCCCTAGTCAACTCTCCTATCCAGCATCATTTTTCTATTTTTCTTCATAATATAACATGGGATACTCCCAACACATATCACATATATATTAGTTCACTACCTGTCTTTTCATGAGGATGGGGAATGTGCCTGTATTGTGCATCTGTGTATTCACCACATCTAAAAGAATACCTAAACATAGACGGAACTGAATAAACATGCTTTGAATAAATGAATGAGCTATAAGTATTCACTTACTATGTTTCAAGAGTTATACTAAGAACAAACATAAATAACCCTATTTGACCATCATATGAACATTTTAAAGTAAATGTAATTTTATTTGTTTTATAATGAATAAATAATAAATACAAAATTTTTAGTATTTTCCTATAGTTCAAACAGCTAGCTAGTGACAGAAATACGATTCAGCCTAGACATCTTTATTATTCCTACATTTCAAGAAATGTGTTACACCTATCATAGCTATTACAAGGAAGATTTTATGAAACACACAGGTACAAGCCTTTGTAAGTACATGTATTTTTCTTAAGTGTACTTTAAAATAACATATTTACTAGAATAGCCAACTGGTGAATTCACAGATATTATTGCTTAAGACAAGACTAAATTCATTTCAGCATAAAATATGAGGCACCCCTTTCAGGAGTAGGATGTCTAGTTATCTGCAGGAAAAAATTTCACTATCAAACACTTAAAATTGTTTCATAAGACCTTTTAAAATATGTTTTTTAGAGCACCTGAATGAACTGAGAGTAAGAAAAATTTTGTAGCCCAGAAGGGATGGCAAATAAAAATACAGAAAGGCCAATGAAAGGTAGTAGGCAGTGCACTATAGACATATACTAATTCTTGACAGCCTAGAGCTTGGGTTTCCATGTAGGATTAGAGATCAAGTCGGGATCCATGCCATGTGGGGAGATATATGTGAAAGCTCCTCATCGAGACATGACTCTCCAGTGGTGAACTAGTAAGAAATCTACCCTGCAGTTGAAGCTATGAGAAGTCTGCCAATTTTGACCTTAGCTTTAAATTAAACAGAAATAAAAAGCATCCTCTGAGAGCTCCCAACAGCATGGTTCTCAGGCAGGAATTTATTCTACCTGTGAGGTCTGAAAAATGAGAGCTTAAAATTTCATTAAAGTGATCTTGGTTTGTAATGTCCCTGGAAGCCTGATATAGGCAAAGGCAAACCCTAACTGGAAAACACATTTAAAACCTATGGATTAAAGATTATTCTCAGATAAAAGTCAAAGTTTTGTAATCTCAAGAAAGAAAGAGAAAGAAAATAATACCAATCTATAATGACAAAAATCACAAAATATGAGAAATTGAATGAAGACCATCAAGAAATAACATGTAAAATAAGATTCCAAAAATACAAATATTAATATTTTATATAGAAAATATGAAATGAGGGGTGCCTGGGTGGCTCAGTCGTTAAGTGTGTGCCTTCGGCTCAGGACATGATCCCGTGGTCCTGGGATCAAGCCCCCATCCGGTTCCCTGCTCGACAGGAAGTCTGCTTCTTCATCTCCCACTCTTCCTGCTTGTGTTCCCTCTCTTGCTATGTCTCTCTATGTCAAATAAATAAATAAAATTATTGAAAAAAATAAAATAAAATATGAAATGGAAGCACTAAGGCATAAGAAATGGTAAAACATGATTAAACAAAATTAAAGAAAAACCATATATTTCTGGAAATGAAGAATTAATAATCATATCTCAAATGATAGGTTAAGTAAAATATTAGACTAGATACAGTGGAAGAGAAAATAGAGTTGAAGAAATTAGCCAGAAAGAATCACTGTGGCTCAAAAAAAAAAGGGGCGTGGGGTTGGTATAATGAAGAAAAGGTTGGTCTCAGGAAGGAGATTTCAGAAGGCTAGCTCCAGAAGGACCGAAGAGAGAGAAATGGGAAGACAGTAATCAATGAAATTAAGATTATGAGTTTCTCATAAATAATTAAACATAATTATCCTTAGACTTACATCTTATGCAGATAAACAAAAAACAATCTACTAAAACAATAAATACAAAAAGAATACCTTAAAAACAAAGAATATTTAAAAACAATCTTCTAAAAAAGTTTTTTTTTGAAGCTAATGACAGATTTGTTATAAAGGAATGCCAAATAGGATAGTAAGACTTCTCAAAACCAACAAAAAAAGATACAAACAGGACAAAATTTTTATTAGGGAGTGCACAATTACATAACAACTATAGCTGACTCTAGTTTCCAAATGAAGGTGGAATAAAAGTAAAAAAGCTTACAAGAACTTTGTATCTAAATTCGCTTACTAAAAGTGCTGTTAAGCTCCTTATTTCAAGAAAGAAAATTATTCCAGAAGGCAGTTCTTAGGTACAAACAGAAATGTTGAACAAAGAAAATAATAAATATGTAGGTACACTAAAAAAAACTTTTAAATATATGTTATATACAGATCAATTTGAAGGACATTTAAAAAATATATATCATCTCAGGCGACACGTGCACATGGCATATATCAGAATGGCAGTAAAGTAATGGCTAATTTGGGGCACTCTCTACTTCAAGGCTCTGTTTCATGAAACAACATCAAAGAATTCCTCTACTCTATAGGTTACAATCTGCACACATGCCAATTAAGCTCTGAATTCAAAATCCTACATATTGTGGCATCATAATTATAGTTCACTACCATAAACTGTTAACCTGCATATTGCAATGCAAAATAAAATCTCAAGAAATGTTTGCTGAATGATTGAAACCTTCAAATAACAACACAAAATATTTCAGTTTTAAGTATATTTCTTTCCTCTTGATTATAAAAGATTATGTTCATAGTAATTCTTCATATTTCACTATATAAACATAAAACATTGTACAAGATGGTAAATAACATATGCATTAATACATTTATATATACAGCTTCCTGGTATAAAAAGTATTCAACATTTAAACTTGAATGTTTTAAGGATATGTAGTTGACTGTGCTTGTCCAATTTTACATGGTGTGACAGAGAATGAGCTACATCTGTTAATTATAACTCATAGTGAAGAAGGAATCCTGCCTCAAGCAAAAATATTAGGCATCTATATATAGTTTGTTGTAAGATTTGCAACAATAATTCCATTATTACACTATAATAATGCCAAAAGGTGAACTAGGTGTAAAAATAAATTAACTTTATTTACATGGCATGTTTGTAAGTGAAGACAATCTAATTAGATCAACTTTAATTATCTCTAGAAGGAAAGAGTTGTTATTGATTGGTTTGTGAAAGGACAGTAAGATAATTCATTAAAGTTGTTTTCTTATTTTCCAACTTTAACTATAAAAGGCTTAAAGCACAACTTTGGTTAGAACTAAATCCCATTTCTTTGAAGGTGTCAAAAAGAAACATCCCTTCCCTTCCTTTGTTTCTCAACTTAGGCATGATTTCCTTATGACCTCTTTTGTCTCACTTTAAGGGGACTTATAAATTACCATATCCTCATTTTGATCTCAATTCAGAGTTTGGATATGGGTGTACCACATATAAATTTCAAATCTTAAAGTGAATTTGGTGTTCAATATGGTGAAAAGTTTGATAGCTCCTTGGTAGGCCACTTTTAATAGACATAAATGAATACCTATGCTCAAATACATATGCCACATATTTCATTTATTTTATTTTTGCAAATGCTTTTTTTTTTAAAGATTTTATTTATTTATTTGACAGAGAGAGAGATCACAAGTAGGCAGAGAGGCAGGCAGAGAGGGAGGGGGAAGCAGGTTCCCCGCTGAGGAGAGAGCCCGATGCAGGACTCGATCCCAGGACCCTGAGATCATGACCTGAGCTGAAGGCAGAGGCTTAAGCCACTGAGCCACCCAGGCGCCCCTTTGCAAATGCTTTAAATTCTAAGAGAGCCTCTCTACATCTTCAGTGTAGATTTTATGTTATCCAAAATTAGGATAGGCTGTGAGATAATCGATCAGAGGGATTGTCTAATTTCCTTTTGGTAATTCTAATTTGGCTTCTTTGTCAGTCACATTGACTAAAGTCCCATCTATGCCTACTTTGGCTGATTATTAATCATAAACTCCCTTCTCTCCATTGTTTTAATATAGAGGACAACAGTGAAAAAGGAAGTATAGAGGAGTAGTGTGATTTTGAAGTTCAAGAGGAAAAACTTAGTAAGCAAATAGGGTCATCAGAGAATTATCAACGATTATTCAACTACTGAGCTACTCTGATACTTTATTTGCCTCTTCGGAATAGTATTTTAAATACTATTTATTCTCAATACATATTAATTTGGAAAGGGAATTTATGCAACAGCTACTAAACTGGGTGACAAGGTGATATTCACTACCTTTTGCCATTCAGAAATTCTTTCACTCTATGATGATGAAACCACTTCAATATCAAAGTAATTATTAATTTGGCCTAAGAAAGATATTCTTTGTGTGAATCTTCCCAATATAATTATTGAATATGCAAATATTTCACTGAGATCTTTGAAGTCTGATGAAAGGTATTAAAGTATTTCACCATAATGTCCAAAAGGGTGATTTAATGTAATAACTATAGAATTATACATCTAGATAACAATGAGATTTAAAAAGTGCGGCTTTTACATTTGGAATTTATATTTGGATATTGAAATTTTATACCCTTACCATAATTTTAAGAGCTGAGTATTAGGCCATTAAACTTAAGAAAACTCATTTTGGAAATATTATCCTACCAACCATGCATACTATTCCTTTATGACTTAACAATCAGTTTTATTTTTTCATTTCAATAGTCTTTTAATTTTCCTCTCAGCTTAACTATGATAAAGAAAATGATATGATTACACTGACAGTAAAACAAAAATACTCATTATCTACACATAAGGTTTAAAAAATCTGTTACATAACTTTCTCTATGTTAAACTAAATTGAATATGGTTATCTAATATTATCAGTAGATAGCAGGCAGAGTTGAACAAGAGGTCAGATGGTTTACATGTGCCATTTGAAGAAATCAGAGTTTATTAAACTTTTTTCAGAAATAAAATATTTTCTTTTCAAATAACAAAAAAGCTCTATAGTAAATATACGGAAGGTAAAAGAAAAATTTTCATAATTTTTGTTGCTATTAGAAATGAAAATGCCAGAAACTGTTTCAGATGATTTTTCTTATTAGTTTTGTATAACTGCAGGTGATTTCTAATGTCTGACATCAGATTCTGTGTGTTAGCTTAAATGTAACTATCCTAATCTCATATGCAGAGAACTCAATCATCAGGGCCAACCATAAGTAGAGTCTTTTTAGGCACTATACATGCTGTATAAAAAAGCACTACAGATTGAATTGTGTCCCTCAGAAAGATACGTTGACATAATAATTCCCAGTACTTTATTTGTGACTTTATTTGGGAAAAAAGTCTTCATAGATGCAATTAGTTAAGTCAACATTGGTCACAGTGGAGTAAGATAGGCCCTTAATCCAATGTATAACTGTTGTCATTGTAAGAGATACAAGGAGAAGATGGCATGTGAAAATACAAACATACTGGGAGAATACCATCTGAAAATATAAGCAGAGACAGAAATGATGTGGCTGTAAGCCAAGGAACACCAAGCACAGCCACCCTCTGAAGCTAGAAGAGACAAAGAAGGATTCTTTCCTATAGGTAACAGAGAAGGTATGGCCTGACAACACACTGATTTTCCTCTTCTAAAACTCTAGAGCTATGAGACAATAATTTCTATTGTTCGAGTCCCCCCCAATTTGTGGTATTTTGTCATGGCAGTAGGTCTTCAGTGGAATTTTATATATACTAATTTCAGATACAGTCAAATAAGCCAATTTATATTTGGACTCAGTATACTCACAGAGCTAATCCAAGGTTACTGATTCCAGTAACATCAAAGATAAATTCATGTCACAAAGAAATCTACAGGAATGAGGATAAATGTGTGAAAGGGACAGGGAAACCAAAGGGACCTCATGAAAGGAAAAAGCTATTTTTTCCTTTGCTTCTTTTGCTGCTTCTGTTCTTACTAGGACCAGTACCCCCAGCTTAACACATGCCTCTGTGAATGTCCAGTTTACAAAGGTCAAGGAGTTAATGATTTCTTTGGAGTCTTCCAACACAAAAGATAACATGTAAGGAGTGTCTGAGTGAGATTACCATGAACATTTTTCAACACCACAGACTGACTCCACACACCTTGACACCAAGATCCGTGGCTCCAGGCATAAATGACTTATGGGGACACCTGAGCACTCATCCTTGTTGGATCAGTTCCTGGATCCCTGAGAGGATACCTACACCAGATCACTGTTCTCAGAAAAATTTGCAGACCCCAAGCAAAGATGAGGCTCTTGTACCTTTTCCTTTGTGAGTCTCCCAGACACTGTAACGGTTCTATGTCATCAATAAACTCTGCTCTCACTTTGTCTAAGCTCATGGTGTCTATTTCCATCCTGCAAGAAGCCAAGGACCCTCTTGGCTAATCCTGCACGACCCACTCTAGGTCCTTGAACCTGGCATGCCTGCATCAAAACTACCCAAAAACCTTTTCTCAAAAACTGGAAGATCGCAACATGTAAGTATTAATGGTGCTATAATATAGGTTTGTTTTGATATTGTGATTTAATTTTGTTTTTTTCTCTAAATCTCCCTGATAAATTCCATTTGAATGGATTAGCAATAATTTGTTTACACATTTTATATACTTATATTCTCATAAAATAAAATTCAACATAAAGGGGGTAATTACCCATAAACTTCTTGCAATCTAAAATCTATGCATATAACTCAATTTAAATGGAAATATGAAATGAAAAGTATTCCTAGGGGTGCCTGGGTGGCTCAGTCGTTAAGCGTCTGCCTTCAGCTCAGGTCATAATCCCAGTGTTCTGGGGGTGAGCCCATACTGGGCTCCCCACTCAGCGGGAGCCTCCTTCTCCCTCTCTAGCTCCCCCATGCTTGTGTTCCTTCTCTCGATATCTGTCATAAATAAATAAAATCTTTTAAAAAAAAAGGAAATGTATTCCTAGAACCCCTCTCTTTGCAGATGTCCTGATATGCAAATATGATAGTATTTCTTATGTCAGCAATCTTCCAACATGAAAGGACACAAAGGAATTTCAGCAGTTTTATGTATTTACTTTTTTCTTGTACTAAGCACTAGACTTTAAAGTTATTCTGGATTTATATGTATCTTGCTATAGTGAGAGGGACCACCCTGATTTTTATTATTAAAATGGAAAAAAAGAAGGAATAAACCAATTCTTGAGTTTTTAAAAGTATAACCCAGTTAAGAAAATAAATGAACACTGAGTATTTATAACAATTTATTAGGCTTTAAAGAAAAGATAAAAGACAAAACTTAAGCTAAAGTATCTATTCTCTATTCACTACAACCTCACTGGCCAAGTTTGTTTAACATAGCATCCATTCATAACCATAGTCAGAAAAATTTGGATTTGATTTCTCTCTCTGTCATTTACCAGTTGTGTCCATGTTGGCAATTTATATAACCTCTAAGAGTCTCAATTTACTTCTGTAAAGTAGATACATTAATAATAATGTACAGGTTTTTTATGAGAATTGAGATACATGTAAAGAACTTAGCTCAATTACTGATATGAAAATATTCTCTCCAATAAAAATCAACTACAATTATAAAATAGCAAAATATTTTAAGAAGGAAAATAACTTTACAAGAGCTTAGGGGACAGGAGAGAAAAATGAAAGCTAGCAACTTCCTGGTTCTATTTTTTCACGAAAACAACTATAAGAGAGGAAATGTAACCATTAGCTGATCAGCATTCACTGTTTAACAGAAGTCATCCTAGGACACAAGATCAGTTGATCCGAATCACTTCCCCAACACAAACACCATAATGAATGACTAAATCAGAGCAAGGTAGAAGGGATAGGCTTCTGAAGAACAGTACCAATGTCAAATCCAATCAAATCAAAAGTATGCAACTGGTTTCTACTGAGAAACTCCTTCTTTCAAGGACTGCCTTTGGCCTCCAAGCTAAGTGATGAATAGGAAGGTAAATGAAAGGAGTTTGTGGAAAGATCTCCAGATCACCAGAGGTTAGCCCCAGATACTTACTGCTTGGAGAAGGAGCTTTGGTACTATAAACAGCAATCTTTTCCCCACCACATTCAATTTCCAAGCATTAAACACAATTACTCTTTTGAGAATTATAAATATTTTGATACTTATGAACAACAATTGTAAAAAAAATCTATATATATATACCTATATATGTATACATATATATAGATATATAAAGTACTAAAATTAAATAATTATAATGAATAGAGGCTATCATTAAAACTGTTGATTATTATAAGACATGAGCTCATGATATCCCAAGAAAGGATAGGAAAGAAAATGGAAAATAGATAATCCTAAACAATGAAGACAAGTAAACGAAAATCATTAGCAAATATAGAATTTCATAGAGAAAACAAATGTGGTACAAAACACAGGAAGAATTTATGGAAGAAATTTATGGAAAATGAAAAGCAAATGCAGCAAATGCAACACAGGAAGCCAAGGCCATGAGTTCACAGAACAAAATGTAGCAGGAAAGAGGTTACTTAAGAAATGCAAACATTGAACTGATACACCTACACTTTAAAATGTTCTGCAGATACTGAAGAAGAAATCTCTATATATTGTATATTCAAAGTTGTTTCAAATATAAATCTTCCACAGATTCATGTAGTATGGAAAATGACTTTCTTCTCTTTTCAAAAGGATTAAAAGAAAATGGGTTGAAGCTATGAAACAAGAATAAAATGAATTAAATTCTACCATAGTAAAATTTAAAGTGACACTGGAAGTCTTATCTGGTATAATTGATATAAAAATAATCACTTATTAAGACACATATAATACTGAATTAAAATATGTAAACAAAGTGGGGAATACACATAATTCAAAAGAAACTAATGAAATGCTGAATAGATTGGGAGGAAGGATCAAAGGCAAAGGTATGGAATATTGTGTCTCAACACTCAAGTCATTTTGTTATGGAGCTAGGAGACAGAACAAAATGAAGAAAATCAATATAGAGTAAAGTAAAAAATACTTCGTAAAAATTTAAGCAAGTTACTACAAATCATAGATACTTGCACTTATCCCATGTAAGAGGAACAAAGAGAAACTATTACCAAAGCATGTCCTATTATTTTAAAAGAAAAAGTAAAGAATTATCCAAACTTACAAAAGAAGTTTATTGCCTTCAAAATCTATGTTATCTCAAATTTATTAATTATATCAACCTAAGACAACACAGAGTATACTTAAAAATGTAGAATATGATACAAAAATACTTCCCAGACCAAACTGACATTTACTTGTGATTATAACAAAGTCATTCTCAGGAATGCAAAATTATTTATTTATTTATTTATTTGCATGCAAAATTTAAAAATGAGCAATCAAACTTCACAAACATGCATTCTGCTAACAGTAATGGAAGGAATGTTAGAGAATGGAGTGAAACAGAAAAATTAGTAAGTAATAAATAAATGTAGAAACATGTGCATACAAACATGAAATGTATTCTTAATCAAAGGTATTATAATATAAATAGGTATGATTACTTATAAAAGCAGTTATATATTTTAAAGGTAATTAATAGTAATGAAATAACATTATAGAAGTGATTTAAACAGGTCAAGAATAAATTCAAACATCAGAAAAGGAATTTTCACTTTATAGTTCACTACAAATACCTAGGTACTAGTTGATGAACTGATGGGCCCAAAAGAAAGCATAATGAGGGATAACACTGATGGTTAAGTAATGAAGAGCAAGTCAGAATTTGGGATCAAGAAAAGAGAAATGTCAAAAAGAGGAAAACATTTTACCAACCATGAAAACAGCCCAAATTCTGCCTGTGGTTTAGATTGGGGTCTGCAAGTTTTTCTCTAAGGGTTCAAATTGTAAATATGTTGAGCTTTATGAACTATATGGACTCTATCCCAACTATTCAACTCCACTCTTCTAGCATTAGAATAACAAAGAGTATGTAAACCAAAGAATGACTGTATTCCAATAAAGCTTTCTTTATGCACACTAAATTTAGACTTCATGCAATTTTACATGGCATAAAATAGTAATCTTTTGATTTTTTCAATCACATAAAAATGTAAAAAAACAAAGTTGCTATGAACATTCAAAAAAATGTAAAAAAACACTCTTGGCTTATAAAGACAGGCTGTGGATCTGTTTAATTTGACTCATAAAATGTAATTTGCCCAGCTCCTGATTTTGATAAATAAATTGTTTATATAACATTGATGAAATATCTTAATCAAAAGATGTATTATATATAAAACAACTATGAAAACACATTAAATATGTTATAAAGTTGGCATACAGTGAATAAAATAAAGACATCTTTTAAGTGATATCTTAAAAATCCTGCCTTAGATTCCTGTGTGCTTGACTGAGTGGCAGTCCTGCCCTCATGGGAAAGGTTCGACACAAATACTTTTCAGAACTCCCATTGTGTATATGTATAATCTAAAGCCCTTCAAATATTCCCATGCTCTGTTCTTCCAGGGTTTTAGACAGAGTCACTGAGGACTGTCACAAAGGGTTCAGGAGGCACTGCTTTCAGGTCTACAGAACAACTAACTACCCTGTTTTCTGCTTGTTCACTTAGATCATTTCTCCACTGAGCAATTCTAAATTTCTGCATTTAGTGTCAAAATGTGTATTATTACTAACTTGCTCAAACATCATGAACTCTTCGAAATTCCAAGCACAGAATTAACAAGGAAATACCATTTTTTCAGCTCAGCTGCTTCATAAATTGAGTACGCAAAAAAATTTGGGATCCATAATGCAAAATTATGGAGGGTGATTTGGTAATATAAATTGAAAATCCTAAAATACCATAAAATCTCTGAACCACCATTTAATTCCTAGAATTTATCCTACAGTAACCATCCTGAATAGAACATTTTATTCAGCTGAATATTCAGAATAACAATTTTTATAAATTCTTAAAACTATAAACCAGAATTTTTTTTCAGCAATAATGGTAATTAAAATACAGTACACATGGTAGAATGTATTTATAGAATTTAGGATGATGGCACAACCAGTAAAGATTATAGAAACAGAATAGGTAAAAAAAAAATCCTGTACCCCAAAAGACAACATGCTTACACAGTTCTATATATGCACAATATACCAAAAATTCATGAACTAGACTCTCTATATTGTATTAACGGGTTCAGGAAACCTATAAGAGGAAACCCAACCAATTCACTATAGCACATGAAGAAAACTGATTATGTAGCTGAAAAATAAAATTGGGCCTGATCCAAACTATTAAATAACATGAAAGGGGAAAAAAGGGAAACGGTTCAATGTTAGGTAAGTTCATGATACAAATTAACTTTTGAATAATCTTCCCTCTCATTTACTTAAACACCCTTACTAAATTTAAACAGCATTTTGATAAAATTTAATAAAAATTTTAATAAAAAGTAGGCGAGAAGTATCTGCCAAATACTTAGCACAACATCATACTAAATGGTGTAACTTTCCGAACATAAAACTAAAATTAGTAACAAGGCAAGGTGTTCATTATCAGTACTATTCAACAGTGTTTTTGAGAGCTTACCCAATGCATGAGAATGCCCAAGAAAGGAAATGATTTCTCATAAATATAATTATTTATTTGAGAAATGGAAGAAAACATTTATTTGGGGATTCTACGAGTCTCCTCCATAAAGGAACAAAATCTAACAAATATCAAATTATACTGTGAAGACACAGTGTTAAAACATGTAATTTGTGCAGTAACCTCAGCAGTATTGGGAAAATTGATTAACTGAACAGAATAGAAAGCCTGGAAACTGAAACAGATATAAGAACTTGCCATATAAATATGTTAGCATCTCAAATCAGTGCATTAAGAATAACAATTCAGCAAGAGGTGAGAGAATCTCAAATGCAGGCAAGTCTATGGGAAGAAAAGAATTCACATGCATTGATATTTATAGTGTAAAGTGGTAAGTTTGCCATGGATGACAAAAATTGATTGGAACAGAAGGAATAATAAAATCATAATTGAAAGACATTTATGAAACCTAAAAGGGCTCACTGCATTCCAGACAAACTTCAGAAATACTTATTTTTGAAAATACAAGGTGCCTGCCAATTAAGATAATTTTGCCTGGGAAATTTTAGACTACCTGCCGTATTCAATCCCTTCTTGACAGTTTTTTTTTTCCCCACAAAGTTCACTGTACTTTCATCACATATTCCAATTACCTGTGTAAATATTTGTTAAAAAAAAGTGAACACCAACCCAGTCAGTAGGATAATGGGATGCTGACATTTTATTTAATATTTAATAATTATGTATTATATGATGACATTTGAACCAATCAGACCTATCCTGTTTGGATGTTTACAGTGAAAAGGTCTGGCCAGGAATCCAGAATAATGGAAAAAATAACATAGAGTTCATGGATTTGCATTATCAAGGAGACTTAAAGTAAGGAGTGATGGTAATCTGAGAGGGCAACATATAATGGGGTCACTGAAGGTATGCTGTATTCTAAGCGATGTTATATCTGTGTACATATATGTATTTATCACATCTTAATCCATTCATCTGTTGGACACATAGGTTTTCTCCCTATCTTGGCTGTTGGGAATAAGGCTGCAATGAACACAGCAGTGCATATCTCTCTGAGGTACTGATTTAGTTTCCCTTGGAAATATAACCAAAGAGGGACCGCTGGATCATATGGTAGTTGCATTTTTAATTTTTTTTTAGAAAACACCATACTGTTTTCTGTAATGGCTATACCAATCTATGTTCCCACTAACAGCATCCAAAAGTTCCCTTTACTCCCACCTTCACGGAAATTTGAAATCTCTTGTCTTTTTTATAATCTCCATCCTGACTGGCATGAAGTGATATCTCATTATGGTTTTAATTTGCATTTACATGGTGATTGGTATTGTTGAGCACCTTTACATGTACCTGTTCACCACTTATAAAACATCTTTGGAAAAAGGTCTTATATAAGCCTTTTGCTCATTTTTTAATTTTTTTTTTTTTTTTTTTTTTTTTTTGCTACTGAACTGTTTGTGTTCCTTACATATTTTGGTTATTAACCTTTTATCTGGTATGTGGTTGGCAAATATTTGCTCCTGTTCTGTAGGTTGCCTTTTCACTTTATTGATGGCTCCGTTTGCTGTGCAGAAGCTTTTTAGCTTAATGTAGTTGCGCTTTGTTTTTGCTTTTGTTGCTTGTGCTTTTTGTGTCATATCCAAAACAAAAACAAACAAACAAAAAACACAACCGCATTGCCAAGACCAATGTCAAGGTTTTATCTCAGTTTTCTTCAAGGTGTCTTATGGTTTTATAATTCAGGTCTTACACTTAAGTCTTACACATATTTCAAGTAAATTTTTATAAGCAGGGTAAGATAGGGGTCTGATTTTATTCTACATGTGTATATCCAGTTTTCTCAGCACCATTTATAGAAAAGACTATTCTTTCCCCATCGCATGTTCTTGGCACCCTTGTCAAGGATTAGTTGACTATACATGCGTGGTTTATTTCTGTGCTTTTTATTTTGTTCCACTGGTATATGTTTTTGTTTTTAACCATAATACTACAAAAACTAGAAGTTTGTAATATAGTTTCAAATCAATAAGTATGACAGCTGCAGTTTTGTTCTTGCTCAAGATTGCTTTTGTTATTTGGAGTCTTTTGTGGTTCCATACAAATTTCAGAATTCTTTTGTCTATTTGTATAAAAATTATCATAACAAAACATAGCAGGTGTGCAAACACTTGTGATGGGAGCAAGACCAATGGGCCTGAGGAGTAAAAAAGGGCAGGATAGCTGGAACATAGCATGGAGTGAAGGAGTATGAGATGAGATTAGAAAGTCAGGTGATATGAGGAAGTGGAGATGCAACGGGGGTGGGAGTTAAGGTAGTAGGAAAAGTAAAAATGAAACAAGATGGGATCGGGAGGGAGACAAACCAAAAGAGACTCTTAATGTCATAAAACAAACTGAGGGGGGTGGGGGGGAGAGGGGTTGGGAGAGGGTGGTGGGGTTACATTATATGTTTAAATAAAGCTTAAATAAAATTTAAAAAATGCAAAAAAAAAAAGAAAGTCAGGTGGGGCAAAAATACGAAGTGCCTCGTGAGCCTCGTAAGCCTGTTTGAAAATCAGGATTATATTCCGATTGTAATAGAAAGTCATTTGAAGCTTTAAGCAAGGGAAAAGTGTGATTTGATTGAAGCTTTACAAAAATCAGTATGTTCTACAGAGAAAAGGTTTTACGCGGACAAAATGAAAGAAGGACACCAATTAAGAGATGACTGCAACAGTAAAGACAAGAAAAAATATTGATGAGGATTGCACTGACTTGGTAGGTCACTTTGGGTAAATGGACATTTTAATATTAATTTTAATTAATAAATGAATATTTTAATATTAATTCTTCCAATTAAAGACACAAGATATGTTTCCATTTAGTTACATCTTCTTTAATTTCTTTCATCAGTGTCTTCCAGTTTTCAGTATATAGATCTTCCACCTACTTGGTTAAATTTATTCATAAAGATTTTATCATTTTCAATACTATTATAAATGGGATTTTCTTAATTCATAAGTCTTAATGGATCTTCTTGTTGCTCTTTTAGATAGCTTACTATTACTAGGTAAAACAAATATTAATATGTATATTAATTTTGTATACTGCAACTTTAGGATTTTTTTTTAAAGATTTTATTAATTTTTTTGACAGAGAGAGACAGCGAGAGAGGGAACAGAAGCAGGGGGAGTGGGAGAGGGAGAAGCAGGCTTCCCACTGAACAGGGAGCCTGATGCGGGGCTCAATCCCAGGACCCTGGGATCATGACCTGAGCCGAAAGGAATCTTTTTATTCGTTCTAAGAGTTGTGTGTGTGTGTTTTATTGGAGTCTACATGGTTTTCAACATATAAGATCATGTCACCTGCAAATAGAAACAATTTTGTTTTCTTTCCTTCTGATTTGGATTTATACTATTTTTCCCTTACATATCATGTGTCTTTCTTTTTTCTCTCTGCTGAATATTTAAAAATTTTTCTCTTCAGTTGGTTTTCTGTGATGTGATTTAGTGTGCCTACACGTGTCTTTCTTTATATTTATTCTGTGTATGCTTGCTGTGGTTTGTTGCTTACTTATTTGTTTTCTGTTTAAAATATTTCCACAGTTATGGAAAATCCCTTTCACAATTTCTTCAAAAAGATCTTATTCTGTCTCTTCTGTTATTTGACTCAATTGCAGATATATTATATCAACTATTATTGACCATATATCTCAAATACACAGTTTTATATTCTTCACATCTTTCTACTGATATTTCACTTTTATAATTTCAATTGACTCTATATCCATCCACACAGATTCATTCGTTTCATGTGTCAATTTACTGTTAAGTCCATCAAAACAATTATTTTTTTTCATATTTTATATTTTCTATTTATTTTCATTGCTTACACAGTTTCTATGTCCCTCCATTTGATTCATCCTCTACATATGAATATTATCCATATTTTGCTCTTTACAAATTAATATATTTATCAGTGTTAAAGTCTCTTTCTGACCATTTAGTCTTTAAGCAATCTCTGATTCTTCTGAAGACAGATTTATGTGGTTGTTTGTTTATTTATTTATTTATTTGAGACAGCACATATGTGCATGAGGAGGTGAGGGGTAGAGGGAGAGAATCTGTACCAGGCCCGCAGCTGAGTGGGGAGCCCAACGTGGGGCTCTATGCACTACCCTGAGATAATGACCTGACCAGAAACCAAGAGTCCCTGCCTAACCTAACTAAGCCACCCAGTACTGCTCTCATTCTTCTTTGTTGGATTCTCTTCTCTTTGCCAAGTGATTTAATTAAATTAATAATATTAATAACTATATTTTATAATACTATTTTTTGTCATATAAAATTTTCATTAAAAAGCACACCACTTATGTGGAGAATTGTTAGTTTGTAGGGCTGACTCTATCTCTTACTTAATTCTGTTGTACTTAGACTTTGTTGCAGTCTTAGTTCGATAAAGTTCACAAGGGCTTTGAATTTTGAATGTGCGATTAGAACTGTCTCTTCAACAGGGCTTGAAGTCCGAGCAGTGACGAGGATCCTTTTAGGAGTTTCCAATTGAATGGCATATCTTGATGTCATTGGGAACTTCTCTTTGGTCTCTAGTACCACTCTGGCCTTTCCATACATTATGAAATTCTCGTCTCTGCTTTTCTTGCCTCCAGCCTTTAATAATTGATTTATACTTGGTAAAAATTATCAAGAACTACATGAAATTTTTTTTTTTTTGCAAGCTAACACATTAGCCTGTCACAATTTCACCAAGACAGGAGATTCCTGGGTCACTGGACAGCAGGTAACATGAGTTTCATATTCACTTTGCATTCCTTTCCTCACCAAGTCCTATGGTAACAAGGTAGAAGTAGACCCAGCTGGATGCTACACCCACATTGAATGCGCATCACAACTGAGTAACACTGAGATTAGGAAACTCAAATTTTTATAATGGCTGCAACCAAATCTATAGAACCTTTGTCCCAAAGGGAGATTTTATCTTTATTATACTGGACAGCAAAACATCAGCCCTCTTATTTAGAGGCAAACAGCTATCTTTTCCTTCTAAGGCTGTTTTCTATAAAACATTCTTGAAAAGATAATCCAGGACAAAAATGCTGTTAATATCTCTAATTATAAGAAATGCAGAAATGCTAAAGACCCATGTTTAGTTGCCCCTGAACAAAACTCTATATTGCCTGTTCTGGATTAGCTCTTCTGATCTGTCTTCAAACTTCAGTTTCCACTGCTTTATAGATAAAGAAGATCTCTCACATATCTCAGAGCTTGTGTTTTCCTGCTCTCATAACTGTCCTTTATTTTGACATACCATCTAACATCTCGACATACTCAGGAATGGTCATAGAAAACAGTGACAAGTAGCTACAGCCTTGCTCTGTGACTAGGATAATTTAAGATTCTTTTTTATCAAACCAATTCAAACATTAATGACCTGGCCATCTTTTCCTTATGGTTAGCTACTCTTATATTCCTAATATCCCATTTTTCTTTTAAACTTATATCTGTATTTGGTTCTCTTTAGGATGTGATTATTGGAGAGTTAGTTGTAGCACCATACTTGATTTTAGAGCCTGAAAATTATTTAACAATCTAATCAGACTCATATGTTGTAGAGACCCACGTATTACAGATTCCACCTTGTCCCATTATTCTAATGGCTGAAAAGAGTTGCAGTTCATCTCCATCCTGGAAAGTTACTCTCTGCATTTTAGTTCTTTGGATTTTTGGTTTTATTTTCATCTTATGCTCTAATAAGTTCATAATACCTATGATTTTGTAGTATAGATATCTTGTATTTTGTGTTACATTGAGGACAAGGCTTTCATAACTTTCTACATACTATTCAGATTTTAACAATTTATCTATCTCCTTCTTTTATTAAATAAACAGGTTGGTGTAATTGTCATTATTTTCTGATCCCGCCTTCTGTTGTCCTATTAAAATAGGAAAAACAAATGCCATTTTCAAATTTTTTTTCTTTTAAGTCAGTGGTTTTTGGAGAGAATTCCATTCCTCTGTGGGGCTTCTTACTTTATCCACAGTACCAAGGAAAGGTGCATTAAGAATTATCTTGATTTCTGAAGTTATTTCTTTTTTTTTTCAATAAAGAACATGTCTAAGTGTATTTTGTGGTAATTATTCTTTCCTTAGCTTGAGAGTTTCTAGTACTTTCTTTGGTCTAGTTTTATTTTCTATGTTCATATTTTAATTTCATCAGATTTTACATGAAGGGGGTTTTTATAAACTGGTTTCATTTCTCCATTTGAATCCAGAAACAGCTATTCATTAAAAAAAAAAACAAAACTGAATTTATCATGTAATCCATGTGATTTTGTGTGTGTGTGTGTGTGTGTGTAAAAAGTTAACCAATGTACAGGCTAAAAAATTAGTAATTTAGTTTCATTATACTTGAGTAAGATGTATCACTTTTGGTCACATTTCTTTAGCTAAAGCTAGTTTGATACCACTTGTACAAGGAAGAATAATGCCTGCTATACCACATAATATTATATATATCATATATATATATAATACATATATACCTGCTATACCACATAATATTATATATATATATGAAATAATAAGATAATTAAATTAAAGGTAGATCCTAAGTAAAAGCCTATCAGACAAAATAGTCCAAATGTTTAGATTCTCTTCGGTGCAATCTTAAAACTTAAGAAATCAGAGATAAGAATCAGGTTTTTTGCTAAGGCACTGTTACAAATTAAGAATCAAGTCTAAAATTTGTGCCAAAACATAGAAATCAGTACCTGCAGTAAGAATAACTGAAAGACAAAAAGGAAATGCAGATTAAGTTTCAGATTTATAACTCAGAGTAACTGTCTACAATGAAGCTATGTCCAATCTCCATTTCCAGTCATTTAATCACATGTGCTTGTATCAGGCAGAATTCAAAGCTTTAGAGGAAAAATAAATCCAATTTTTTTTAAAAAGTTCTATTTCCTAAGCATAAAATAACTTGTTTAATTTTCATAATAACCCTAAGAAGTTATTTTCCACTAAGGATGTTTAAAATATATTAATTGTTAAGGAGTGCCTGGGTGGCTCAGTGGGTTAAAGCCTCTGCCTTGGGCTCAGGTCATGATCTCAGGGTCCTGGGATTAAGCCCTGCATCAGGCTCTCTGCTCAGCAGGGAGCCTGCTTCCTCCTCTCTCTCTCTGCGTGCCTCTCTGCCTACTTGTGATCTGTCTGTCAAATAAATAAAATTTTAAAAAATATATATTAATTGTTCAGATTAAAGAACTGAAACACAGATTCTCAAAATGGGAGTTTCAGCTGAGATATTTAGCAAATACTAAGCAAAATACAAGAAACTCACCATTGGATATTTTCAAAATAAAGCCAAGATCCAGGTAGGTGATTGATTCTCATGAAGAAGCATAGTAAGAATTTGATGCAAAGATGTTCATTTATAGAGAACTGTGCTTAAAAAAGTTGCTGGTGGGTTGTTGAGTTCTACCCTCCCTTCATTCCCCCAATCTCAACCAGGGAAACCACATCTCAGTTGATATATCATGGAAAGCTCTCTTTAAGAGAACTCATCTAAGAATGTGATGTGGATGCCCTGAAGTAAGCCAGAAAATCAGACTGTAGTCTGACTCCTGGATGGAAAACCTAATATCTGAGAGTGTGCTAGCACATCACTTTGATGGTAAAATGGAAGAGAACAATTGTTAGGAACCAGCCAGTATTACATTGGTTAAGGTTAAGGACAACTTGAACAGTGATCAGAATGCCCATTTTTCTAGACTCCATATCTCGGAGTTGCCACACAATCTCATCTTACAGATGGAAATACATCTGTAAGATTCAATTTTCCTGGCTTTTTCACAAGAGTACCAAATTGTGTTTTATTTTAGGAAAATAAAGTAATGACAAAATTTAGCTGCAGTGAGTTGAAATGAATATTCATTCTACAAAAATGAGAATCAGTATTATTATAAAATCATGAAAGCCAGCATCCTTTCAATAAGTTCCATTTTGTATTTTTCAACAATTTGTTATTATGACATATACTATTTTTAAAATATATGTATAGCTTCTCAATGCCAATATAAGTATATTTATGTGTTGAGAAGCTTCATAAAAAGATCAATAAGGGAAGAAAAGTCAACTCTAATTTATCTACAAAACCTTATCAAAAAATGCCATATTATTATGTAATATATATTTTTAAAAAATTTCTGAGCAGTGAATAGCATTTGTATTAGCATTTGAAACAAATGTGATAAAATAATACTGTGAAGGAAGTATCTATAGAAACATAAATAATCTGGAAGGATCATCTAATAACCAAATTTCCAAAGTAAAGAATATAATCAGTTAAACAAATAAATTGATTCTAAATGATTAGGGATACATTTCTCAGGCAGTAATTTCTCTAAATTATCCTTTTATAAAAATTATAAATTATTGGCCTGGATAATTATTATAAATTGTCAACTCATCTGTTAGGTCTTGGTAATAATAATAACCAAAATGAGAGACCAAATTTGTGAGGCCATGTTTTGCTTGAAGGACTGAAGATAAATATGACAATGAAGTATCTTGTTTTCATCATATTTATCCATGAAATCATGTGGTGTATCAAATGTATTATTGCTCTGTCAGCACAGCACAGCATGAAGTGGATATCTGGCAACTTTTCAATTAACTCAGCCAATGCAGTAAACCAAACCAGATAGTTCAGGTTAAAAAAAAAAAAAACAAAAAGAAAAAACTTCTGAATTATCAGATCTGGCTGTCTACATTAGGGACTAACTGAAAGCAGAAAGGACTGCTTGTCAAACACAGTCACTTAAAATTATTACAACTGATTAAACAGATCCCTCATTGCCTAAATTACAAGACAAGTTAAATTTTAATAGCTATAAGGGGAACCTAAGGCAGGATCTTTAAATAAAATGGATTGGCTATTTAATGTCAAATACCAAGTACTCAATCTTATTAAAATCAGATGATTCAAGTGAGTAGTTCTAATATTTAAGTGAAAAAAAATAACCAGGCCATTATTGTGGGCAGTAAGAAGATGAAATCAGATAAAATTATACCTTTATAAACTTAAGTACTGAACTACTTTCACCATATTGAAACACTCTGTGATATTACTAGAAAGAACAATATACGGTATTGATTGTACTGTTCAACAGTACTGTTCAATTGGATCACTTTATGATCCAATAGGATCATAAAGTGATTTATAACACAGAATTTCCTAGAATAATTTATTAAATTCATTCTGAATTTGTTAAAATTAAGTAACTTTATGTAGGTAAATGCAGCTTTCGGTTACTATTATGACTCTTTTTAGACTATAGTTTTAGTAATAAGGATTCTTTTTTGATTATCTATCTTCTTTTGGATTGATGCACTAATTCACTCAACCTCTTATTTTCCAAAACATCCAAATTTATAGTCTAGAAATTTCAGTGTTAGGTAATCTTTACAAATATTAAGATAAAATATAATAACCTCATATATCAGTCTGTTTTTTCATAATTATGAATTCTGTAATTTATGGTTTTTCTGGAACCAATTATATATGATTCTACAGTTGTTGCTTCATGCATCCAAAAGACTAGGATGTTTATTTGCCTGATGATAGTATACTCTGATCAATTTCATGGTTTTTTGTAATCTGGTAACATTAATGACATTTAGAGCACATTCTCTGTGACTACAATATTAGTTAACCCTTACTTACACTTGAAGCACTAACTGATTTTAATTTATAGCAGACTAAATTAGATGCACATCTGCTAAAACCCAATTTCTTATTTTCTTCTTGAATTCTATTTATGGCTTGGTTCTTTTTTAATATGGTACTCTAAGGAAATGATCCTGTCAGTTGAGCAGTTAAGTGGAATCTTGTTGATTTGTAATCTGAATGAAAGTAACTAAAGAGAGACCTATAGTTTCCAATACTACTAAAGTCTTCAGTCTCAGAGTAATACAAGAGAGTTAGCAACACTGGGGACTTTCATGTGTGAGACAACAGAATATTAAACACCCTATATTCTTCATTCAATTAAGAGAACTCTTTCATGACTTGCCTGAATATATAAAGAGTCTTTCTCTAACTTGAATGTTCCATCAATGAATGCCAACACTATAACTTGGTGATCTTTATCTATTTTAATTTTTTCAAATCTTAGTGGACACTTTAGTCATATTTCACACAGTACACATTTTACATACATAAGAGAAGGGTCAGCAAATGATCTGGGGTCCATGCTGTGGCATCAGGGGCTTCTTTAGATGTAATCTTCTGTCATTTCTTCTTGTAACATTAACTTTCAGGATTGTTAAAAATTCACCGGATCCAAGATGGACGAAAAGCCCACCAAAGATTATGTATAGGACCAAGTATCTGTACTTCACTGTAAATACCATTTATCATGTAATGAGTGACCTGTCTGAAAAGGGTCCAGCTGCACTGGATAATGGGAGCTAGTACATCCCATTAGAGGCTGCATGACCATCTAGGGGTGACAGCTGAAAGAATCCCAAGCTGATAGCTTCACTGACATGAGCTAGTGCATACCCAGTTAGCCTCATCCTTATGACATGTGTTCAGCATGACAGGGACACCAGAAGCTATTCCTGGAAGTCACAAGATATTTATTATGCTATTAATGTATATCCTCTTTTGTTTGAATCTGTATATATATTTTAATTCTAAGTGAGATTGAACTGGAGAAAGCCTATTATGTTTGATGTGTTTGACTATCTGAAATCAAGGATACTCACTGCTTCTCACAGAACAGAGGACATTTGAAAAAACTAACTTCTGTAACAAGAAAATAATATTATCCATAAAATATCAAGTTTCTATCCAACTGCATAAAGAAAAAGTCCAAGATAATAAGAAACAATATCCAAATAAATTAACATCCAAATAAAGTAAACATCCAAATAAATTAATAACCTACTCTATTATTCTAATACTCTGGAACTTTCCTTTTCAGATTATATTTGATATGTTTATAGAACCAAAATGATTGCTTTTTTGGATGCTATTTCACTCATAAACTTCCTTTTGGGTTAGTGGGATTTGGGGGAAACTGCCTTTGCTAATTTCTAAAAAGTGTTTCAATTAATTCAAAAGTCAACTCAAATACCTTGTGAGATCTACCTTGTGAGGTAGATATTATACCTGTTGCTGAGGATATATAATTCATGTTTCTCAAGAGCTTAGCTTCAATGAATGGCAATTTCTGAATGTATGTGCATGTGTGATTCCTGCTACTATAGCTCATAGCCAGAAAAATTAAGTATGAAATCTAAATTTCACAGAAAAATATAGGGTGAGAAGACTAAATATATTTTTATTGTTCAAATACTGATTGATATAAAAGAAAATAATTTCTATTAGTTTTATTTAGTTTGCTTTAGAACACTACATTCTGTTCATTCCCCTGTATATATTATTACAGGTACCCCTCTCAAGAACAAATGAAGAAACAAGCTTACTTGAAAATCAATATTCAGTTAATCCTGCAAGGATGTACTAGGTTAAATATTAAATATCCAGTGGTTATTCCATCAGGTTTTTATGGTTAAACCTAATATGCTATTTTCATGGAATTGATAGAACTCAACAACTGAGGTCTATATATTTGAGAAACTACAGCACAATATAGCTGCGTATTTGGGTGGAATTCAAAGACAAGATAAAAATTAATAAAAATTTGACTTAATACCTAATAAACAGATGTAAACTTTTTAATAAACCTTCCTTAGCTACTAAAAAAAAAAAGATCCTCCTTAACTTCACAACATCATTCTCTAAGAAAATGGTCCCATTTAACCAAATTATATTTTATAAAGATGAAGTTCCATGCTCTATCTTTGCAACATAAATCACAGCATATATAAAATCTCTAGAAACACTATAATCACAGTGCAGTGAGTATAGCTTTGATCCAAAAAAGTCAGTTACTTGGAAATTAGTATCATCTTATAGTTAGAACAGAAGGAAAACCTCTATTATTAGAAAATAAAATTCAGGGACGCCTGGGTGGCTTAGTGGGTTAAGCTTCTGCCTTCAGCTCAGGTCATGATCTCAGGGTCGTGGAATCGAGCCCCGCATCGAGCTCTCTGCTCAGTGGAAAGCTCGCTTTCTCCTCTCTCTCTGCCTGCCTCTCTGCCTACTTGTGATCTCTCTCTGTCAAATGAATAAATAAAATCTTTAGAATTAATAACTCATTGGCATAGAAGTTAACCTAAAAAAAAAGAAAAGAAAATTCATCATTAAGTTACACACTTGACCTTTATGTGTCTCTTGGGTTATTCTCAGAATATATTTGTTGTATGTAGTTATTTGAAGTTTTACAGAAAACAGAATAATGCAAGACATGTGAAATTTACAATCTAACATTGCATTTTTGGCTCTCCTTTATGCATCATCTTTGGGATTTAACTTACTTATCAGATGGTACCAAATCAGATTCTGAACAACATTATTCCAGAAGGAGTGAATTATACAATGCAGCCATAATTTTGACAGTAGAGAAACAATTATTTGTAAATAATAAATGGCATTTTCCCCCTTTCTTTCTTTATCTGGAAGATTGCTCAAGTTATGTTCCCTGAAGATTTCACTGTTCCATGGAGACAAAGTTGACAGGTGATAGCTAGATATTTTTAATTAGAAGAAACCCCAAAGTAGAGAGCTTTCCAGAAAGAGTAGCAACTAGCCCCAGTAAAGAATATTTGACACCTGCTTTGTTAAATTACAATGAGCACCTGCCATTTGCCACTCAGAATGCTTACTGCTCACTATTTCAAGTAAAAACTAAGAAGTTAGACTTTAAATTGGTTGAAGGTTTAAAGTTAAATAAACTATAATCTGAACTTTTATTTGCCTTAATTAAATTTTATTCACAAGTAGCATATAAAAAAATTAAAATTTTACATTAAAGCTAAGATCTCATTTGACCATCAACTTTGATCTTATTTTGAATATTAACTTAAAAGGTTAGAGGCCTAAAATTTGCCATTTGGTTAAAATGATGTTTTCTATAGGGAAAATCATGAATAATTTACCCTGTATCTCCCTAGACTTTGTTTCTAGAGGATAATTCAGTCCTTCTCTCAAAAAATATTTATGGGGTAGACAGACAATAAACTAATTAAGAAAAATACATAATAAGGTAGAAGATAAGTACCATAAATTTCTAAGAAAAAGTAATTGAGTGTTCCTTTGTTAAGAAAGATTACACTTTAAACAGAGTGGACAGGGATGGCTTTATGGGGAAGTTTTATTAGAAGAAACAATGGGACCAAAGTGAGGAAACCTGCCATGGACATTTGGAAAGGTAGCATGGAGCTCAGGTCATGATCCCAGGGTCCAGGGATCGAGCCCCGCACTTCCTCCTCTCTCTCTGCCTGCTTCTCTGCCTATTTGTGATCTCTGTCTGTCAAATAAATAAACAAAATCTTTAAAAAAAAAAAAACCTGAAGAGGGGTGCCTAGGTGGCTCAGTTGGTTAAGTGTCTGCCTTTGCCTCAGGTCATGATCCCAGGATCCAGGGGACTGAGCCTGCACTGGGCTCCCTGCTCAGTGGGGAGCCTGCTTCTCTCTCTCCTCCTCACTTGTGCCTCTCTTGCATATCTCTTGCTATCTCTTCTAATAAATAGAATTTTAAAAAAATAAAATAAATAAAAGACTGAAAAAAAGTACTGATAAGGATACTATAATTTAAAACTTTTCCTTTCTTCCCATGATCTCGCTTCATTTGTCATGGTATTTCTTACTTACTTTTTAATATTGACCTAGGTAAAGAAAACTTAAACTTCTAAATTATTACCACTAATTTTACAGACTATATTGTACAAGAGCAGTTTTAGATGTAAATATAAGGACATTGAACTTTTATGTGGAATCACTGAAGTTACACAATATACAATTTGTATCTCATACTAGCATACATAATCATATATTTTAATGTATATTTTGATGTAGATTATATCAGAACAGTGAAAACAATGTAACAAACTCAACTCAACTCAAGGAAGTTCCTATTTCACTTCCTGATATACAAAAGTTCTCCCAACCCCCTCTACCTTACCTTCAGCTTAATGACAAATAAATATGGAATGAAAAGGAAAGAAAATATGGGTTGCCCTTTCTAACCTATTACTTCTCCCATCATTTTTAGCATAAGAAGTTAGTTATACAGGAGTGTTTTATGTGAATTTGGACATGAGGACACAGGAATGATAAGTTTCCTTAATCATGTGTGTTTCCTAAATATAACACCATTGCCTTTTTTTCCCTTTCAAAGTAAGTTCCTACTCAAAAAGAAGAGTGGCTTCTTAGGGATGTCAGCACAATACTGCTTGCTCAGTCACAGCAGAACACACTTACCTTGTTCCCATTTTGGATCTTGTAAAGATCCATGCACTATGGAACCACTGGAATTCTGTGTTCACGGACCACTGCAAAGGCTATATGAGAATACCAAGGGAGGAGGTGGTGCTGCAAGGAACAGTGTACATATTGTGCGAATCTCCTCACTTGCTTCCTATTCCACTGGACTTCACTTATAAATCTCATGTTCAAGGATAAAATTATTAAGAATTTTAAGATGGCAGTAGAATGTTATATCAAACACAGGCTATGTGTGGCTACATAAGTCAGATACCCATGAAGCTTGCCCTGGCAGGAGCAGTGAAAACAGAATGAGAATGAAGGGGGCAGTTGAGTTGGGCCTTGTAAGCCATTATAAGATTTTGGATTTACCCAAAATGAGACTGAAATCCACTCTAGAGTCTAAGGTGCAGAGTGGTCATACTGACATGTTACATCAACGTTTACTGACAGTTCTCTCCATTTGCTGAAACTTTAGCAATTTAGCCTTCTGCAAAATACCCCAGTTATTTTGGAGGCCAACAGGGTATATTTCCCATATTTTGTGCTTATAGAAATTTCTGGTGTTCCATAAGGCCATTTTGACACTTCTAATTTTTTTTTTTTTAGTCGTGGTGATTCATAAATACATTTCAGGACTCTCAAGCTATGCAGGAATCTGTAAGTGAGGGTTCCCAATACAATACTGACTATGCTCCAGTGTACTTCAGAGTTTAATAAAATCACTCTTGCACTTTTTAATCTATCTCTCACTAAAACCCACATGCAGAAAGCCAAAGAAGGGTTAGATTTGAAAAATTAGTATTACATTATACTTATAATCCTATTCCTTGGTTATGATCATCCTACATGATATATTCCTTCTAAGGGGGCTCTTGAAGCAAACTTGGGCATGATTTTTTGTCATTTTCTGAAGGGACGATCATTTCTAATAGCATTAGCTCAAGTAATTCCTTTTTTTCTCAGTCAGGCTTTAGCAAAGAGAAAAGAAAAGAGAGGCTTTAGCCCATTCTGTTCCTTAATTCTAGGTTTCTGATGCCTTTATAATAAAATATTATTGATCTCAGATGTAAAGCTATTGAATTTGGTTGAATTCCAAAAGCTTGCTTCTCTTCATCCTTGCAACTAGTTTTCAGAATAGAATGTCCTTAAACTAGACCCTTGTAGATCCAATCAAGAAGACTTCTAGAAACTACCTAAAGTGTTAAGTTTGGGGCAATTTAATCTCCAAAACTGTTGTTTCTTCAAGTTTCAGATATTAATACTTTGCAGCCATCATATCACAGTACCAATGAGTTTCTGACAGAGAATTCTCCACATAGTCAACATTCAAGAGGTGTCCATTGGTCATGACCGTGGCCTGCATGTCAGACCACC